>JBBPCY010000142.1:11961575-11974198 GCA_037974405.1 Brachyalestes nurse | reverse complement strand
TGTAAGATATGTACAATAAAATACTTTTTATATTTTGTAGTGATTTAACACTAACTATGAGGAGACTGAGGGAAGAGTAGTAGAGAGAAGATACATCAGAATGTGAGGCAGCAAAAGCAGAACATGGAGGTGAAGTAGGCAAGAAAATCAAGCTGCCCAGGGTGTGCACGGCGAGGTGCAGAGTTTGTTTCGCGGCGCGCTGGGGATGAAGGGTGGTTTGTTTCACCAAAAATATTGACCAGAAGCCACCACTGCTACCAACTTAATAGAAGTGTTCAAGCTCTGTCAAATTGAATGGTGACCGTTAGTGGACTGAAGTCTTTGAGTCATTCCAAATATTTTCAGTAGGGTTTAAATCTGGGCTCTGACTAGCCCACCCAAGGACACTCACCATTTTCTCCTTCAGCGACTGTGAGGTCATTTTAGCTGTGAGGTCAGTGTCATGTTGGAAGATGAACCTACTTCCCTCGACAACTTTTTGGCAGAGGGCAGCAGGCTTTCCTCCCGTTATATTTAGTCAAGTGCCGCAGTCCCTACTGCAGACAAACAGGATGCTTTACTGTAGGTACAGTGTTCTTTGGATGGGACTGTAATGGCTTTCTGCCAGATGTACTATTTTGTCTTGAGGCCAAATAATTTGATTTTGGTCTCATGTGACCATAACACCTTTTTCCACTTGGCCTGAAAATCTTCAAGGTGTGTTTTGGTGTTTGTGTTTAAGCTCAATTGAGACTTAATGTGGCCTTTCTTGCGGAGTGTTTTTTTTCTTGCAGCCCTCCCTTACAAGCCACATTTGTGGAGCACTGATGATACTGTCACATGCACACAATGACCACTCTTTGCCATAAATTCCTGTAACTAAGTTGCTATTGTCCTCTCGGTAGCCTCTCTGTCAGTTAGCTTGGTGTGCAGTGGAGAAGGTAATTGATTACATCTGATTGAATTTACAAATATTTTTTGGAGAAAGGTGATCTCAGTAATATTTTTGATATCTTTCACTTTTATGTTGCATTGTGTCTTAATTTCAGGATGCAAAGCAACAAATTATAAATATTTAGTTGCTTAAAGGGAACATGCTTAGCTTAAAGGCATGAAATGGTACACATGGTGAACATTTTTTTAAAAGAAAAACCATAGTCTCGTACTAAAACAATGGCTGGTTTTATTAGTAACTCAATGAGCCTAAAAGCTATGAGGGGCAGTTTAAGCACAGAGTTAATTATGATTAAAGAAAGGTAATCTTGGAAGGTTAAGGCTTACTGATCAACCTGAACATCATTTAAACAGAATTAAGGGGCAATAAGCTTTTCACATGAGTGATCTCTGCGTTGCCCGAACTTTTCTACATGTCCACAAGCAAAACCTTTTCCATGTATTTGAATGCTTTTGTTTATTCAAATTGTCTTTGTCTTATAATACATTTTACTTTAAACATATTATTGGTTATTTCACAGTTTTTGATTAATCTATTAGTATTCATTGTTTAGCACAAGCTGTTTTTTTTTAAACGCTCAGTTAATAAACTAACTTGTGAATTGAAGTTGCTAAGACTTGACAGTTGCAGGACTCATGCTGAACATCATTATTTAGGCAATGTCTGCAAACCAACTGCCCTTGCTGTGGGGGGTAGAGTGTAATTAGTTAGAAATGTGAGGACGATGCTGGCCCCATGAGAATGGCCAGTGATGCAATTGCTATCTAAGGGTGTCTCAATAGGCTATATAACCATATAGAAAATGTTCCATAAGGTTTTTAGGTGCACAAGCATCTGTCCCTTTGGCTATAGTGCCCTTTACAGCAAAACAAGTATCCCCTGTCTACAAACCCACCCATGGGTCAACGAAATATCATCATCCCTACACACCTCCTGCCCTGCGGCCTTCATTTGAGCACCTGCCCCTTTCATATCTCTGCACAACCCTGATAAGCCTATGAAGAAAAAGAGTAGTGAAACAGCCCACTAGGTACTAAGACATAGCTCCTACATCAAAAAATCTGAACTGCTGACAATATAAATCAGAGTCAGAATCGGAAAACTTCACTGGACCCGGAAGAAATGTTACGACTGCACAGACCCACAGAGACAAGAATAATATAAGCCATAAAGTCTAAATGAATCTAATAAAAGGTCTGCAGAAAAAAAAACTCAATCTGAAATACTTTATGCTATATGCACAAATGCTGGGGTATTAATATGATAGAGAAGTAACCACAGTTAAGTCAATTACATTAAACTGATATCTGAAGTAACATCCTCCATTAGGTTTGAAGGTAATATCTGCAGAATTGTATCTACAACTGTTAGTACTTACCTGTGTCTTAGAAGAACCCCACAGTCATTACGATCCCATTAGCACCAAATTCAGTTTGTCCGTTGTTTTAGTGCGCATAATGAACGCTGGCTACTTCATGCGATGCACTCTGAGAGTATCATTGGCGTCGCTGGAAGTGTTGTCATGGTGCCAGGGCTTTATCTGGTGAATCAGTGACACTAGTGCTGAATCAGGCTCTTGTGAAGGGCCTCCGTGCTGCAATTAGTCAAGTGCAGCAGCCTCAGACAGGAACACACGCTTCACAACGTGTGGCGACTAACAACACTGCCTTCTTGGAGAAAACAGGCTGCTGATAGAACATCAAGATCACATTTCAGCTCCTGCAAAGCTTTTAACAGTGCTGACAATTGTTGTCACAGCTTGTTTACAGTGAAATCTCACAGTAAAAGGCCGTCACATTTAATCTATGTGCGTATGCGTGCATGTGTGTGTGGAGGGGATTATTTCATTTCAAAGCTGAAACACTGCTGCTGTGATTGGATGGAGGAGCATGTGTACTGTGAGCGTGTTAATTGTCAGAACACAGCAGTCACTTCTGAGTGTTTGTGGGTGGTGCAGGGTTAAAAGTAGCTCTTTTTGAAGAACGCCTTGTGCGGTCTCTGTGTGACAACGACTATGTATTGTCCCTTTAATATTTCAGCTGCGAGCTGAGAGGCTGGGACACAATGCCTTAGGCAGATCACGCAGATTACAGAAACATTTACTATTCTATGTGGTACGCCACAGAGCCTTTCATCAGGCATGCATTATTGAGGCAAATTATAGATTTTATGACAAATTTAAACTCAGGAGCTGTCAACTAAATCAACCCCCTCCGTGGCATTTCGTCACTTTTTTGTTTCCGGCAAGCTCCTGTCAAAAACACCGGCTCTGGCTGCCTGCACGCTGGAATAAAGGAAGGCCCCGCTAGGACTGACTGGTTTATGGGCAAACTGACAGGACGATCTTCTGCTTGCATTAATGCATTGCAATGCACACCAAAGGCCCTTTGTGAAAGCCATTAGTCTTACATAATTCCCCGGCTCATGCCAAAAGCACTTAGTGAAAACAAACCATAAAGAATATAGGAGCCCTCGGCAGCCTAATTGTCTTCACTAACAGTAAGCGTGTAACTTTTAACGATCCCAAGAACACACACATTTGAATTCTTTATTTAGGCCCACAAGTTGAACTAAATTATAAAAGAGATCGAGTTTTGTCAAGGCCATTAGTTATCCATTCATGCATAAACACACACCTGGGTCATCAATAGTTACAGGACTGGCAGTTTTAGGAATAAATTGGGTGACTTCCCATTAATTAAGGATACGGAACAATATTTTGCTAGTTCTTTTACTCATTATTTTTAAAATTCGAAGGAATTTATAGTGTAAAAATAATAAGAATACATTAATATCCATGCTGACTGCCTGTATGGAGCTGGCTAGTATTTACAAAATGAGGTTAAGGTGGGCTTCCGCTATTAAAAAGAATAATTAAAGGCAACCAATTTCTATACGAAACACTTTTTTTTAACGTTCTTCATCAAGAGTTATAATATCAGGCCTGCTAGCAGATACATTACAATGTGTGTAGTACTCTTCAAACCACCTGTAATTCATCTGTTTGTCTGTCTACTTGTCTGTCTACCTGTCTATCTGTCTATCTTATCTATCCATCTATATATCACTCTGTCTGGCTACATATATATATATATATATATATATATATATAGTCTTAAAAAGAGTTCTCTTAACCTATAATTAACCAAAAGTTCATTGTCATAATAAAGATCAAAAAGTATAAATCATAAAGAAGCCAGATTGATATTTTTCTGGTTAAATCATGAAATCATCTTTGCTCCTTTGTGTAAGAGACATGGATTTGATTACCTGACTATAAACTGAAAACAAACATGGATACTTATGGAAACACAAAAACACCCTGTGAAAATGCTGTGTGTGTAAAATGGCGAGATTTCATGCCAAGTGTCTTGCGTGAGTAAGGGGACAGCTGTAAAAGAATGATCTGGACTGTGGAGCCACAGGCAAGAAGCTGGATACCAGTCTCCCTCCCTCCCACACACACGCACACACACGCGCACACACACACACACACACACACACACAGTGCATTAGCAGACGAGCACCCACACCTCCAGCTGTGTCCACCGAGCCTCGTAAATCACACACTGCAGGTACGCCTCATGCCCTGGAGAAAGCAGGGATATCTAAATGTGAACTTTTGGCTTCTCTCTGTGTAAATACTGCAGTCTGGAAAGGCATACTGCACACACACACACACACACACACACACATACTGCATGATTTATCTAAGTCAAGTCCAGGCCGGCATCGAACAGACAGACGGGATGTAAATAAAGAGAACTGCTGCCTGAGGATGAGCCGAAAAGAGGCAGCAGCTTTTCATCCTCAAGAAATATTGCCACTGTCTGCGTCCACGTTCCCTTACTAACCTACTGAGACAGCCCAAAATGCAGATACTATGTTACATTTGCTCTATCACATGAGATGAAGCCAAGTTTGAATGGATTTATACTTTCTGAGTTAATGAGACTACCTTCACTTCTGCATATTTATAAGGAAAGAAGTCTCGCTTTTGCTCAGTCCAATTTAAATGATTTCTTTGTTTGACAAAAAGGTCTCAGAAGAGAAGAATACCAGCCTATTCTGATAGGTGCCACAGCGCTGAAAGGAACTTAGCACTTGATGTTTGTTGGACTTTTTTATACCTTTGCTTAAGCTGTTTTGGCTGCTACCTTCACTTGTACTGGAGCCATAATTCTGTTTAAAGAACGTTTAATGCTTTTCCTTGAGGAATTTTTTCTCCTCTACCCACCTTCCCTTGGCTGCAGAGGCTCAGGTCAGTGAGTGGTTGTGTGCAAATATACAGATAGTCCTTGCATGCAGAGGAAAGCAGGCTCCTTTGAGAAAGGAGGAAATGGCTCTGGCTCTGGACTCATTTTCTCAGTTTGAGCAGCATCACAATTGGACATTCAACTCCCTGTGTTACGAGCTGCAAGGCTGATGAGAATAAAACGTGGAATGTCTTGTGTTTTTTTTTTCTCCTCCACTAGCCCAGCGGGAATAGTGGAGTGAAAGGTAAGGCAGGGCCCCGGGAAGGAGCTGACAGAAATGAAGGTTAGTGAGTCCACTGCGAGTTTGCTCTGAGCCTGGAAGACTCAGCTGTTCTGTAATTTCACAAGCCTCCGAGGGAGAGCTGGGAGCTGTTGGAGGACAGTATGTACAGTAACTTATAGATTTAAATTCAATCCCATACACTGCAGCTCCTGCCCATCTGGAAACAAATTGTCCTTCAGCTCCAACTCATTCAGAGGCATACAAAGGCATAAAAAGTACACTTTAGTACACATAAATGAGTATAATTAGTTCCATTTACTCATGGATTTGTACTTTTGTTAATAACACTTTACTTAAATAGGCCTATATGAAGAAATGAATGTATTTTCCTTCACATTTAGATTCTTTTTTATGTTTAATCTCATTCTGTTCTGTCTGGCTCAGCAGCTAGACTGCTTTACTGTCGCTCATACCTCATACTGTGTACTTTTAGTGTTTGTTTTTCTCAAGCTTGCATAGATTTACATTTACATTCAGTAACCTGGAGATACTGCAAGAATCTGTGCTCCCCCTACTCTGACCCCCCACCCCACCCACACACTAGACACTTGTCCACATCTATTGCTGACCTCAGGGGACATGATGCTAACTTATGTGGGCAGTGGATAGCAATGACTTGTGATTGGCTGTTAAGAATTTGAAATGTCAATAATGTTTACCACCTAACAGATAGATAGGTCAAAACTGATAGACATGGTCAAAAGCAGGAAAACATAGCAGACATGCAACTTCAGAATTTTTTCCACAGCCCCCTAAAGACCCCTGTGACACCTCAGTTCTCTAGATTGAGAATCACTGACCTAAGAGACAAGAGTTGTACCAGAGCCTGATCTAGTATAAAAGTTTAATCACTAAAGAGAATGAATTAAATGCATTTTATGTACAAGAGCAGAGGTTAAGTGCAGACGACTGAAGAGAAATGACAGAGTGATTAAGAAATGAAGTGTGAGTGAGTGCAATAAACTGCAGTATTGCCTGAAGAGGAGAGTGTTCAGACCAAGGTAGAAGCAACTGAGTTCAAAGGGGAAGTCTGTTCCATCACTGTAGGGCAAACAGTAAGACCCAACTTTACAGGCATGTTTAGAGTTTAAGGAAGGCTGTGCTGATGTACTGCATGGATATAGTTACAAATGTAAAGGTACTGTCATTTTACTGTCTTTTACTTCTACTCAAGTGCACTCTTAAAATAAAGGTGCTCAAGGAATCAGGAAAACCTCATTTAACTAATCAGCTGTTTGAAGACACACAAGTGGAAACAATCCTCTGCTCGACTGGAGTAAGAACTACAGCCACCACATCCCTTTGCGAACCGGACTGGACAAACCGTCATAAAAGAAGCACCGCTAGTTCACAAAAATAACTGTTTGTAAGAAGCCTTTTGTAATGTGATGTGAATGTGCAGAGCCTTTAAAAGGTTTTAGGAATCTACACATAATGTATTGATTCTATAGGAACTGAAGATTCATAACTGTACATTTATGTCGAGAACCTGTTAAGAACTTTTAAAAGTGTATGTTTGTGAGGAAAGGAAAGTTTTATTCATCTCTGTTTTCATTCCTCAGATTTATATTTGTATTCATACATCTGCATTTCACATACTGGGTAAATTAAAACATAAAATGTTCTCTGTAAAAGGTCATAGAACATTTTATGTTTAATTTTTGTAAATTAAAAAAAGTTAGACAGTTAAGCACTCAACTTTTCTGAAAATGCCATGTTTACTCCCAGTAGAGGATCAGCATTGTACTTTCTAATTCACTTCTTGTGATCATTCCATGCTGTTCTGTTGGTTTAGCAGCTCCTCTGCTTTGCTGTTGCCAGTACTTCTGACTTCCATTTTATTTTAGACCAAAAGCATCCCAAAAAAAGAGAACAGCATCTAACAATCTTCAGTTCCTGGATGTTCCTCGGCCGTTCTTTAGTTGAGGAGTGTTTGGACCTGCCACATTTTCACTCCTACTCAAGTTGTTGGTGGACTGGCAATGTTTTCTTCTACTTGAGTCATTACTTCATTGAAGTAACTGTCCGCTTCAGACTGGTTTTAGGCTGCTGTACCCCCCTCTGGACAAACTGAAGATCCCTGCTGCCTCCAGCTGTTGGCAGTGCACTGAGTAAAGGTGAGCCCGTCTCGCTGCACTGCAGCAATCAGTTTGGGAGAGCCATTAATCACTGAGAGCCAGGGTCCTCCAGAAGTGATGGGAGTTGAGGCAGTTAGAGACAGCGGTGGGGGTAATTATAACGAGGCAGGGCGATGTGGCAGCTGACACTGCGAGCCATCAGCACCATTGGGGGGGCGGAGGGTGGGAGGTACCTGGATCTCCGGCTGAGAGTAAGGGGTTGGTGTGCGGCTGAGAGAGATGGAATGAGAATGCGGGAGAGATTGAGTGAGAATGCTCCTTTGACCTGTAATGAATGCTGGAAGAGAAAGTGGGTGGAGACTCGTCATGCTCTCCCCGGGGCTTATCTCTCATCCCCCGACCCCTCCGCTCCATTTCCGATTAATACCGAGGCAGTCTGAGCTGTCAAAACACATCTGACTAATGCTGCATTGTCTAGCTCTCGACGGGGTTTCACTCAAAGCCCACTGCATTAATAGCAGAAACGTTCAGAGAGTGTGCAGGGGTCCGCTGTGACTCAGGCAGGTGAGGCGCACACCACTGTTGAGCCGACACTGAGCTTATGATGGGCTCCCTATAGCGTATAGTCCAGAGGGTTTTGTATCAGGAAAAGAAATATAGGATAGATACTACACTTTTGATTGTCATTTTGCTGCACATCCCATTTTAATTATTTAAACGTACTTACATAAATATAGATTAATTCCACAACGAGTTATGGTTTAATTTGTAGTCTAACTGACTTTCTGCATCAACAGGTTTAGGTCTACATTCATAACCTTGTTTCCATTTGTTTTGTTTCGTTTCCAAAACAGGACTGTACAGTTTTTCATCATATTCAACTTTTTTATCAAACTCATTGTAGTGAAACGTGTTATTTTCTACTTGCAAACCTGAAATTTGCATTATTCAAAAGAATCAACACTTTCAACCAAACTTATTTTAATGAGAAACTATTTATATAATTCTTTTTCCCACCAACAATAACTGGGATTTCTAAGGGTTATAATGCTTTGGAATTGACAAGTTAAGTTATGGGCTTTCAATATCATTGAACTTTTATCCCTCCAGCTCTAGTTTAATCCCTAAAACTGCAGTTGTTTATTTGGACAATGCATGTCAGAACAAACCCTGCATCCCCATTTTTGTTTTTCATCCTTACATAATTTAATATGAAATTATTAACTGTTGTTTGTTGTCACATTTGCATGATAAAAGGACCAAGACAGATGGTTTTGACTTGCACTGAAAGTTGGGAACATTGTTGCAATGACTTACACTGGAACTATCTACTCTCGTCTTTTAAAGTTACTTTTTGAGGGATGCAGGGTCATATACGGTAAAATAAAGACATTATTCAGTAAATACAATAAGAACAGAAAGAATGAAATAGCAAACTAAAAACAAAGAAGAATCTGGCAGTAAATAAAGCACAGTGGAGCGTTTATAAAACACAAGAAGTGAGCAACTGATAAATAGAAGGGGAAATAGAGAAGAACTGATAAAAAGAAGAAATATTTAGGTAATTAATATGAAACTAATATGTAACTTATGTACTTACTGGGTATGAAAAATAGAAGTGTGGGGCCAGAAGCCCCTTCAGTCTAAGGGGTTAAAACACTGAAGAGGAACCTGAGGCGAAAGTACACATCAGGTACAATATCCTTCAAAAGTCTTAGAGACCTTAGAAAATAATATTCAAAACCTGTTTAGCTGAGCAGTACATGTTTTTAAAAGCTAATATTAAAATGTTTACTGTAAAATGTACAGTACAGTAAAATGTATAGTACAGTAAAATGTTTAACACAGTAAATACAGATTTTATTCCTAGACCCTCCTCACTGAAGCCCAGTGTTTCATTGCAGTTCTCATCAAATACCTCAAATACCAGAGTATCGACACTATATTAGATTAAACCAGGAGCTGCTGATGGAGTTTCACAAATCTATGCAAAGGCCGGAGGCATCGAGGTGAAATCTGGAACTGAACCTGTGTTCTTCTAACCTGCTCACAAAACTTCAAATACTTTTACCAACAAAATACATCTTGATATTATTTAATGCTTTCTAGTGTGTTATTATTTATTCTAATGTTAACTTGAGCATTTGCTTGCAGAAAGTCCCTTACTGCTCAGATTAATGGCATTTGCAAAGAGCCTAAGACTTTTGCGAAACCCTGTACAATCTCTGTCTTTCTTGTAAATAACTCCACTCATTCCTTGTGATTTTCTCACTGCTGTTTTGCAGAGCTCATCTCTTGGTATGTAGTGTGACGCAGCAGAGCTGCCCATGTTGCCATCCTTCTCCCAGCTGCTGCAGCCCAGTGTCGTGCCAAGCCTTGTGTCCCAAGGGTAGGCCTGCGCCTGGGGCTGAGAACGCTTCCAGCTGGCCTGCCAGACCCTCTAGACCCCCATCACACACACACACACACACACATACACTCACGCCCACGCACTCTTGCCCCCTTCATCAGGCACCATGCCCAGCCCACACATGTTCGAGCCGTCACAAGGTGACAGGAGCGTTAACAATGTGACACATACAAACCCAGCATCATCAATCTCTCGGGCCTGTTTCGAGACACAAAGCAGAGGCATTTCCATTCCAAACAGGCCCCACAGGACGGAAAGGTATCCGAGAGGATTTAGATGAGAAACGAGTTTGAAATTGATGCAAGATGCTTGTGGTGGTGGGGCCTGATTGGGAAATAACAGCAGCACACTTGTGCAAAACAGTGGCCGCTTTGTGATGAAAACACTGTGCCAGCGCAGGACTGGCCGGCACTACGAGGAAAGCCATTTTCTCTCCTGGCACATCAAATGGATTTAATTAATACCCCTGACTCCGACACACAGTTTTTGACAGATAGCATCATGGTCGTATGCATGTTCTAGATTCATTAGTGCTGAAAGCAAAGACAGGTTAAGTGGTTGCCTTGGGGTTGCGAGGAGGGCCCTTCTGTAAGTTAGCGGCTCCATTAATATATGCTAATAAGTGGCCCATCGGGACGAAAAGCCTCAAGAGAAACTTGAAAGTTGAAGAAACATCCATCCAGACAGTAAAAATATCCCTTTAGAATATCGGTGACAGGTATTAAATGTCCCAGGCCAAAATGTCCCAAGTTGTTTTCAATAGAGGCATAAACACAATTCCAGACACAACTAAGTACATAGGTTGCCAGAGTGGTCAAAATTCCCTTGGTGCTAGTGCCAACACAAGCATGCTGTAATTTAATCAAAATATTTCTCCATGGAGGAAACTTGGAGAATTTTCAAAACCATCACTGTCACAATTAAACGTAGAAATAAAACAAAGAAAGTTAATATCAGTGAAAAATGACAGGATTCTGATTATGTGATGTGGTAGAAGTATGATTTCCCAGATCTAAAAACACAGGGCTGCAAGCTTGCCTTTGACGTCATCCTAAAATTTCTGATACAATTTCAGAGACCTGTAACCTCCAGTGTGCCCTTGCACTGCACCCTATTACTGCCTTCTTAATGCTGTTGACTGTTCCCTGATGACTTTTTATGAAAAGGCTCCTTCACAAGGACAAGCGGCACAACCTCAAACTGGAGCCTTTTGTGGTTAAATATATAATGCGAGCTTAGTTGTCCTGACATTGTGAGAGGCATCAGATGTGATTGCATGGGAGACGTAAAAGGAGGGTTTACTTTCACACTGATTTGAAAAACATGTGCTGCTTTCATCTGCTGTGACTGGCACAAGGCCAGAGGACTCACACTCGCACAGACATGTCTGAGAGAGAGATAGGGAGAGAGAAAGCGAGACAGAGAGCGAGGATGATAGAGGGTGGGGAGGTCAGTGATGACACATCAGATCTTTGTAGTAGGACACCTGATTTTCACGTACACACGCTTGTACATTTCCCAGATAAACACGTGGGAGACAATGAATCACGTCTTTCCTCACAGCATCATCTCCAAAGAAAAGCTCTCACCAGAACTGCACAACTGTACTTGTAAAAAAGTGCAAAGTCGTAAAACCGGATTGATGTTACTTCTAAAGGGGTGAGGTTACCTGGCAGCACTACACTGAGGGCCAGGTGCACGTACGAGTACAGGTAAAGCACAAAATGTACCTCTATACAACCTCAGTATGAGCTACAAACATGCCTGAATTTGATGTTCTAATTACTCAAACATCAGTTCATCACATAAACTACACTTAGCCAAGAAAAGATAAGCTGTAAACATGCAAATTGTCATACAAGTGCGAAATTTCCACTATGTGCTGTGCTGTGGTGTGTTCATGCAGGACAAAGGTCCACTTTACGCTTAAACTTTACACTTACATACTTACACATATGTTTACATTACATTGTGTTTCATATATGTATATAAAAGTAAATAAAGTATTTGTCAAAATGCAGGTCTTTTCAACAGGACATACCCTCTTCTTCTTCTGCAGCGACTCCAGCAGGCTCCTTACTGACTCCTTTCTCTTTCTCTCCAACATTATGTTATGTGTTGTTTGATTGTAAATATGCTTTACAGTGAAGATAATGGTGAAAATGCAGGGTCTCCAGCCTTGAGGCTCAGTGTGTCTTAGCCCCAAGGCATAGAATTGCCAAAAATCTCGAGACGGTTAAGATAAAGACAGAACACTTTCTCTTATGGCTAAGAAATAAAGTATAACATGGACTGTGTGCAAATTGAGGTTGCATCACGGCTCACTTTGTGTTGGGCCTTCTCACACGTACACCATAAAGACACATTCCTGTGGTGGTGCAAGACAGAAGCAAGTGTTACAAGGGCTCTCTTACAAGCTTTTCTTCAAACATGACCAGCATCACTATGAGGTATGTATGTTTACTAGAATATAGTCAGTGTTGTGCATTAATGTGGTCAGTTATACCTGTTGGTGGTGTTATATATTTGCAGTATTTCTGTGTTGTTTTTTTTTCCATGTTTAAGGTTGTAGTCCATGTTCCCTACACAGTATTCTAATTTTTTGAATTCCTGTTTTCATGGGTTTTATGAGCTGGAAGCCCAAATTATGTACAAATAAACA
>JBBPCY010000142.1:11946717-11961475 GCA_037974405.1 Brachyalestes nurse | reverse complement strand
CAAGTAAACTTTTTTCAGGTTGTCATTATGGGGTGTTGTGTGTAGAATTCTGAGGAAAAAAATGAATTTAATCCATTCTGGAATAAGGCTGTGACATAACAAAATGTGGAAAAAGTAATGCGCTGTGAATACTTTCCGGATGCACTGTATGTGTACTGAAGCATTAAACATTTTTTGTTGGTAAAAAAAAAAAGTTTTGACAGAGGATGTTCATTGCCCACAGTGTGAAGCCTGAAAGTGTGGGAGAAAGTTTTGCTGAAGTCGAATGAAACACAAGGTGTACAAGTGTACACCATGTGTCCAAAAGATACTAGATACCTGTATATCCAGTGTTTCTTCTGAGATAATGGTATTAACAGAGTTTGTTCCCTCTGCAGTTCATTCTGGTGACAGTGTTTTTTTATAATGGAGATTGCCCCATCTGTGTGTGCACAGCTGAACACCTGTGTCAGCACTGTGTGCACCTTAAAGTAAATAAATTCACCAAAAGGGGAGTCTGGATACTTTTGGATATAGTGTGTTGTGCATAAAGTAGAGGTCATTTAACCTACAGTCTGAACCGGACCTTTTTATTTATATATAACTGTTTCTGTACATTTAATTTGTTTCATGTTGTCTGTTCATTAGCCACATACACAATTTCCCTCAGGGACAAACAAACTGAGTGACTTATTGATCGATTTACCTAATAAGTCTTTTTTTATGTCATGTAGTGATTTTTCCTTGATAATCTCCAAAATTGTTCACCTTTGGCACCAGAACTAGGAATGTGCTTTTTTATTTCCACCAGCTACTGGTCTAGTACTGAAGGATTTATGGTTTTTGGTGCTTGATCCAGACTGGTACCAACATGACCTAACGTCTGTGCTTGTGGTGTCTTACTTGGCTGTGTCTTTTAGATTTACGGCATGTAGCAGACGCTTTTATCCAAAGCGACTTCCATTCCCTAACAACAGGGGGCAGTTTACCTGGAGCAACTTAGGGTTAAGTTCTTGCTCAGGGACCCAGTGGTGGTATGCTGAAGGTTGGATTCGACCTCATGACCCCTTTGTCCAGAGGCAAGCATCCTACCTTCTAGCTAGCTTGAGTTTCTTCTGTTGCCTAACTGCTCATCTGTTGTACTGCTGGCCACTTTGACTTCTTTTGTTCTAGATTGCTACTTTGTTTGTTGTGTGCTTTTTGTCTTGTTTGCTGGCTTTCTTTGTCCCTGGTTGTGTAAGCT
The DNA here is from genome assembly GCA_037974405.1 of Brachyalestes nurse. Lineage (NCBI taxonomy): Eukaryota > Metazoa > Chordata > Actinopteri > Characiformes > Alestidae > Brachyalestes > Brachyalestes nurse. Next base: position 11,960,253 of record JBBPCY010000142.1, on the reverse strand, counting down.
TCATTAACTTCATTGCAATCTCTTATACATCTTTTCCTATATATATATATATAAACCCTCGAGCACTTACCCTCAACTGTTTTTCCTTACTTGTGTATTAACACCTTTAATTATTTTTGTTTCTGACGGGCTTTGTTAAGGTGTGCATCTTAGCCAGCAGTAACTAGGTTAAAGCAGATGTTGATTTGAGTCTAGATTTACAGGTATGAAGAACAGATGTGGACTACTTAAGCACTGATGTATGTCGCTCTGGATAAGAGCGTCTGCTAAATGCTGTAAATGTACTTAGAGGTGTTAATTTAGTAACACTGGCAACTTACAATTTTACACACTTCTAGGTCAAGATAACATCACTGAGCACAATTATTTATCAGTAAAAGCACCAGAATGTAAATGGCATGTTGATGTCTTAATTACTGTTTTTAGAATTTTAATTAAAGTTACTTTGTAAAATGTTTGCTAAGCTGATCTTTTCATTGCCCACAGTGTTCCAAGCTAACGCTCCTGGAATTTAGCAAATCCCCACAGAATCATTGTGGTTCGTCATATGTTGAAGCTATTAAGCACACAAGAGAACTAATTAGCCCAACTAGATGCTTTAGAGCAGTAATGGTTTCCATTGATTCTTGCTTGATTATGTTCTTGCTTCTGATTGTGCAGTGGAACAACGGCCAAAATAGAGCTAACGGGCCACTTGCTAGTTAGTGGCCTTGGTACCATGGTCTCTTCTTTACTGTCAAGAGTTCCCCACTTTCCAAATTCAAATTTGACCCACTCAAAATTAATAATGTTGGATTCAACAGATTAAGTCAAAAGGAGATTTCAGTTGAGTGGATTCAAGTTGCCAAGTCCAGTCCAGGCCTACCACAGGCTCTTGGAACTAAACAAGGTTCATTACACACCTCTGCCTTCACCAGGGAAACCCACACAGCCAGTTAGTGTGTTAGCAGGCGATGCAGGGTGCAATATGTGTGAGCCGGCTGTCTAATGTGTGTGTGTGTGTGTATGTTCGGGTAATGACACACAGTGCCAGCATGAGCACCAAGTAGCCTTTCCTCATTATTGTTAGAAAGGGAGAGAGAAGTGGGGAGACGGGAAGGGACGCCATTAGTGGCCAGTGCAGTCTTTAACGAGCCCACTCACAGCACTCCTCCATCTACAGTGGCATCTATCAAGTGAACTAGCTCCCTGCTGCGCTGCCTTCGTGTGGCCTAGGGGGCTGGAAGATATCCCTCCAGCTTGGGAATACCTGCAGGGCTCAAGGGCTCACAGTAACTCAAAGTATGAATGAAAACTTGGAATTACTTGATTGAACACAGGTGTTCACAATTATGAAGTGTATGTTCAGCAACAATTTGTAAGAACAGTTTTACCCTTTTAGCCAAAATGTACAGTTCTTCAGTACTTTCTAGTTTTAGCAATGAGGCTAAAAAAAGCTAATACATAATGGTAGCTTACTTACACCAGATAGCATTGGGAAAAATACATCCCTAAATCATCACACATTTGCGCCAAACTACACTGACTTGTTCAGTAATCTTAAACAGACTTGTGTTTTCTGACAATGTACAATATACTGTAATAAAATGTACAAAACTGTGAGGCTGACTACTGATTTAGGTAATAAATGTTCTTTTGTACATTTTGCACCATGCTAAGTGGAGGGGTATAAGTCTTAACACCTTGGAACCTCATAGATCCACTGCAAAAGTAAAGAAGCAAAGTTCACCAAAGACATCAGTCTAGTCTGATTTAGTCAGACTGAGTAATGAGGCAGATGTGGAAATGAATTTTCACTGAACTATGTATGGATTTATTTCTAAAGCATAAAAAATGTAAATACCATGTAATTTTTTGGGACCAGCAAGTGCTCACAAGTGTGCAACTTCTTCAAAGATTTTGGAAAAGTGTTCCAGGTTCTTAGGAGAATGTCAAGAGTGTAAAAGTGTGTAAAGCTGCATCACGTCAAAAGGACGAATCTTTGAAGAACACTTTTTTGGTCAGTGCATTCTTCCATATGTTGTTTTATAAGTCCCATACCTTTTTAGTATTCCAAATGTAAAAAGAGTTTAAAAAAGGAAAGCTCATTTGTGTGTAGATGTGTTACAACTATACTCTTGAGGACACAACAGCTCATGAGCAACGCTAAGAATCGGGGTGGAATTTCTGGCGATCATTTTGTCACAGACAAAATATTAAAATCTAGTGTAATCTTGGCCTATAAAACTGTTTTGAATCTTAAAATGTAAGTAGCAGTAAACCCCTAACACACATCCACACAGTCCCTCTTCCCAAATCAAAAGATCTGACTCTCTCTGTTGTACCTGGAGTAATGGTGTGGTGTGTGTGTGTGTGTTTGCCCAGATCTGAGGCACAGCCTGTCTGCAGCTGTGACAAATGTTGAGAGAGAGCTCAGCATGGCCAGGAAACTGAGTCCAACAGTCTTCGGATCTAAAACAGCCTTTTTCCACTTTAAACATGTCTCCTAGTGTGTGTATGTGTGTGTGCATTCGTTCTGACAGCTGAAGGGAGTCATGGCTACAGGTCTGAAGGCCCTCCTCATGTGGACCATGTGTGAATCACACCAATAGTGTTTAGCTCTGTAAATGTGGGTCAGAGAGCAGGGGACTTGCCTCAAACGCAGTGACAGAATGGTCACTACCAGCATCAGTGCATGTACCCTGTTTGAAACAGTACACACACACACACACACACACACACACACACACACACTCACAGAGATATAGATAGTCAATCCGGAAACAGATGTACAATGAACTAGACTAAACAAAATGTCCAAGGGTGTGTGTGTGTGTATAAGACCGAAAAAGAGATTATGATTCTGTTATACTGAAAGCCTTGAGGAAAAGTAGATAAAAGCTCAAAAGAAAAGTAAGAGTAGGGTGAGTGGGGCCAGAAAATGATAACATTGGAAAATCAGATCAGAAAATTCATCTGTTAACACGCTTTTAAGGGCCAGAATGAAAAATTAGTAAACATGCCTACTCACATGCCACAGTGGTCCTGCGGTAATCGCTGGAGAGATGTCTCTTCATGGTGAGAGAACTTTCAGCAACAACGTTTCTGCTGCTTTCACTGGTTTTTGACGGTACACAGCTAACATAAGTGCTGGGAATCCAAAAACAGCTGTTTAATTGTAGTAACTGTCTGTAAATCATTACTGCAGTGGAGGAAATAAACCTAAACAGAAATGACAAACCAAAAGCTTTTGGCTTCTCTTTTAGGCCTTTAGTTGTTAATTTACTACTTTATGTAAAGTGACCTTGGGTTGCTGGAAAGGCACTATATAAACCTGTTTTTTTGGCTGAAAGTATAGAAAACTCTAGTGTCAGTTTTCTACTGAAAAATATATAATTTGTGTTTTCTTTAGGATTTTGAGTGACAGTTAAAGTAAGCGGCACACTAATGGTAGTTTGGTTGCAGAGGCAGGGCTATGCTCTTGACTAAGGGAGGGGAAACCTTGGTAGTGAGCCCTATAAACACTACATAACAGGTTTTCTTATGTTGCTTATCTTATGTGAATGCCATTTAACAATACTTTGATACTTTGAAAGAATAATAAATAAATGCAAAAAACTGATAATATATGTGTATTTGACAAACACATCGGATCACATTGCACTGCAGAATAAAAAAAACTTAAAGTTGACCTTTTTCTCTCAGTTAATCACACCGAGTAAAGAAACATCCTGTCTAGGTCACTTGAAACGTGACCGTGCATGACTATTATTATTGCTCACCATTCTGCTTCCACTTAGTATTTCGGCTGTCAAGCTCTCTCTGCCACCAGAGCCCCCCGCCCACACATTTGATGGTCACTTTACTTTTGGTCACTGGAGTTTGATGTTTAAGTTCTTTTTTGACTAAAGTGAGAGAGTGACACCAAGACTGAGTTGATGTGAGTACTTTCTTGTTTTATCTTCTCCACACTGCAGATTTTGCGTGTACCATTTCTTTCCACTTAGATTGAGTGCTATGCAGGGGCGCAGATGGGGGGGAGAGATGTGTCCCCCTCAGACCTCGATCCGTCCCCCTCCCCTCCCCGAAGCACAGATGATGTAGTGATGTATAACTCATACTCCTGTTTTAGGGTCTAAAACGTTTTATTTTGCACATCTTAAATCTAAAACCTGAACATGCCACTCCATTTACCGTTCTCTTCCAGCAAGTAACTCCTAGCAGCACGTCTTGTGTTATTGTTCTGGGGTCCTGTGACCTAGGAGCTGCCTCATTCGTGCCCGTCCCAAGCCCCGCACCCGAAGCACAGTTTGGGTCCCATTCAAAACAAGCCGTTTCAGGGCTCTGTCCCTTTCATGCAAATAAGCTGTTGCTGGCCACGCTCCACCCCATAAATACATTGTAGAATTTCCACAGTACTTCCATCAGTAGTCCTGGCATAAAGCTGACACTGTTTACCATCTGAAATACAAGCAGCAGCTTAACCCACTGGTTAAGCTGCTGCTTGTATTCACAGTCAGTGATGTGATCTTGGACTTTCAGAAGGCCTAGAGTGACTTTTTTTGGCTTGCAAATGTTCCAGCCCACTGAAATTCAGAATATGAATCTGACTCATGTTATTCCCTAATTATGATGATGTTTAATGTGACATGTTAAGACTTCAGTCCAGTTCACAAAGGCTTAACCAATAGGAAAGCCCACTGAGCCATACCTACCTAGATACCACAGAGAAATGTAACATTTTGAGAATGTAAACTTATTACCAGTCGAAGCTTAAAAATAAAACGAGAGTGGCCCTGCAGTACCTACAGACTCCTTAACACACAACCCTTTACACACACATCTGATCTGAGAATTGACTCAACTTTCCACCTTTGCACTGTTTTTCTTTGATGCGCATGCAGCTTCATGCAAAAGCACATCAATGTTAACTTTGGTCTTCAATACTGTCCGAGTTACTGTATTCTCATATGTTGATTGTATATTTATATTCAACTGCTGCTGATCATTTGCACATATAAAGCATACAATTACATTATAGTATCGTTTGCTTTCCACTCTGGTTTTGGATGTTAAAATTACATTGTATGATTTGGATGATAAAATTACATTAAACTAAATTTATTATGTTTTTATTTATATTTTATTTACATGTGTGCATTCTATGTGTCTTTTTATACTCTGGAGCCATGCCATCTCATCTCACTGTGTACATGTATATAGCTGATATGACAAACTTTATTTGGACATTCAAATACATGATTATTTTAAATAAAAACAAATGTATTTTTTTCAGTTTCAAGAAATCATTCTACCTTCTCTAAAGGCCAAGAGGACCCTGAGGGTTTTCCAACGGATTATTAATGTGTATGTAAAAACACAGTGACAAACTATGTAGCCAGTAAAATATTGAAGTGAACAGAGAGTGCTCACATCTTCGTCTCTGCCTGACTGCTGCTGTTCAGGAATAGAAACAGATGCTTGACCTGTCCCTGTTGTGGCCCAGCTTAAAACTCACACACTTACAGGCACACATAAACACACCCATGGCTGTCTCTTGCTTTACTGTGTTTGGTGAGACGCTCTCTGGGTGAAACTTTCACGGTGTCGGCTGTGATGTTTAATTCATTCGATGGTGTGTGTATGCATCCTGAGCTCACACCATCCACCATCCATCCAGAGAAAAGAGACGGTGAGAGAGAGAGAGAGAGAGGGAGGGAGGAAGAGAGATAGAGAAAGACAGGTTCATGAAGAGGAGAAGGAAGAAGGCATTATGCTGTATATATAATGTATTAATGCTGGGTAAAAGAGCACAGTTGGGAATGCAGAAAAGAGTGACAGGAGAGAAGGAGTGAGAGAGAAAAAGAGGGAAAAAGAGAGCAGTGAGAAGACGAGAGTGCCTCTACTGGAGTCACTGGGGAATATGGAGGGATTTAGATAGAGTGATGGACTGTCATCTTTTTCGGGCCGTTCATCTCTCACCCTCTTTCACCAGCTCGCTTGAATACCTTCTGCCAAAAGAGAAGCCACAGCTAAGCCTCAAACACAGTAGTGTGTGTGTGTGTGTGTGTGTGTGTGTGTACATGAGTGAGGGGTCCAGGTCGATTTCAGTTCAGCTTCACCTCTCTAGTGAATGTGACCACACAGGAGCTGTTAGTGGTGCACACCAGTATCAACTATTTGTCTTTGATCACAGTATTGTAAATGAACAGGTATCAGATCTGTTAAGCTATACGCCTGAACTACGCAGCATTCTGAATGGAGATCCTCCACCGAAAGAAAACTGCGTCCAGGAAACAGACCCATTCGGTTAATAGCATAAATAAAAAGAACCCAAAACTTTACCATGACAAGCTAATTATTTATGTATAGCATCCTTGACAGTGTTGAAAGAAAAGTTTTAGCCTTATGAATACACTCATGTTCAAAAGTTATGATGTTTGAAATTGGTTATAAAAGCTAATAAAGTCAGCATCAGTTGGGATGATATTATTCCAACAGAAAAGATAAAGTAGTGCCAGGAGTATCTGAAGTGTCAATACATTCACTCATCATACCTTCTGTATTTGTGAAAAAAAAATATTTTGGAATAATATTTGACACTTGTAATTACTGGAAACACATTATTTCTTAAATAAATCATTTAGAAGACTGGAATCACTTCTTATATTAATAGTTTATATAATAAACTAAGTTTAAACAAATAAATAAATGATTTATACTGTGCAGATTAAAATACTGCAAACTATTTTATGTTGTTGAGAACACTAATAAATGTTACAAACATACAAAAAATGATAAGTGGTGAAAGTTATTCATGGATAAGTTATTTACCTTGAGATTTTAAATATGAAGAATTAGTTTTATTACACGAAAAAAAGGTCATTATGTCATTATATAATCTACAGCTCTGTGCATGGTTCTCGACACATATAATACAGCCTCTGCTAAATTGTAGAATAGCAGCATTCATAACAGAATCGTTTTCTACACACCCTCACAACAATGAAAAACAAAAGCAAATAGAGATTCCAGATGTTTGACCGTAAGTGTAAAAAGAAATATATTAACTTAGGTTGGACAGTTTAGTTAATGCTTTCAAATATGTTTTTTCATTGATTTACCAATTTTCACTCGAGAAACCAAAAAGATTTTCTATTTTTATGAGCAAAATCTGTAGTATCAGCTAATCCTAGTGCCCTAGGAAAAGTATCACGCAGACCTAGTGTAAAAATATCATGCAGACCACTATTCCTCCTGGCTTCAGGCCCATTTACTCACACAGCATTTCCTCGTCCCTTTTCGCTTTATATGAGGAGACGTGTGCAGTACCCACAATGAAAAACTCGTCTAACGTAGAGTGGACAAGCCCATCAAACATTTATACCTAATTAACATGTGATTAAAGGCAGACAGCAGCTGTGAGAATACATCTCTTCCACAGTCCAGACCCAGCATCTGCTCGGTGAACATATAAGCACAAACCAAGACAATGGCAGGCCTGAGCCTCAGATATATTAATATATTTATTATTATTTATTAGAGCTTTTAACATTGTTTGAAATCAATATGCATGTTTAGGCACGCTATATGAAGACGGAGAAAAGGTCAGGGCTGTGAAGGTCTGATAGGCATGCCTGTCTCATACACAACAGCAGAAAAGAACATAACATGCTGCCATAGTGGTGGAAATCAGTCAGTTATTTTCAACCATGTAGTAGTGAGTATGAATATCGCATCAGAGAGAGAGAGAGAGAGAGAGAGAGAAAGAGAGAGAGAGAGAGCACAAATCTATTAGCATAGCATAAGTATGGTTATGTAGGAAAAAAGTACACACTGGTTGTATGCATGAGTGTTCATGTGCATGTGTGGATGTCACGTATCTGTGCACCTGTGTATGTCTGTGCAGTTCTTCTGTGAGGACTGCTCTTGGCCTAGACACCCCCTGGATGGAGCAAACAGGTGAGCTGATACTCAGGACAGTCTGGAGATTCACCAGTTCTGAATTAACTCCTTAATCAGCTGTGAATGTGCCAATGCACACTAATGCTCAAAAGTTTAAAATCACTTCACATGTTCCTATTTTCAGGTTATTTCATAATTAACATGTAAATTCAATTATTATAAACCAGCCTTCTATAACATACTGTAATGCAGATGTTATGAACAAATATTTAATAAATGATAATATATAAAATTCACAGTGATGCTAGAGTTGTGTAACCCATTTACAATTCTCTGAATTTCTACATCAATATTCTTTTTAATTTTTTAACAACATGATCCAACCATAGACGCTAGAACCATTACATCCCCCCATTTTTTTTTTCCCGGACAATGCCCGAGGCTCTGCATACGCACATCAAATCCCCACACATGCTTCCGGCGCCCCTGGATCCAACCCTAAATATCTTTCTTGGCAAAAGTATGTGAATCATTAGGTCAGTTTAGTTTTGGGATGACTGACTATCAGGTGTAAATGTGTGTGCCCTTGGTCCACTTATAAAACATCAACTTAATGCAAAGTGAGTGGACGCAATCTCCCGGCTATGGGAGACTCCGGAAGATCTGAGAAAATCAGTTGTTGAAGCTCATCAAGTTGGAAGAGGTTACAAAGCAGTTTCTGAAGAAGTGTGGATTTCACCGATCCACTACCAGGCAGACTGTAAACAAACAGAGAAAATTCAACACTACTGCAACCCACCTGAGGAATGCTTGTCCAACATAAATCACTTCAAGAGCAAGGCATATTGTATTCTGGAAGATCATGAGAAACCTCAAGATCATATCCAAGGATGTGCAGGTCTTCTTACATTGGTGAAGGTTCAGTACTCCACCATCAGGCACACATGAACAGTAGTAATGTAAATGGAATGTATCAGGGAGCCAGCCACTGCTCCCCAGGAAGAACACTGCTGCATGTTTAAAGCTTCCTAAGGACCACTTGAAAAAGCTGGAAGACTACTGGTTTGTTATATGGACTGATAATGCTAGACAGAGAAATGTGGACCTTTGGACATTTACATTTATGACATTTATCAGATGCTTTTATTCAAAGTGACTTACATTCACTAACTACAGGGGGCAGTCTCCCTGGAGCAACTTAACTTGGGGTTAAGGGCCTTGGTCAAGAACACAGTGGTGGTATACTGAAGGTAGGGTTTGAACCCATGACCGCTTGGTCCAGAGGCAAGTATTCTACCCACTAGACCACCACCACCACCACCACCACCCCCACCACCCCCATTAAATCCAGACGAGAGGGTGACACCTGTTACTGAAAGGTTCACATACTTTTGCCAACATGATCAGCCACTTTGTTCAATAAAAGGATGAAGATTACATTATAGGTTGTCTTACATGTTTTATTGAGTTATCTTTATCTATTGTTATTTCTTGACCTGATCATTTTTTAGGTAACATTTACTTCGAAAATTGTGAAGGGTTCACAAAATGTCTAGCACCATTTTACAGTATCAATTTATCTCGCCTCTGGATTTGATCACCACTTTTATATTACAAGGTATTATTCTGGACACCAATAATTAATTATTTACTTACATTTCTTTTTTTTTAGTGTCTCAGTAATTATTTAAAACCACAGAAGTTGCAAAGTATCTGCATCACATTAGAATAATTTATACATGTATGTGCAATAAAATAGATTTTTGTACTATGAATTATTAACATGGTATGATTAAGTATTTATTATTATATATTACTGATTCTAAACTCTTGACCGGTCCAGCAGTAGAATTTAATTAAACAGTGAGGATCTTGTCTGGTGGAAATCTACGATATTCACAGGCATCCACGCTCCGTTTTCACACGGTGGTCAGTAGAGCTTCAGGCCTGCAGTCATACAGCATCTCACTAGAAGAGGTGGGCTGTTTTGTAGAAGTCTATAATACCATTACGTGAACAGGACAAACTTCATCCATACTCTAAGATCTGAGATAATTATGGCCTGGGGCTCAAATATCTGTAGGAAGAATCTGCTTTTGGCCCTAGGCAGAAGAACACTGAGGTACACAGACATGAGCATCGAGAGGTATAGAGCTTATTAATGTAATTTTTATCGTTTCCTCTTAGGCTCTGATGGTCATCCTTCTAATTTTAAAAACAAGCTAAGTGTCCATGAGCCCTGGACGCAGTCGTATTTAACTCGTCTAACATCTGTGCGCCTGTGGGATGAGCAACTCAAGGCAAAAAGGGTTTCCATCACTGTTTTATGTAACATCCTGAAGTGTGGACTCTTTTGCAATCATTCCCAGTTTGACATTTTGCAATATCATGGATCATTAACTGTTAAATTTCCTGGTGGTCATCAAATTACCTTTTTCGCATGGTTCCCCTTCCATAGGCACGCAACATTAAAAAAACATTCATTTCAAACAGCATGGAAGAGTAATTTTTCACTGTACAATAGCTGAATATGCCTCAGGGCAACTCTGAACAGACACAATTTGGTGTGAGTAATTCTGTGAATGAGAACTGTTTTTTGAAAGATTTGCACTCTATGGTCAATGGGCCATAGTTTCATAAACTTCATATCCAAAAGGCTACTCTTCAAGGAAACTTTCTCAGTGCAGACGCAATGTGTTTTTGACACTTCAGTACTTCAGTATGTTTACAGTCAATTCTACATGTCTTGTTAGTTTCCTTGACTAACAAGGATTAGAGGCCAACATTAATTAACAATAATAATTAGTCCTATGTAAATAAATATGGCTATATCTAAAAAAATGCCCTTAAATGTACATGACTCCCATGTAACAGGTCCTGAAACATAGGGGTCAAAGACACTCTAGCAGACAAAAGACCAATTATAAGCCTCTCTCACTGCTATATCCCTACACACCACGTCAATAATCACAAAGCTATTGGCGCGGAGTCCTCCTGTGTAGCAGTGACACCAAGGCTTCACCCAGCCATGAAATGGTAGCTCTTGGTTTAATTGGAACATGCCTTTTCCCATGTGAAACTCAACTGCAGCACTTCTCATGTAAGCCATGGGCTAGCTAACACAAGATCCAGTGTAATCGATACCAATCAATTTGCTACAGATTCCCATCTTGAAACATGAACTGACCATGCACCCTTCATGTACCCTTTAATTTCACATACTGCTACCGCCCTTGACACAAACTGGAACTGTCCTTTTAGATCAATTCCTAATTTCGCTAGTCGGCTAGTTTCACTGGAAGGCTAGTGATATGTCATGCTACAGTTGTGAGGATGTGGTTAGTTCTTTTTCTTTTGTTTTTTAGCTGCTGGATCATATGGATTTGTGATGAGGATTAAGACAAAGCTGACGATGAGCAAGCAATGCCAAGATTAGTCCACTCGATCCAGCAGTTCTATGTGCTTCATAGTAACAAAGGTAACAGTGTATGGCCGTAATCACACAACAGTGACACTTCAGACAAGATAGCGAAAGAGAAATTCATGACTCCCCTTGACAACTTACATCTCTTTTTCTATCAGACGAAGACTTTTTCTTCCTTTTCTACACATTTATAACAATACTTCAGCAGTGTTACTTCACAACTAATGTGTTTCTTTCTACTTTTCTTTACCGTCGGCACAAAGAGGGACGCCTAATCTTCAGAGGAGTGCATCATTCACCCTTTTCCTGTTGTCTCTTTCTCCTTCCTGAGAAGAATTACTGGACGTTCTCCAGTGCTTTTCAATGGATGCAGTTCCAAAGGGAGTTTCCACTGCTCTCAGATCAGCTCCTCGTGCCTCCTTACTAATCTAATTCCAAGAGAGACTGTATTCAGTTCATGAGATAACAGTATGAGAGTTCTACTCCAGATGGGGTTGGGGTGTAGTGCCCCCTGTGGCAGGGCAGGTGGTCTGTCGCTTTAAGACACTTGGTCAGAGTCACAGTGCAGTTCAGAATGAGGGGGAGACTAGAGACTAGAGGAACTTTGTAGTGCAGAACAGGAACACTGAGGGAATGCGATCACGGGGACACGCAGGAACAGAACACAGAGATGACTCATTAAGCAAGGCTACAACAGACACTTCACACGACAGAAGGAGACAACAGACTGAGAGGACAAAATGGGAGGGGGGGCAAGACACAGAAACCGGGAGAGAGAGTGAGAGAAGGAGGAAAACGAGACAGAAATAGAAAAAGGAAAAAAAAGCGACAAAATAGGAAAAGAGAGGAGCCAACCTTTGAATAGTAGGTCTCCCGTGTGTGGTGTATCATTCTAGTCTGCAGAGCGTAGCTAACAGGCTCTGTACAGGTTACTGTCAGGAAGAGGACGGTTAAAGTGCTACATCTGATGAGATTACATACAGTGAGTGGGCTACTTCGACAGTTAGTATCTCACACTGTCCTGTTCAGGAGGGCAGAAGATCCAGGTCCAGGTCCTAGAGGTTCTTTTTGCCGCAGGAAGAAGAGCTCTGAAGAGAGGCCTTGAGGGCTGGTCTTGGGGGGGAGTGCAGGAGACAAAAGGAGAGAAGGGGAGGTGAGGGGTTGTGGAACGTAAGGGCGGACCAGGTTTCGTAGAGGGAACTTTTTGAGAAGCGTTCAGAAGAATCGATGTGGTCCAGGAGGCTGGTGGATGTGCTGTTGACATTTAAGGATATGCTCGGAGGGTCGTGTGGCAGCTGGTGGGTCTCCAGGAATGCTCAGGTTATGGAGAACTCTCCAGAGAGGCTGCAGAGAAAGAGAGAGAGAGAGAATGAGAGATAAGAAGGGAGAGAGGAAAGGAGGAAATAAAGATCAGAAGGGATGAAGGATGGAAAGGCAAAAAATAGAGAATATGAAGAATAAGGGGAGAAAGCGAGAGCGAGAAAGAGTGTGAGAGAAATGACATGAGGGATTGAGGGAGATAGAGTGGAAGGAGGGAAATTAAATGAAAAATAACAAATACAATTTGAGGAAATGGAAGCGGTAAAAATGAACATGGGCAGGGAAGCAGAAAGCAAAGGACGAGACATTTAAAAAACAAATGTCGAGAGGAAGAAGTCCAGATTTAAAAAAAAAAGATAGTGTGAGAGGAAACGACAGCAGGGGAGAGAAGAAGAGCGAGAACACAAAATTAAAATGGTGGTCACAACAGAAATCAACAGAAACATGCATCAGCTCTAGAGGTCCCACAGTATCAGTACATGTCAGTGAACTGGCACCCCACTAGCACGTCTGCCCTGTCAGAAAGAGAGAAGGGAGGAGTGAGAGATAGAGAGGGGGGAAGAGTGAAAGAGAGAGAGAGAGAGAGAGGAGAGTGAGAGAGAGAGAGAGAGAGAGAGAGAGAGAGGGGAGAGTCAGAAAGACAGTGAGAGAAAGAGAGAAAAATGAGAGTGAGAGAGACGGTAAGAGAGGGGAGAGTTAGAGAGATAGAGAGAGAGAGAGTGAGATAGAGAGAGAGTGAGATAGAGAGAGAGGGAGCGAGAGATAGAGAGAAATAGATAGAGAGAGAGAGAGAGTGAGAGAGAGAGATAGAGAGAGAGAGAGAGAGAGAGAGAGACAGCGAGAGAGAGAGAGATAGAGAGAGAGAGAGAGAGAGAGAGATAGAGAGAGAGAGAGTGAGAGAGAGATAG
>JBBPCY010000142.1:11934961-11946617 GCA_037974405.1 Brachyalestes nurse | reverse complement strand
GGAGAGGGAGGGAGAGAGAGAGAGAGAGAGGGAGAGAGAGAGAGAGAGAGAGAGAGAGAGAGAGAGATAGAGAGGGAGAGAGAGAGAGAGAGAGAGAGAGAGAGTGAGGGAGAGATAGAGAGATAGAGATAGAGATAGAGAGAGAGAGAGAGAGAGAGCGTCAACAGTCATAAGCCTCTGGCGTGCCCTGACATGCAATGTGTGACGTGTGGCATCACAACATGAGTAACTCAAGACATATCTGACACTGAGCAGTCGGCGAGGGTGGTTCAGTCTTTTAGGAAAACGCCAGCTGAGGCTATTGTTCCGATCTGTATTGAACAAATCTCAGTTAAAACGGTCTGAATTATAAATCCATATATACCCAGCATACCAAATCACAACTTCCATCTCAGTGAGGACCTTATTAGAGTGTATACACTCGAAGAACATGCATTGCCTCCTGGCTAGAATTTGAAATTCATTATCATGGAGCAGCCTGACAAGCTGTCAACGCAACGCAGGCCCTCCATCTCAAGCAGATGCACAGGCGCTGTTGTTGAGCAGGGAGTATGAATGGCTGGCTCTGGAGGCTTGCGGGCTGAACCATAAAGCGGCTGTTTTTTTTTCTGTGAGATTCGGAATCAAGGTCAAGAATTTCCACTTACTTTGCCAGAAGGTGTGCCGACATGACAGCTACCATACGTGCATACGCAAGCACACACACACACACTTTGTCATGTCAATTGTGGGGTGAAGTGTTTTAAGTACACTTCTCTGGGGTCTAAACATGGTAAATGAGAGTTTTTAGGGAATCTGCTGTTAGATAGAACAAAAATAATCCATCCTTGCTCGTACGGTCAGTAAGAGTTTAAAGGGTCCATTACCAATTTTCTTCCTGCATTTTTTTCACTGACGTCCACTATTAAGATTTGTGTTGTTTCATTTTATATCTATCCAAAAGTCATAATTCATTGCTCCATGACCATTTTCCAAATTTTATTGATCTCTTACAATTAAACAGACTGCTTTTGTTACTGTGCTTTTAAGGCTGATATATGTTACTGATACATGCTCTGATAGTCTGTCCTGTATTTTTTCTGCCCCAATCAAAGGGCAGTCTGGGCTAAAACCCCCTAATAAGTTCAGGGTGAATGGGCAGGGCTAAACTGTTGTTGTATTTTGTGACATCACAAAAATGATGTATTTTACAGCTTATTTTTTTAATTTATATTTACAAAAAATACAACACTGGCTGGGGAGTGAATGAGACATTGTTTACATAAATGAGATTTAAAAAAACAAAACAAAACAAACAAAGAAAAAGTTTTTCATTATATAACCTCTTTAAGGATTTGCAAACAGTGGGTCTCTATGACAATTTTACATTATGAGCCACAACTTGACTCAGACCGAAGACAGGATAGTAATTTCCCGTTAAATCCCCCTCAAAAATCAAGTGAGCCGGGCAGAGCTCTCAGTCTTAGCCAACTGTCCTCTTCTCATTGATTAACCACCACAGAGCCAAACGAATGGCAACGCTGTAAGTACAGCTCAAAGAACACACTCCAATCTCCCTCACCCCACTGACTCCTCAAACAATGTGATTTACTCTCAGTGGAACGCAGGAGGAATCCATGCAGTTCATATGCTACACATTACATGCCTGCACTGTTTCCTTTCCAAACAAAGGATGTTTATCATTGTAACCTTCTCTTGATGCAATGTATAGTGCAATAAAAGATGACGAAGATAGAGTGTTAGATCTTTTTATCTCTTCCTGCACCATACTGGTTCGCCCTCAGCCTCTGTGGAAATGATATATTGGATTCAAACGAATTACAGATGAGCGGCCCAGAGAGAGAGAGACAGAGTGAGAGAGCGAGAGAGAGAGAGAGAGAAAGAGAGAGCGAGAGAGAGAGAGAAAGAGAGAGAGAGAGAGAGAGAGATCCTGGAGAGAGAGCGCTCTGGAGAAGGAGCTGGAGGCTACCTATGCATTCATAATCAGTTTGTACCTCTCCCACTGAATTCCAGCTCAGCCCCTGACTGTTCCACGTCTAGCTTCTCTCTGCCGAAAAGAGCTCAAAGCCCTTTGAGCTCCATCAAGACTGACAGCTCTGCCTTTGTAGTGGCTGAACAGTTTGCTGATTGGACAACTTGCAAGGTTTTTTGGTGACTCTGATCTACTGTGGCTTCTGTTTTGGCAAATGACCTGCGGCTATACTCGAGAACTCTGAGGAGGGATAGCCGCTGCACTCTTTTGCTTGATTTACTTCAATTTCATCAATCTGAAATGGCAGCAGAAGTTAGGCCTAGCATGTCTGGCGTTGAGTGCTGTTGGCGTATCGTTGCCATAAACTGAACTTGGAAGAAATTAAGTGTGCCAATGAGGTAAAATCCACAAACCACCATGGTTTTCGGGAGGTGTGAGGGCCTACTGCTTGTTAGCTATTATGTATGCTTGACATGGTAATTAGATGGAAGAGTCTGGAAGAAAAGACGAGGTGCCGTTATTTATTCACCGCAGCAGTGGTCTGAAGTGGGCTGCTCCTGAATTTATTGTCAGAGAAAAGGCAATTGATGTGAACTTGTATCCACACCAAAACACGGCAGCTGGTCTCCCTCAGAACCCACATGAGAAATATACAGTGCCCATTTGTCATACCTGAACACACCACAGCACAGCACACAGTGGGAACAGCACAAAATTCTTCTCTGCATTTAACCCATTCACCCAAGTGTAGCAGTGAGCAGCCAGTGACGCAGCGCCTGGGGAGCAGTGTGTGAGGGGACCTCAGTGGTGCCACAAGCAGTCCTGGGCAGCTGGTGGCGATCAGGAAGCCGTGGGTTCAATTCCCAAGACCACTAAGCACCTCTGAGGTACCCTTGAGCAAGACGTCCCCACACACTGCTCCCCGGGCGCGGTGTTCCTGGCTGCCCGCTGCTTCACTTGGTGAATGGGTTAAATACAGAACACACTGTGTGCTGTGGTGTGTTCACGTATGACAGAATGGGCACTTTCACTTTTTTACTTTCAAACCCACAACCTTCCTACCACTGGGGCAATTCCTTAACCACCAGCTGCCACCAGAGCAATGTTGGGGTTTAAGGCACTCCTCAGTCTTCACCAGCTTAAAAAACCCTGCTGGTTATTCCGAAGACCACACATAAGAGCATAGCTGCTTGCAGTTTGCCAGTGTATGTATTAAGCTTAAATAGGTCGTCCTGTTCTTTGGCACTTTTATTTCTTCCGCTCCTCTGCCCTGATTTCTGATAACAAACAAAAGAGGGAAGTTTTTCAAACAAAACTGCTCATCAGCATAACCCGCCGAGGTTAAATAAATAGGCCTATTTATGCAGACGGAGTCGCTTACTCTTTGTTCTGACTCTCATCATTGACACTCCCATTTGTCGTGTTTGCTTCCTTTGCTACCCTCCCCTCCCACTCCCTCTCCTCTTCTCTCTGGCTGTGCCAGGTATAGAAGAGGCATGAGGTGAGGGACTGGAGAAAGGAGGCAGACAACAGCTGGTTTAGGCACAGCATCATCCCTGAATGCCTCATGTGCCGGGTCTCCTGCTGACTGCAGGAAGAGCTGTTGAATAAATCACTTAAAGCAGCATGCTAACACACTTCTAAAGCCTTTTCTCTATTTAATCAGAGACGAATTCATTCATTCAGTTTTTGACCATGCACGGTTTGAAGAGCCACTCAACTGAATATGTCTTATTACACCTATTACATATTGTTAGCAAGGAAAGAGACTCTTTCACAGCTGCAGAGTCAAACGTTAGCATTTTCTGGAGATTCTTACAAAAAGATTAGATAATATAGTCGTTAAGTAATTGTGCTTGTTTTTGTTGTTTTCATATTCCATTCATCCACTGAGAATCGTCTTTTAGATGTTAACAAATCCCAAACATTCTACCACTAAGGATTATCAGTAAATCATTGGATGGACAAGACCTTGTCCGTGTTTGGAATGTTGCTGAAAAGGAGTCCTAGGTCCCCTCTTTCAAACTCTCGACTTCAGCTTACAGCAGGTTTTCATAGGGGTTTATGGACTGCCATGTCAGCAGCTTGATTCTGTAGTCAATGAACCATTTTGTTGGGACCTGAATGTATGTTTTGGACCATTGACCTGCGGGAAGATCCAACCACTATTTTGTTGGCAGATGCAGGCAGATTTTCATTTAAAATCTCTTGCTACTTGATGAACTCCATGGTGCCATGTATGCTTAGATCCTTTTGAAGAAAATAAACAGAACATTACATGTGCTCCATCACATTTAACAGGGTGGATAAGGTCTTTTCTGCCTAACCATATCAGACTTTCAGCCTTAATCTGAGGGTATTTACATACAAATCAGGTGAACGGTGTAGGAATTACAACAGTTTGTATATGTGCCTCCCACTTTTTAAGGGACCAAAGGTAATGAGACAATTGGCTGCTTAGCTGTTTCACGGCCAGGGTTGTGTTATTCCCTCATGATCTTATTTACAAGGAGCAGACAAAAGGTCTAGAGTTCATTTCAAGTGTGCTATTTGCATTTGGAATCTGTTGCTGTCAACTGTCTATATGAAATCCAAATTGCTGTCACTATCAGTGAAACAAGCCATCATTAGGCTGAAAAACAAAAACAACCACATCAGACAGATAGCAAAACCATTAGGTGTGGCCAAATCAACTGTTTGGAACATTCTTAAAAAGAAAGAACACACCGGTGAGCTCAGCAACACCAGAAGACCACGGAAAACAACTGCGGTGGATGACCGAAGAATTCTTTCCCTAGTGAAGAAAAACCCCTTCAAACATTTATTAGAAGTGTTTAGCATTTTCCCAATAATGTTTTAGCCTACAAACTAATACAAGTTAAAAAAAAGCAAACAGAATGACTAAAACACAACAAATACGGGTGGTTAACTTCTCGCTCGAATTATCCGTTCCACCTTAAATAATGTAATGGGAACCGAAGCACGATTTAAGGTGGAACGGTAATTCAAGCGAGAAGCTAAGAGGCTAACTGTAGCCGCCACCGAATACAACCGATAAACACACGGTTCTGAGTGACAGAGTCGTTACAGATGAATTAGACAGTTTCTTAGTAATAGCAGAGTTAGTGATAGTTTAATATAGCGGTTGAAAGCTGAGCTGTTAGCCGTTAGGGCTCCCAGGGACAGTTAGCAGCTAGGCTAACAGCCCGTCCGGCCGATCTTCTCCCTCTAACCCAGTTTTTCGGCACCAGCACCTGTTATTGTTCGGTCGAAAGTCGAAACACGCAGCACCAGTTCTAGACCTGGCACCGTGGCGGTGAAAACGAGCTAAGAGTGGGTCAAAAAATGAGACAGTTTAGTGCAGAGTCTGTTCTTTCCTCCCTTGGGACGGGAGCATTTATTTACTTTCTCCAAAAAGAACAGAGTGACGAGAGACACTCATAAACAGAGCTGCCATGTAAAACTGAATATTTTTACAGCCAATACCGGTGGGCGGAGCTACCAGGCCAGTTTGTCCTCCCTCTTAGACGCTGCAGTTTATGAAACCCAATGAAAATCCAAAATGGAATACGAGCGTTCGTTTTCCGTTTTGTCCATTTTTTATTTGGGAAATCGGAAAACGAGCCATTATCCGTTTTGTTGTTTTGGTTTTGGAAACAAAAACTGTAAATACTAGTGGTTTTCCGTTTTTTTGGCTTTGGTTTCATATTGAAAAACGAATGAACGAATGATACACGGATTCACATCTTGTTCGTTTCATGTCAGATCCATTGTGGTGGTGTACAGAGCCAAAAAGATTAGAATTGTGTCGATGTCCCAATATTTATGGACCTGACTGTATGTGGTTTTATCCCTTTAAGCATTCTTCCATTGCGTGTGTGTTGGTAAAATAAACACGCATTCTCTTCTGGGAAGTTTCACCACCGCTCAGGTTGTTTTCCACAGGAAATTCTGTTCATATTTTATGACTACTACCTCATTCATGAAGGCCATCACACGTCTGCCTCATTTCATTTGCGTATTCTTTAATCTTCTTCATGCTGATAAAAGAACAAGGAATTTTGGCCTCCATATATCTCCATATTTATACCCCAGGGACAAAAAGTCATGTATAACTGTTTAAGAGTTCTAATGGATTTTATAATACATTTGTTCTCATATTTGTATTGAGGTAATCAGCTATTTTTACCATTTTATTCTTACTTATCTTTACTGAAGGTGCTAATAAATATGAACTGACTCTGTATCTACTAATGAATACATTACATTCATAAATTAGTAATACCTAGAGAATACTAAAAGTGTTGAGCTGTCTCTTTAGGTAATTTATTCATTAGCTCTTCACACAGACAGCAGGTGAGCCAGCAGAAAAGGTAGGTGGGTCTGACCCAGCTGTTTCCTACAACTTCTACATATTCCCTTTCTTTATCCTCTCCTAAACTAAGCATGTCTGGGAAGAATGGACCAGATAGCAAAAGCGAAAAGAGGAGGACTTAAACTAAGAAATGACAAATTAGAATTACAATGGAAGACGTGACTGGAGAGTTGTTTAGATTCGCACTCGTTCACAAGTGGGTGAAAACAAAATGAGTGTGACAGCGTGACTGCAGCGGTGTAGTGAATCAACCTGACTCACCTGTTTCTTAGTGAACACAAACAAAACAAAGAGAGAGAAATAAAACACGATGCTGGGAGCTCGGGGTGAGAGAAGCCGGAATGAACTCTGACAGCGAGGAACCTGGCCTTCTAATGGCGCAGGGCTGGCTGAAGCCTCAGAGTAAACGGTGCATGGAGCCAGGTTTGGCTTGACACTGATAAATACCTGAGGAACTGGTCCTGCTCGAAAAAAGCACTTTCACTCCCATCATTAACTTTGCACAACTGAACCTGCAACCTATGATTAACGAAACTCCATTTTAGCCCTATTAGCTAACCATTATTAGAAGCTAAATTGCACATACAGATACAGCAAACTTTGCTGAAAGAGGAAGAACAATATGGGTGTTAGCAGTATATCTTGTAGAGTTATCACGCCTTCAAAAGTTGCATAAAAGATAATCTTTTATCTTTTAATAGTTAACCAATTAACTGCTTTTGTGCTCTTAGGGTGCTAATATTTATAACTCTGGATGTATTTAGCACTAGAGGGAATTTTACAATATGGCCTCAAAAGGAAAGGCTATTAAAAAATAGAACACAAGAGCGTGCAGAGACGAAAAGAGAAAGAGGAAAACCAAGCGAGAGAAGGAGAGCGAGCGAGCGAGAAAGAGAGAGCGCACAGATGAGGGGAGGGCTGTATTCCCTAATGTGGTTCTGGGTGTAGGCTCTCAGCTCCTGCTCGGAGGATTACTGCATTTACACTTCAGCTTAAAAATAGCCCCCCGTGATAATTTATTTAGCCCGAGCACGCCTGCCTGCATTGTGCTCCTTGAGAATGGTTTCCTCTGCCCAAGGCATGATAACCCTCCCTGCACCGCATATCTCCTGTCACCCCACCTCAAACCACCCCCCAATAAAAACATGCAACTGCAACTATCGCCACTTCTTTTTCCTAATCATGTTACGCTAAAACCACCACGTCATCAAAGCCTGGCAGGGATCTGGAGGGAAAAAAAGCCTCTGGAGGGAAGAGCCTCTAGTGAAACAGATTCCGGCTTGCCCTTGAGGTTTGTCCCCCTGTTGTTCTCAACCGCAGCTGGTTGGAAATAAAGAAATAAATACAGAGTTTGATAAGAAAAAGAATGAGGTCCGCAGCTCCCCAGAAATTAGTCCGTGGAAAACTTCGAACTTGTCAGCAGCAATTACAGGAGACATTGATAAGGGTGTAGCCAGCAGCACTCCTTGCGAGGTTGGAGAAGGCCTGTGGAGCAGAGTGGAGAAAGCTGGCCAGAGCTAATCGGCGAGGTGCTGAAGCTCATTAGCCTTTCATCGGATAGGAAGAACTCTCAAAAGGGCCCTAAAATGTGACAACTCAACACTTTCAGGGCTATGATCCATGTCGGCCAGGAAATGGGTCCAGGAAGGAATCCTAATGTTTTGACTCAGCGCTTTATCTCCATAACCTTGAGATTCATTGGTGAATAATGACTCTCCTTCGTGAGTTGACATTGCTCATATGTGAAAAAAAGATATTGCATTTTCTTTTTTTTCCCACAACACAGGCACTTATTGAGGATGCTACGTTTTGTATTCTGTGGCATAAAACGGAAGTGCAGATGGTGTACATAATGTGGAGGCTAATAAAGAAGCACGAAATATAAAAAGCTATGAAGTTTAACAGCAGGAGGAAATTTATACATTTTTATGGTGGTGATGACATTTCCTTGACCTTGCTGTAAAACTACAGAAGTCTTTTCAATTATCCCCTGATAATGGTAGTCTTTGATACAACTTCAAAACAGATATAATCAGCAACTGCACCCATAATGAAATTATACTGCTATTCCTGAACTATACACAAAACCCATAAGAATGAAAAACTGGGTCATGATCATATACAAGGCGAAGATAAATGTGCGCTGTGTGATCAGCTGTTCTTTATGATGGTAAACAACTGGCTTTAATCATCCTCATAGCTGCACAGTACCATAGCAGCTGCGATGGTGAATTTCTAATGACTAATCGAGCTTGAGGAAGACCTGGGAGACAGGGTGTGGACACAAAAACGGCGCCAAGTTAAATGCATTAAAAGAAATCAGGTTGAGTGCTTTGGACTCGAAAGCAAACTTTTCTCAAGCTACACTGCCCTTTTCCCTACAGAGCTCTACATGCCCCAGTGCTTCGCCGGGAAATGAATTCTACACTAAAGTAATTAAATCAGAAATCAATTCAACAAACAATTAGTCTGGGAGAGGAGAGTTGCTCCATGAGTGTGGGTGTTGGGATGTGGGCTGACTTATTTTGGCTGATTACAAACATTCTCCCCCTTGAAACCGCCTCCCCCCTTCGGTTTGTTTTTCAAGAGGCAGGAAATTCTACTCAGGGCAAGTCTGGGCCTAATTACCCAGGTTCTGGAAAGGAGGTCTGTACTAAAGTAACAGAGAAGAAGAAAAGGAAAATAGTAGAAGGGTAAGGTAATATTCCAGTCAAGCTTCAAGTAATATTCCAGAGAAATTACCAGTGACTGGACAAGTATAGTCACTGGCCCTGGGCTTAGTTTGGCTTTTGCATATCGGGTCCTTGTATGTAGTTGTATGCGAAGGTCTAACCAAACCCTGGTCTACTGACATGTTTTATTGTGAAAAGTGCACAATATCCACAAGGAACGCACTTGATTATGAAATTGCTCTGCCAGTTCAAGTGGACATTTTTAAAATTTATTTCTGTTTATGCCTCTGAAAACATAAATGTGTGGATACAGCAAATTTTTCTCCAGTTAAATAAAGACAAGAAAGAGATGTTCTGTTTGGGAACAAAGAAGAAAGATTGCAACTGGAATCTAGGTCAATAAATTCTACAACCCATGCCAAAAACCTGGGTGTAGTCATGGATGGGGATCTTAGTTCCAGCAATCACATTAAAGCTGTAACTATATCAGCATCCTGGCATCTCAAAAACCTAGCTAAGGTCAGAGGCTTTGTGTCAAAGGAAGATTCCCGAGAAAGACCATTACTGCTAGAGTTCTAATAAACACCAAGAAAAGAGAGCACATTACTCCAATCCTCAGGTCATTACACTGGCTACCAGTCAGATACAGAACTGGGTTCAAAGTGTTGCTAACTGTTTGTAAGTCACACAATGATTTGGGCCCTAAATATATCTCAGAGATGTTATATATCTGTAAAGCACACTGAATGACCTCTGTGTATGATAATGTGCTATAGAAATAAACTTTCCTTGCTCAAATAAAAATATAAAACAAAAAATACAACATAAAATAAGGCATGCTTTTTCCACAGGCCTGTTTTATTTTTCCCCCAGGATAGGGTGTGGGTACCCCCAACCCTAGTAGGGATTAAGCAGTTACAAAAAAAATGAATACATGAATGAATGAATGAATTAATTAATTGATTACTGTTGGCAAAAACGCAGTAATGGCATATTTAACTTATTTTCACTTGGAAAATCAAAAGAACAGGGGCGCCCAAACTTTTGCATAAGACTATCAAAGAATGTAAGATGCACAGGCAGTTGAAGATGACCGAAGTAAGGTACCAAAGGGAAAACTCTGTGTGCGGTGACTTGGGGCTGGAAGCCCCTCTGACAGACATCAGCTTTCATCATATTCTCTGTACATTATGATTCGCATTAGTGACTGTAAGCTATGTAGGTCGCATCAGGAAAAGGGTGTTTGCCAAGCAACTAAATGATAAATATTAATAACAAGAGTGCACAGGGACTCTGGGGAGCGCACGTCGCCATGACGACTAGCTTCCTTCCATCTCTGGCATGTTGGCCCCTCGTCGGCTCTCATCAGTGAAGAGACGGTAGAAACAAACCTGCCAACTGATTAAGTAAGCAGCAGTATCCAGAGAGCTGCGCCAAAGAGGCCTCTTTAAAGAGTTAAACTCTTTAAACGCTCTTCGTGCAACAGAGAAGGACGGTTATGAAAGTGAGACAACACCGGTAGAACAGGTACGTAGGTTTCACGTCAATGGAAAAAGACAAGGGAAACCAAACAAAGTGAGAAGAAGATTGCGCATTTGGTGATGACTAACAGGCAACCGTTCGTTTGTGCTCCAGTAAAACGTGTCGCCTGATCAAACACCCACTCCTCACTGAATCATGGGTACATCTGTCCTGTTAGCTCAGTCCTGCCTTTTTCTGCCTACAGCCAATCAGAGTGCAAGCTGTAAGCTCTGCAAACACCCAGTCCGTGCGCCTCTGCCAAAGATGTGTTGGGGGGAAAATGGCATATCTGACTGTGCCAACAGGAACAAGGTGAGAATGAACCAAATGAGTCACTCCAAACCCCAAAAACGTCTAAACAATGATTGAAAGCAGGGAAAGGCAGGAAGGAAAGGCAGGAGAAGACTGAGAATGAGAAGAAGCACTGTCCTTGTTATCAGTTAAAGTTAAAAACTTTTTGCCTGGGAGCTTTGGGAGAGCTCAATGAAGAACACAGTCACAAATCAGTCTTCTTTTTAAACACCTATAATAATCACTCCTTCCACAGGAACAGGGACAGACCCACATTTTTCTTTTCTCACTGCAATTATTTTAGGAGAGGAGGAAGAAAAAGATGAAAAGGAACACAAAGGGGAAATGATTCAGTGAATCTTAATCACTCTTCAAAAAGGAATCCCAGAAGAAAAGCCAGAAAATAAGCGGACTCATTCTCAGCATTTAAATCAACCCTGTAACTCGACCAATCGCAGCCGATTCAATGGATGTGGGCGGGGAGGGATTTGTTTATACAGCTCGATCCAATGCAGGGTCAATAGACTTCAGATGTAAGATGAAAACTGACCTCAGTGGGGAACAAACAGCATGGAAAACTTCTGGGTACTGCTACGCTTTGCAAGCTTTGTAGCAAACAATTTTTGAACTCACAATCAGTATTTATAAACGCCAGCTTAATCTCCCATCCATAAGTCATAGACTCTGCTAAACATAAGCCTAATCTTAACCTTGGTCCCAACTCTGACCCTCTTGAGTATCAAGAGGGGTTGCTGGTATATATATATATTTTTTTTTTATATATATATATATATATATATATATATATACACATACACACACACA
>JBBPCY010000142.1:11887935-11931543 GCA_037974405.1 Brachyalestes nurse | reverse complement strand
TATATATATATACACATACACACACACACACACACACACACACACACACACACACACACACACACACACACATATACATACATACATAACCTCTTACATAAAATGTGAGAAAGTTTTTTTCATCCCCATGTAAAAGTATGTCTGTGGAGTCATTCTGACATATATATATAATAGCTGTGCTGCTTTTCTGACTGATGTGACAGTTATCTGAAAATTGTCAAGCAAGATTGTTGATTCTGAGCTGTCACATTTCTACCACATGTCTCTCATGTCAGAGCTGTTCATTACAATATAAACCAATTCAATAAACATCTGTGTTTTATTAGTGGGCTTTTGGCAGACGCAGATAAATCCCAGGACCTCAACATCGGCCTGTATTATCAGTTGGACCCCAGCCTCCAAAGACTCAGACCTTTTTTTGAGGCTAGATCTCTTCTCGGCACATTCAAAAGCTGAAGCTCTTTCCAGGTTGGATGCTGGCCGCCTGGATGCAGATACTGGCGCTGTAGCATGCCAGAGGATATAGGCTACCAGAGCTGGTGTATCAGGCATGCTGATATAGCACTAGCACACCACCCTTCTAATCATTCCTGAAAGGAGTGATTGAAAAGGAGCACTACACACCACACATACCCTATTAGGTGCAGAATCAACCTAGAAAAAACAATCCACGGATCCTGACACTGGAAAGTAAATCAGTGCCATTATTGCGTTATTGAGTGGGTTTTCAGTGTGCTGGCGCGTGGGGGTGCGCGTGAGAATGTGTCGACGAGCATGTGCACTGCATTTTGATCTATACATAGCGTGTGTATCCAGTTTACACCACAGCTCTGTGCATTTTTTTCCCCTTCCTCAACCGCATCAAAGTGAAGTGAAGACGGGCTGTCACACAACATGTGAGAGGAGGAAAATGGCAGGATTTCATTCTTCATTAAGGGAGGAGAAAATGAGTTTCACAGCTCGCTGCGTCACAGGTTCACAACAGACTGCCGTATGCAGACTTCCACTTGTTTTAATGACATTTACAGAGGAAACGAAAACATGCCAAGAACCGGGAATGAATTGGAAAATGAGTCGGTATCTGTTAACAAATGTTCATTTGATAAATAGCGCTTAATATTTCTCTTCCTTTCATGCAGAAAATGGGGCTTTTTGAGCTTATTTCCTAGAAGCTCGAAAAGAATCCAACCAGCAAAATAATAATCAGGGCCTTGTCATGGTCAAACACCTCTTCATATAATACCATTTCTGGATAGACAATAAAGCTGTTAACACCTTAAATTGCAGCCTTATTATTCGGATATTACAATTAAGCTTTAAATAACAGCCTCAGTGAGTGGTTTAAACTTTATCTGCTTTTCATTATGCGCACAAATGCACAAGATGAACAGCCTGCGTTTCTTTGAGGTTGTGCACATTCTCCGACGCATCAATACCAACACAACCAGTGTAGGCACTATAACATGGTGTGACGCGTTGTCAGCAGCCACGTCTGCCATCTGTTTCTACCATTTTCTCACCAAGAACAGCAACGTGGTCTCCTCATCTGTTGTCATTTTTATTTCTGCTGTGGTAAATCAGAAGAAGTCAATAAAGAAAACATTGTCGGAGCGGCAGGGAATGTTTCGGCTCTGACCTGCCCCTAAACGGATACAGCTCTTAATCCTTTAGACAGATGAAAGGCACGAAGACGGGCATGTGAAAATGATGCCTGCGTAGCCACTGTGTGTTCACGCACGGTAAAAATGTGACCATTCTCGGCCACACTGCATTCATTTGAGGTCCAGCCTGCAGTGTGAGCAAACACATGGTAGGAAAGGTGTTTCTAAGAGAGAGCATTATCAAGATTAAATGTACTTCCTTGCCTCCGAATGGTGACAGTAGTGAAGATCTTCATACGTCCCATAGACAGAGAACGTCCCATAGACAAGTGGACAAACGAAATGGTGGGTTACTTCATTAACAGAGCGGCAGGACAACTGCTGACAAAGCAGGAGCTTGGCTGTGCGATGCACAGTGCCACGTCATTCACGTATTGGCAGATCCCGAGTGTGAGTGCCGTCAGGCCTCAGCAATTGCTGCCACCAGTGGATGTCTTAATCAAGGCGTAGGCAGGACGGCGGAGGTTGCAATAGTAAGTCCCCCTTCCCCCACCACCCCAACCTGAAGTTAAACATCTAAAGCCAGCAGTTTCTGTTTACAACCTGCAATTAGAGCGTCACTTCAGGGTTTCCCAGTTACTGAGTCAAACTACGCTTCAGACGGCAGTGTTGCGATCTTGCCGCCGGCAGAACAGTTCTTGACGTTTACAGCCGACAGATGAAGGTAAACGCCATTGTTTTTGTCAGCTCCTGGTGAACATGTTTTACATGCGCATGCCACACATTATGGAGGGTAAACAGTGAAAATGCTTTACTAGTCTAGGAAATAAGTAGGCCCCAGAGAAAACCCAGAGTGAAGGAGGACAAGAGAGAGAGAGGACAGACTCTGGTTCTGAACTCAGCAGACATTCTTTTCCCTTTGATTCCCACAAAGGGAATCAACATAACTGTTTATGTGACTCCTTTGGGGCTGTGATTCCTTGGGGTTTTATGATGTTTCATAAGATTTCTTTGCTCAGTCTGAGTTTATTTAAGTCATCTTATAGTTTATGAGACTGCCGCTTACCACAGCAGGGGGCAGGGAAAGTCGTATCTTCGCTAAATGTCCTCAGTTAACTCTGCTGCGCATAATGAACAGAGCATTTGGGATAAAAGCAGAGTATAACCCACAGCCTATACACTTTCCACAGCTGTAATCGTTTTTTTGGGACACAAAAATATGCATACACACTCGCAAGCATTCTTTCTTCCTAAGCCACACGCTTTCTTTTCCACATGTGTGCTTTTTTTCTAATATATACAGGTTTACAGGAATTTATTTCAAATGTGAATGAAATGTCAAAGCGAAAAATCGGTTCACTGTACTTGGAGGAAAAGCTGGGAAGAGATCACTGCATATTCAGGTACAAAGGTTTTAAAACCATTTATTACTGCTACATATTTATACCTGGGTTATCTGTTAAAAATGTTTTCAGCACTAACTTGCTTAAATGCAGTGGGTTGCCCATTTAGTCTCCTGCTCTTTACTGAGTAACATCTGCCTCAATGAGAAAAAGTACAGAAATACAGAGCTCCAGATACCGAGGCAAATCTGATTGAAAGATTTTATATGTCTGACCAACATTCCTGAATAATTTCACAAAAATGGCCACAGAATACCACAGTAAAATGAAACTACAAATAGCCAACCTCAACTTTGTTTAATCTGCTCAAACTACATAGCTAAATGTGTAACAGTTGTAGACTCTAGAAAGAGCACAAAAATGGATCAACCCTTGGTTTATATCATTTATAAAATTATATTCCATGAATTATAGTCCATTAATAATTTCCTTTTACTGTGGTATTCTCTGTCTGTGTTCCTGCTTCTGGTTTTATTGGATTTTGTTGGTCAGGAATATTAAATGCTTGTTGGATTTGCATCCGTATCTGGACCCCTGTCACTGTTGCACTTGAACATTTTCTTTGCTGATTATCATAGTCTGCGCATCCAAAAAGTAGCTGAGCTACCCAGACATGTTTGGAGTGAGTTGCTTGGTTCTTTAGTTCTGCAGTGAAGCTACAACTGTAATAAGGTTAAGAAGCAGTCATTCGACCTGTAGCTAAGAGGAACACTGAGTAATTAGATTTCTGGTGAACCTTTCCTTTAAGCCTTAGAGGAGAGTGCAGTCATTAGCAGGCATGATGCAGCAAGCTATCCCACACACAGAATGGAATTTCACTGGGTGACACACAGTCTGAAAATGACATGGCCTTGGAGCGGAAACGCTACACTCACGTTTCCACCATGTCTCCAGTACCTAGTTAATATGGGAAATGCTGCTGAGACCCAATAGGGCCAGTGAGGGAAAGGAAAAGGTGCTGGCTGGGAGAGGTTAGCCCTAATGGCCTGATGACACTTCCCATGGGGTGCAGAGAGACAGGACAAGAGGCAATTGTCGCTGGCCATCTATTTCACCTCTCTGATGATAGAGGGTCTTTAGCCTGGAAACCACCACACAAAACTTCTCACTTTTGTGCTGGAGAGATGCACTAAGCACTCTTCAAGCCTCCTCTTGAGAGCCAGGGCTACACCACTCCACTTCGGCTGCTTCAAACATCTCAAGGCGCTGATATTTTACTGCCGTTAAAGGTCATATACTGACACCTGCATTTATATTCTAATGCATATTTCAGCTCTCGGAAATAAATGCTCCGCTCTGACAGCCCTATTTTGATTGGCACAGCAATGTGAGTCTTGGCATTCAGCATTTTTTATCAGCAGGTATTTGTGTCTTTTAGTACTGAACTGAGGCCAGTTTTAACGTGGTCAGGGTAAAGAGCAGCAGTGTTGCACTACAGTGAATTGTTCACAGTGTTGGTGATAGGAACCAGATGTCTGAAGCATTTACCTCATACAAAGTCATTACATGAAATGGTTACAAATGCACTGACTATTTTCTGAGACATTGTTTGGCAATAGTTTTAAGATAAGCTTTTAGATAAGTATTCCCATAGATAAGTATGACTTTTACACAAGTGTTTCTTTTAGATAAATGCATAGGCTCAGTAATAATACTGCATAGGAAATCAAATGGTGTCTCATATCACCACCACTGCAAAAAAGCATCAGTGAGTTTTTCAACAAATAACCATTTCACATTAAAACACTCTCATTTATTTTGTTTGACTTGTTTTTATCAGAAATATGCAGAAATTTTGCAAAAACAATGGAATTTGGAAAGTGTAAATGTTCAAAACTTGCTTTTTGGTTTGATGGGTGGTTTTGATTTCTCCTGTAAAACTTGGTGAACTGGTGTGAAATGTTTTGTTGCCTTTCCCCCGGCATAAAAATCCATCCTAGATATAATGTTATGGTCAAATAACATATGCATGTAATAAATAGTGAAAATGTTGATATTTATTGATAATTTTGTCCCCATTTATCAACCATTCATTTCTCATCACCCCAGTCTTTACCTGAAATGTACTTGAAAGCACTATTGGTGGATCTACCATAATGGCTTGGTTAAAGATCAGTCTGTATTATCTGGACACTAATCGTGATTTGTCAGGGGCTGTTTCACATATTACTTTTTTTACGACACCAGTTTCGCAGTACACACAACTGTCGATTAACAAATGACATACTGTGAAGAGCGAGACTAATATTTGTATGCAGACCGCCCCTCTGATGCAGGAGGCTAATGGAGGTTAACAGGGCTTCATGTCAGGCTCTTGGTGTAGAGGGGCATCTAACTCTCACTTGCTGGTGAGCTCTCCATCCGTTGCTATAAAACATTCATAATTAAGGCTTTGTCAGGGCTGGTCACACTCCTATAGATGCCTCTTTAATTGCCTTTGCATCAAACAAAAAAAAAGGATCAAGGAGTCTGCTCTGGTTTGCCCTCCATCTCTCTCACTCACTCACTCTTACATTCTCTCTCTCCAAGCCAAAAGGTGATTAGTCACCCCAGTCCACCTCAAACAATCAGCACAGATGGAGGAGAGGAAGGAGCTAGCGCAAACATTAGCTTTGTGAGTGAGAAGTACACACAAGCTCTGCATATCTAAGCCCCCTCTTCCGTATGTGACTGCCTCATGCGACACACTCCACTGCACACACAAAACACAGTCCTAGGCATGCATTCACACTCAACACCCATGCAAACACATACACTCTCCTACGTAACCCTCATTTACGCACGATGCACCATATGCTTTGCCTATGTTCTAGCTAAACATTCTGTGAACCCTTAATGGTACCCACAGTCTAACCGCTGCTCCGGCTGCAGCGATAGCAGGAACATTTGGCTCTTTACCTTCTGGCTTTGTGTGTTTGAAGAAGGGAGAGATATAGGCGCTCCATCTGCCAAATCACTGCTTATCAACAAGCCTTCAAACACGGAGTCCCTGGTGTGGATGAGCCGTATCTCCATGGCAGTTCACGTTTACTGCCCGGTGACTGAACGGGCAATTTAGCTCTAAGTTCTAGTGTCTGAAAGTGGTTTATATTGTAGTGCACCTTGAAACCGGTTAATTTGCATAAGCTCAAGCATGAAAGCAGCCCACAGTGCATATATGCAGACACACAGAGTTAAATACACACATAAAGTTCAGTATTACTATATTAGTAAGGACTTGCATTGACTTACGTTAATACTGTAGCTGAGTTATTCTACACTAAGACCTATGCTAATAACTTTACCTATTAGTGAAGCTATTTTGTGATTTCAGGTAATTTTTTTTTTTTGTAAATGTATTTATATTTGGCAAGAAAGTGGCTAATCACAAGCCAGTTACTTATTGTTGCTTAGCAACAAGTAGACATGCAGGCAAACATAGTTTTCAAAAAACGCAGCAGTATGAAGCCCTACGAAAGAAAATAAATAGCGCAATGCACATTGCTTTTCAGAAAAAAAATGTAGCATGAACCTTGCCAACACATAAACAGACACAAATTTCCACAACATATGTATTCTATACTCAGAGAATTCACTCCTAAATAATGGCGTCAAAAGAGGCTCTATGGAGCGATGCCGCAGAAACCTTTTGGGTCCCCTAAAGAACGTTTCAATGAATAGTCCTTCATATAACCATTTTCGTAAATAAGATATGAGAGAGTGAAGAACTTTCACATAATGTAAAGGTTAATAACGGTGGTTCCGTATGTCCAAGCCAAGAACCATTTTTTGAATTTTCATTTTTATGACTGTTGTTTGGCAGCCTCACCAGGACATTCGGCCTTGCAGTCCATTCATTTTTGTCTACAATAGTTTGAACTTGCTTTCCTTACTGAAAATTTTATGAGAGGTGCAATCATTCGGGCCATTCTGACCTCTAAATTTATGATGAGGCGTCAGGAAAATGGCAACTTAGGCCACCAGTGGTGCTTTCAAGCGGCCAGGTCCATTGACTAGGTCTGCTGTTCGGATAGACCTCTCTGTACAGCCACTTCAAGATTTCCATTCACTTCATTATGGCTTTAGTGAAGGGTAAACACTGAAGATCCCACTGCTGCACTTTCAGGTGAATTTTCTTATCCATGTGTTGCTGTGTCAGTAGTGAGAACACTTTCAAAAATCCAATGCACTGCTCTAAATCTAAATCAGTTCTGGGATCGCACAGTGAGCAGACACCTTAATATTACCCATAACCCATCTGTGCCACCTCACCACTTCAGAAAGACTCCCCTGCAGGAGCTCTAGTTTCCAAGCCAAGCCATGTGTGTGGAAAGGAAGCCCCAGCGAGGAGAGGATCTGCCTAAGCCTGCATGCAGGAATGCCGATTTTCCAACACATAGGAAATATACACCTGGCCAACTGATTTAGCATCTTTCTGCAAGACAAGTTACATTTCCTAAGCATAAAAATGTACATTTTGAAATGAGTCACTGTTCTAGCTATTTGAGAGAGCTTGTTAAATCAGACATTTTTCTTTTTCATCATCTGGTGTCAGATGCATCAGCTTAGAAATCAAAAGAGATGTAAAATTATACAAGATTTATTACATTCCACTGGTAAAAGGTATCTTTATGTTGTATCTCTTATGTTGTATCGCTTCAGCATACCGAGACACTTTGGACAATGCCATATTTCCAACTTTGTAAACACAGTTTGGGGAAGACTCTTTCTTATTCCAGCATGACTGTACCCCAGTGCGAGGGGCAAGGTCCATAAAGGTTGGATGCGTGCTCCGCACAGAACCCAGACCTCAAACCCATCAAACACCTTGGAACTTGAACTGGAATGGAGAAAGCACACCAACCTCATAAATGATCTACAGAATGAAAAAAATCTTGTGGGAAGCCTTTTTAAGAAGTGTGAAAGCTGTTATAGCTGTAAAGGGGGGACCAACTCCATATTCAAGTCTATGTATTTGAATGCAATGTCATTAAAGTCCCTGTTGGTGTAATGGTCAGGCGTCCCGAGACTTTTGTCCATATTGTGTATAAGGATCTGTTTGGCTTTGACGAGGGCATCTTCATCACTGCATGTCTTATGGAGTGTTTCCAGCATGCAGTGATCAGAACCTATCAAATATGGTTCAAGGAAAGACACACTGCACTCAGTGAACTGTTGACAGGGACATGGGTGCCCAGGGCTCACTGATTCGTGTGTGGAGCAAAATCTTGCCTGTCTGGTCTGTTCTGATCGCACAGAAGAGCTATTTAGCACAAATTTCTACAAAAAAAATTGGGACAGAAAGGTGTCAGAATGTACAGTGCATCGGTGCTTACTGTGTATGGGTGCCTACAAATCCCACAAGAAACAGCTCTGCGTTATTAGTTTTGAGATCAATGACCTTAAGTTTGAAAGGGCATTGGCCTTATGAAAAAATCAACAGAGCAAAAATGTAAGATAAGTATGCACAAGCTCAAACAGATCCCTGTCGGCTGTACGGATCTGTGATAGTGTATCAATACAGACCTGCACAAGGGATCCTTGGCCTCTGTTCTGTTTGTGTAAGGGCCATGGATACACACAGAACCAAAAGTAAACTTCCAAGTTTCACTAGTTTTGAACATTACCTCTCTGCTGCTTTCCTTGCCAAAACCGTATAACAATCATATTCCTTTAGAAAAAAAGTTATGTGAGCATCTCCTCTCAGTACAAATAATGTTCAGTTCCAAAAAACTCGCAAGCTGTGTTTGGCATCAGCAAAGGGAAATAAATGTTATTCTAAATCCCTGTATGTAGCAATAAAACAATTTTCGATATCCTTCACATATGGCTATATTTTTAGCAGACATAAAATAATTACATTATGGAACAATTGTATTATTAAAAAACAATGTATTAATAAAATTACATTCTATAGAAAAGCACGTCTTGGCATTTTTTACCAGTATCTTCCTTCTATTCAGCCTAATCAAAGGAAAAGGTAGGAGGCCTGAAAGAAGTAGTGAAAGTTATATATAAGACAAATATACCTTAATGCTGTTTAGGTGTCTAGTTCTTTGGGTTTGTCTAGATCTCCCCCTATTGTAAGGGCGGTCTGGACTGTGGACACTCTGAGTTATCCAGCCTTGGACTTATGGTTTGCCTAAATCAGAGATATGGTGTGCAGTCTAAATATGTTGCTATGTTTTCATCATTATTGAGTTACATCATAGAAAGTCAGAGAAAACACAGTCAGAGGAAACAAGTTTTCAAACACTTGTTTTTGTTATTTCATATAATTCAGGCACATACATCCACTTCAAATTTAAACACCATGTTTTTTGTCTTTAAACTAAAAATGTACACATCTGTAATGATGAAGAGGTAGAAGCGTGGTATATGTGTCCATGAAACACAAAGGAAACACAAATGAGGAATAAAACAACAAGTTAAAAAGATGTTAAGCCAGAACATAGAGCTCCTTAAACAGATACATGCCAAGGAGCGTCTGGTGATGAGTTGGGCTACCAACGATGAACAGCTGAACACACTGAGGACAGAGCAGGGTTAAGGAGGGCTCAGTGATAACAAAAGCACATGAACAGCACATGACAAACAAACAGACACAGACAAGGCTAGGGCAAAGCATTACAATATTTTAAGTATAATAAGTAAAAGAAGAATTTCAAAAAATTAAGAAAATTCAAAGCAAAAGTAGAATAAAAGAAAAACATTTGATAAGTGCAGCATAGTACGTAGTCAGAGCCATTTTCTTTACCATGAAACTTCATAAGTGAACCTATATGCCACATACACACACGAGTGCACACAGCCTGGGTATATGGAGCAGACTCAACATGTCAAATTTGTTCTCCCGGGCCACAGCACTGCAGAGATTAGTGTTCTCGCTTATGTTATGCTCTGAATTCAATCCTTGACGGTTTCACTAACTAGCTGATGAGCTGAACCAGGTGTGTTTAATGAGAAAGAAGCCTGAAGTCTGCACTGCTGTAGCCCACGAGGGTGAAACCATGACATGTGGAGAAGACCATGAGTTACAATTTGCAACATACGGTACGAACAGTGTGGAGTGCTTTTTTTTTATCTTAACATGAAGATAAAGATGTAATTTTAATTAAGAAAAGTAGAGCTTCTGGGGAGGTCTGGTTCACTTGCATTACATCTACTGCCAAGAATTTAAGAGTGTGTAATTCTCCTAATTAGATTACCACAAAAACTTGTGAAAACATGACAAACTGGCATGAGTAAAAATACAGGACTTTATTTCTTAAAATGCAGAGGCAAAAATGGCCTATCTGCTTTTTTTCCCATGTTAAATAAATGATTAAATTACATGATTTCTCAAAGTTGTTGCATTTTTGGATTTGGATTTGTAAAGAAAATTATATGAACATATAAACACAAACTACCATTTCTAGTAAACACAACAGTCATTCTTGATTTTTACGTTGATTTTTATGTTGATGAATTCAAAAAGTTATTACTGTGCTTCCAAACTGTCAATGCATGCAACAATAATGGAGGAATGGTTCTTTTCCTGCATGCTGATTTAAGAAGTAAACAGGACTTGTTGCCTAGGTGAATATATCACTATTGATATGTCGATATGTTATCGATGTGGGTAAAACAGGGTTAATATGATGTACAGCACATATTCAAAGAGACATCCTCAAACACGGTGCCAAACTGTAGATAAGAGGCCATTTAGATGCCTATTCTGGAGCACTTACTAGAGTATCACATAAATGTCAGAGTTTACGGCTGTGTTTTCCCCAACATCTTAGTCCTGGTACTTGCTGGCCGTTTTCTCTTCTCTGCGATCCGTCCATGTTCTGCAGTAGACTATATTGTTATGCCTCCAGACTGTTTTTTGACATTCTTTTTCAATAAGACACTGTTAATGCAATTTCTGCGGGCTCTTTTTTGCAGAGATCCAGCCGGTGACAGGCGGGCCCATCAGCCGGGCTGGCAGGGGATCTGGGTTCAATATCTTTGTCAGATATATTGTAATTGTGAGGGGCAGTGTGGCAGAACCCGCTGGTTGGGATATTGCTTTGTATTTCCCCAGAGTCCACCTTCGCCTCCTCCAGTTCTCTCTTTTTCTTTGTGTGTGTGTGTGTCTCTCTCTCTCTCTCTCTCTCTCGGTCTTCACACTTTTCTGGGAGAAAGAATGGAGGAAGACCCAGGAGAGAGAGGGCTTGTGTCTCATACACTCATCCACTCAACCTGCTGGAGCACGCTGATACAGTGATCCATTTAAAAGCCTGCATGAGGAGCAGGTGCATGAGCAGCAGCCACAAAAAACAGCAAAGGAAGCAAACAGGGGGAGGCAGAAATACATAACTATGTGAGAACGAAAGCACATGAGAACTAGATAAAATAACCTTCCAGTGGGTTTCTGAATATTTACTGTAATTTTCTCATTGTGTGCCCAGACACAAACACACTGTAATGAAATGCCAGACAAGGGTGTTTCAGTGTGTGTGGTGGGGAATGCCATTCATTTAAAGGTAAGAATTTTCCTCCACCCCCCGTCTGTTCTTGTTCTCTTTCTTTTCCTCCTGTGTCAAAGTCATTCTCTCTCTCTCAGCCTTCCTCTCTCTCTCTGTCTCTCTCTTTCTCTCTCTCTCTGTCCCAGCCGACTGAAGCCTGCTGGCTGTTAATCCTGCTCAGCCGCTGGCTTTCTCCAGCACACTGTGTTATTAAACACAGGCCTGTTTTAGTCAGTGGGATTAAGAGGGACTGAGTGGTGAAGTATAAAAGAAAGTCGTGTGGGAACGCAGTCAGCACACAGTCTCATGCTGTGGTTGTATGATTTGTGTTACAAATAAGGCTAAAACGACTGCTTGCCTCTATAATTGATGAAATCATCAAATATTATCCGATTAACTGTCTTGCCAAACATCTCCTTGGAAACTGTCAGAGACTTCGTCTTCGTCCCTTGGAACTCATTCCGATCTTTCCCAGAGTACTTGGAACACATGCATGTCCCTGTCAGGCATGGTAAAAAGTATGTATGGAGTTTTTTCCCATGATGTGCATCCGTGTTTTCTATACAAAAGAAACACCATACTGCCTTTATTGTTGGATGAACTGGAAGAAAGTCTAAATGAGTGTGCACACATTTGCATTTTCGGAACGGTAAGGACTTCTTACTTTTAAAAAGTGACAAAAGTGTGAAATCAATTTTATTATATTAATAGTTCATTCAGTGACAGCTTACACAGTATGAACACTGACGAGCCACTTTAGTAGGTACCCACTTTGTATCTACACTCAAAATTATTACAATTTTGTCAGCTTCATGTATTCTATGTGCACTCTGAAGTTACTGATTGCAGGCTACTTCTCTGCATTATCTGTTATCCCTCTTTATCCCGTACATGAAGGGTCAGGACCCCTACAGGACACCCTGTGGGCAGTTATTTACTGGGTGGTGGATCAGTCTTAGCACAGAAGGGACACAGACATGGTAGCGGAATGTTCGTGTGTGCATGTTGGAGTGAGCAGATCACGCTGTAGTGCTGCTGGATCTGACCAGCTCATGAAAGACTAGAGCCTGGCTAACACAATCCGCGCAGGAACAGATCCACAAGGTGGACCAGCAGGACAGATGTGTCTAATAAAGTGGACAGGAAGCATTTACAAAAACTCCAGCAGCACAGCTGGGTGTAATACACTCTCTGAAAAGAGCACACATCCAGTATTACCTAATAAAGCGAAGGCAAAAATACTATAAGCTGTACATCAGAATGTATTTTAAGAAAACTGATGTGTGTCTGTGGCAAAATTCCATTTTAAATGGTACTGCATTTGTTTATTTTCTCTAAACAGTACTCTGCAGTGATTACTTTTGTCTTTGTCTTCTTTTGTCTTCTGCAATAATAGCATCAGGAAGACACATGATTAAAAGAGAGGAGTAGCTGTAAAAGTCTTTTAAAAACGTTTTGCATTTTCCTGCTGGAATTAAATGGTTAATTGACTAATTGAACCATAATGCTTTTTTTGGTTTCCTCTCACTTTGTCCCTTCAACAGAGTGACCATCATTCGGTCTATACTACAAGCAATCTCTTCTATTATTGTGCAACTATACAATAGAAGACATGTCACCCCAGTGCTTCCTGTAATGATGCTTTTCTCGAACCAGTCCTCAGGGACCCCCAGCAGGTTTTTTCCTCCACCTCTGTGTGTTGTGAGTTGGATGGAAGTGGACTGTTTGGGGGTCCCTGACGACCAGTTCGAGCACTGCTGTTGGTGTATATATCACAATTTGTCTGACTGACCATGTCTATCACGTGACAATTATAAAGTATGAGAGAACCCAACTCCCAAATTTCACCTGCAAACTTCAAGAGAAATGTTGAGAGAGAGAGAGAGAGTGAGAGAAAACGAGAGAGAGATAAAGAGCGAGAGAGAGAAAGAAAGAGAAAAAGAGAGGTTGAGTGAAAGAGAAATAAATCGGTAGAGAAAGCAAGAGACAGAGAGAGAGAGAGAAGAACGAAAAAGAGAGAGAGCAAGAAAGAGAGAGAGAGAGAAAGAAAAATAATTCCGGTCTCCTGACGCTACAGGTCTCCAGGTGGTTTTGGCTCCTCAAGCAGCTCACAGCCCATCTCACACTTAGCCTGTCTTCAATCAAGCCCTGTGTGCAAACTCTCTCAATCCACTATCTCATCTCCTGCTGCTGGAAGCTCGCTTAGCACCGATGACAGTGCCTGTGGCTAATGAATACAATGCAAAAAATGAGCTGATGTGCGGGGCCTGCAGGCTCAGGATTGCTGCAGATAAGAGGCTGAAGATGACGAATGGCCTCGCGCGCAGCGCCGCACAGATAAGCTGCTCTGAGGCCGGTCTAGCTGGGGACACATCTATTGTTGACCACTGTGAATACCCGGTGCTTAAACGCAGAAAAATGAAGCGAGCCACATAAACATGCATTCGGTGATGGAACGACTAATTAAGACAAAGCGAGCCACAAATCTGTCTGACATTTAGCCAGTGCCGCAGGGGCCGCCTGTCGGCACCGTACCGCATTAAGATCTGGCCAATGACAGCCGCTACAGAGAGGCTGTCTTCCAATCTGATAGCGGCTTTATCCCTGACACCCAATCAGAGTTATCAGCAATCTCTGGCTACATACATAACTAGGCCAATCTGATGGGATGAGAGGAGATTCTTACAAATCTACTTAATATTCCTACTGGCACAATGAAAAACGATCAGAACAAAAAGTAGAGGTGTGAACGCTCCACTTGTGGAATACTCCAAATTATTCTATTACGCCAAGTTACTCTAATATGGTAGCTCTGTGTAAAATCACAGGTTTTACATCATTAGTAGGAGGCTGTATGAAACATCAAAATAATGTTAAGTGTCTAGAATGATCAAAAGAGTAGATTATAGAATAACAGCTATAACCTGGAGAATCAAGTATCGAGTATGATATGTGAGTTAGATTTATATTACATTCAAAAAGCATACAAAAACGAATATGACCATTTACTCTACACCTCTGAGCAGTAGTGTTCACGTATGCACTCCGCAGAGAACGTAAAAGCAGCATGCATATGAGTACACGCATGACTCTACATATCAGCGGAACACAGGACTTTTCAGAATCAGAGATAAGGTAAGAGAGACAGAGAGAAAGAAAAGAAGAGAAAGAGAGGGATCTTATCAGAGTAGCAGGCATGCAGGGATCAGCTCAGGGATCAGAGTGGAGTGAGGGAGGGTCACACTCAAAGTCTGGAAGCAGCTTTAGACTGGCCTTATCGCTGCAGCACTACAGAGAGAGAGGGTGGCGGGGTTGGGGGGGCAGACCGGGTGCGTCAGCACAGAGGTGATCAGGCCCATCTGTGTGATGTGGCTCCAGACAGAGCAGACTGCCACAACCAGCAATGAGATTTTGCCCTTGCTGCCCGAGAGATGGCAAATAATCGCACTTACCGTGAAGCGCTGTTTATGCTAGGAGCAACTGGGTTACACTGCCATCTGATAGCAGTCTCAGCAGAGTGAAAAGCATACAAAAAGCCTAGAAGATCAACAAGGTTCAGTGCTTCTTGAATGCTACTATGACAACTACAATGAAACTATATAGTTATGATGCTGCATTTACATCTTTCCATTGAAAAAAAAAATTACAACCATGACTTACTGGAGTCACCTAGTATAAACAGTTATGGTATAAGACCAATGACAGTATGCAGCCATGTAAAAGGTGCTATGCTAATAGTATTATTGCTATAGTAGTGATGGTCCTGCCTGGATGCAT
This sequence comes from Brachyalestes nurse, assembly GCA_037974405.1. Taxonomy (NCBI): domain Eukaryota; kingdom Metazoa; phylum Chordata; class Actinopteri; order Characiformes; family Alestidae; genus Brachyalestes; species Brachyalestes nurse. Next base: position 11,916,291 of record JBBPCY010000142.1, on the reverse strand, counting down.
CCGGTAATTTGTACATATTTGTACACTTCAGTGACAACATGTAAATGCAGCATCATAACTACATATTAGTTACAATAGTAGTTGTCCAATTAATAGAAGTTACTGACCAATAAGTTTTAAGATGAATAACTGAATAGAGCTTCGAATTTAAGGGCATAAATTGGCCCTGTGTGTGCAAGAAGAGGCTCTAACAGAGGCTTTTTGTGTCCTTTTCACTCTGCTGAGACAGCTATTGGATGGCAGCGTAACCCAGGTCCTCTTAGCATAAGCAGCGCTTCACAGTAAGCACGATATTTATCCTCAAATTGTAAGCTGCTTACAGATAAATGTGTCTGCCTAATAAATGTAATGTAATGTAATGTGGATGGGAATCAATCTTTATTTACTCTGCTATGTGTTTTGAAGAAATGCAAAATGTGCCGCAGTACACTAGCGTGTTTCCACCAAAGTTTAGGGTTTGTTACAGAAGTTAGAAAGTATGAGTTGTTTGGCATCCATGTTTCCCAAAAAAAGCAACATCTGGTTTACTGCAAAGCTACAGCTTGATGGAAAAAGTTAGAAAAACTCCTAACGGAATGAACCTCTGAGTTTTGCGATATGCTGTCTTGGCAGTGGTTCAATTTTTCACCCCTACTCTGTTGAGCAGAGCATGAGAATGAGGAACTGAGGTGTGGGTTCCCACACAGGCTCTTAAAGCTGAAGGGGTTAATAACTGCACATGATACCTGTTGTGAGATCAGGCCAGCCTGAGAAGTCATTTCCCCACATCAAGGTGGTCCAAAGAAGGAGGTCTGTCAAATTGAAAAAAGCCTAATCTTACAAGGCAAGTTGCCAAATCCCTTTTTCGGAGTGCCAAGACTTGATGAGTCAGAGTGGGACTGAGTGAAAAGATCCCAGCTGAAATGTTCAGCAGCAGCGCTGCAGAGGCAGAGGGAAGGACAAGTTGTACATTCGCTTTACATTCAGATTGCTTTGTTATGAATCATCGCCCAAAGCGGAACAAATTGCTATAAATGGCACTATTACCATAAACTAGAGGGTAAAGAAGACTTCAAATTAAAATCTCACACAAACACACACACACAAGCAGTGTAATTATGTGAAAGCATGGAGTAAATACAGCCGGCTGGTGTTTGCACTGTAATTGATTTGGTGGAGCTGCTTTGTTGCTTAATGGCCAAAGGACACGGTGCTGACCTGCAGCGAGGGGGGAGCCTGTGGGCAGGGCGAACAGGTGCGGTTAGATTTGATTTGTCAGGATGCCGAAACGCCCAGGACACCCCTCCTCAATCATGTGGCTTAATTAAAAACGGGACAGACAGCAAACCCCACCACTGCCGCCAGTCCAGACCAGGGTGTAAAATAAACTGAGCCCCCCTCCTCCGCAGCCATAATTAAGCATAAAATGAGGGCAGTAATGAAGGCGTCCGGCCATGTGTGTGCGATCAGATGGAGTAATATTATGGCAGACCATGCAAAATTGAGCGGCTGTGGTCAGTGGACAATAGCTGGATTGCTGGGCAAGTGTTTCAAACCTCAAAAGGAGCTCCTGGGTTTCTGGTCTTAGGATGTACTAAGCTTGTGAGAATTACGCTGAATGTGCTAGTGTGGGATAAGCTGAACATTCTGTTGGGAATAATAAGTTGAAGGAGCAGGTGGGGGTTAAGTTGAAAGAACTGGTACGAGTTAAGTTGAAAATGAATTGAGGGTTAGGTGCTGGTGGGGGTTAGGTTGGAGGTGCTGGGGGGGGTTAGGCTGGAGGTGCTGGTGGGGGTTAGACTAAAAGTGCTGGTGGTGGCTGAGTTGAAGATGCAAGTGGGAGTTAAGTTGAAAATACTGATGAGGGTTAAGTTGAAGGATTGGTGTGGGATAAGCTAAAATGGTGGTGGGAATGATAAGTTGTAGAAGCAGGTGGGGGTTAAGCTGAAATAACTGGTGGGGGGTAAGTTAAAAATGCAGTTGGGTTGGATTGGAGGTGCTGGTGGGGCTTAAAGATGCTAGAGTGTGGTATGCTCAAAGAGCTAAAGTGGGATCCGTTGAATGTGCTGGAGTGGGTATAGTTGAAAGTGCTAATGTGGGATAAGTTTCATTGTGCCAGTGTACTGAGACCAAGAAAGACAAACATATACTTCAAAGTTTTATTTTACACACTTAACCAACTCCTACCAATGAGTATGACAAGTATGGATGAGTATGTAACATAACAGGGTATGAAGATATTTATTTTGTATCAATATAAACTACATCACAGTATGTCACAGCATGCTTTTCTGAGCATACTGTGATATTGTTAGTACTTCTGGCCAACATTGGCCAGCTATGTATATCATTACAGAGACAGCTAGTTTAACTGGATTAAGTACAGTGCAGTTTAAAAACTGAATGAAACTCATTTGTACCATTTGTTTAGTTTTTTCTTTTTGTGTATTTCTTTAAAGAAATGTGAAATATTTTTATCATATTGCTCACCACTACTACAAGGGCTCTAGAAGTGTATACACAAAGAGAAATTAAGATTCTGCAGGCAAACACTATGCACACTGCAGTGAATAACTGTAAATAATACCGTGCATTGATTACAACCCGGGACTCTGCCATATCATTTCATTTTACAATCATTTTCCCACCAGAACGTGCCTGTGGCACAGTGCACTACACTGACGGTAAAATCAAACTCTTGATTCATTCCTGGCAGGCTAACACGTGACCCAGCGACAGCTCATCAGGGCACCGTAGTTCTCCTCCACAGTCTCAAAGACAAATGGTTGTGCTGCTCTTTCAGGAACATGACTGCTTAACAACTGCTGAGATTAACTAGCCTCATAAAGCAACCGCCGCAGCACACTGCACCACATCCAACATGGCTGCCCCAAACGAGCTCCTGCAAATGAGATAACAAATCACATCATATGTAATAAAAGGAGCTGCTACATAGACTCGGGCCAGGCCGTGGGGGTCATCTGCTGACCACGCCATGGGGTTGGGTAACGAGCCATCAATCAGGGGCTTATTGGGATGCCATTGGCCACAGAGCAGCACCATCTGGGCTTAACCGTCTGGCCAGTGTTGTAGCAGGTGACTGCTGCCTCACTCCTTCTGCTCCTCATCTTTTCCTCTCCAGAAGAACAGTAACATCTCAGGCCCAGAGCATATCTTAGACATTTTCCTTCCATTTTCTAACCCTTGTTGTTCACTTCTTCCATTGACATGGTTTCATACATGTACTTCATATATGACCACTCTCCATTTCATTAAATGAAACATGCACTCTGTTAGAATATTATATGTAACGGATCTTTATTCTGTTCAAAACGTTACAGACTACAGTAACAACGCGCCTCGTCCTGTCAAAGGTGGGCTAAACTGCATATGTGAATATGCTGAATTCAAAATGGAAGACTGAGAGTTTAAATGTCAGATTTATTTCAAAAATGTGATTTTTTTTAACAGTAACTGCAAGTTACATGCAGTTTGCATGCAAAATCATACTTTATATAGGAAAAGATAATAAAAGCACACATATGAGGCGGAACGGCTTATACGGTAATGGGCACATCAATATCAGATGACTATCTACAAAGGTGTATAACTAATGTGAATAATTAGGAGGGGTAATTACAGAAGAGCACTCTCTGTTTTTGTCCCACCATGCAAATGTGCATGGGGTCCCAGATGTAAGGGGGCTCTCTACTGGTGACAAGCAGTTACCTGAATGAACAAAAACTGATTAAGTTCCTTTTTTTACCCTACACCAGAGAAATAAAACGCCATAGCTACCTAATCAGCACACTTGAAAGCAATCCTTAAACAATTATTTTCTTGTGACAAGTGATGAAAAGTCTGATGAGAAGGAAATGCTGGGCACAGTTTCTAGGCTGTCAGATAAAGAAGCTTCACCTGTTGCTGTGGTTACTATTTCCTTCTTCAATAAACCAACATTATTTCTTATGACCCGGCGCTGTGGTCAGAAACAGCCAACATCAAGGCTCCGGCTCAGTTCTGACTGCAGTAAGAAGTGCTACAAGGTAAATATTGTATGTTGTATTAAAGTCAAAAATCACTGACTGGGGCCTCCAGGCTTAACTTTTCTTGGTGCCCCAGGAACACCAAATCCACTCGTGTGTGTGTGTACCATGGGGTGGAGGGGGGGATATCACAGGTCCTGGGAGACCTTCTTGGTTTGCTGTATCAAAGGCTCGGGGAAGATCAATCAGCTGGAATAGCTAAAAGACCTTTCAATGAACTAGCTTTAATCTCCCCCCAAATGTTACAATCGAACTGAAAGTTAGCGTCCTAAAGATGACCCAGGGGTTTAATAACTATCTCGGTGAAGACTGTAAATCTTTAATAGGGGGCAAAGTAAGCCTGCGGCTAACCTGATGCACGCACACATATAAAGGCACATGTACTGACACAGTATGAATTAAACAGCTTTGGTGACTCCATATCAAACCCTTTGGGGCATATTTTGTCTGTAAATATTTGCTATCTGATCACTATCAACCACTAGAAACCAATAGACTCTCCATGATGAATAAGCACTTCAGGTTCAGTGACTTTGAGCTTTACCACCCAGACTTAACTCAATGAGATCTTGGCATCATTAGCTGTCTCCATTATGCAAGCACTGGAACAATTACAACCACTTCTGCAGTCAGAAACGAGGTGAGAGCAAAAGAGGAATAAAACAAGCCAAGAAAATTTTGGCTATGTGACATATCGCAGAAATTGGCAAGTGTGCCTACTGTGGCTAAAGGCATCTTTCAGCAGGGCTGTTTCAGCCAAAATGCCATTAAATCACTCTGAGGCCAGTGAAGCTGTATCATCCTGCTGTACCGAGCTGCATCCTGTGGCAAGTCTTTGCTGTACACTATTGCTGTCAGATCAAAATCTCGTAACCATCTACCATACTGATAACAAGAGAATTTTTCAAATGAATCTTGTAAAAACAGAATCATTTGAAACATTTAAACCAAGAAATCATGAAGATCCTGCACTATTTCTAGGTCATTTTTCAAATGTAATCAAATTTGTGACATTCATCATATTAAGGGCTTTGCTCAAAAAGGTAATTTTTATTCTAGTTTGTATTGAAATGACTCTCAGTTGAGTTTAATCAATGCATTAAAGGATTTTACACAAATCTGTGAAGTCCATACCATCTTGGGTAGGCATGATCATTAAAGCAAGAAAGAGATGCAGCAAAGACTAAGATTCTATTTGTTTCTCTTTTTATGCTCATAATATAATTTGCAATGGAAATGTTTGTTTTAATTTAGAAAATAATTAGAATAATAGACGTAAATGTGTTTTTTTCAGCTTTTTCATCCAGGCATCCTTTGTACTGTAAAGCATCATTTGGCAGACGCCCTTATCCAGAGCGACTTACAGTCATTAGTTACAGGGAGAGTCTCCCTGGAGCAACTGAGGGTTAAGCGTCTTGCTCAAGGACACAATGGTAGAAAGTGGGGGGAGTTTGAAGCTGCAACGTTGTGGTCATCAGGTTCACAAGCAAGTGTTTTACCTTGTAGGCTGCTACCACCCCTGTGAATAATGGACCAACAGGAATAAACACGGTTTTAAAGTTAAAAATGTTTTTTTTTCTTTTTCCTGTAAATGTACCATTTTGGGAAACAAGGTTTAGTTCTGTCGACTATTATGATCGTGGCTCAGTCACTGGACTTTGAGAACACTTAATAATCACGGGGAACTCAACATGATTGTGTAGACCTGCTGTCAATTATAACGGCCTATCATCTCTATGTCTGATGGCCTGTACACAGGCAATAACAAAGCTGTCTGTCTTAATCAAGTCCAATCTTCCGTAATTACGGTCGCTCTTTGGTGCAGAAAATGACTGGAAAGATTAAAACGCAGCAGCACAAAGAAAGTTACCCCTTGTCTGTTCATTCACAAGTGTTTGGGTCCGGCATCGTGCCGTTTCACGAACGGAGAACTGCAGACAATAATCATTTTTCATCTAGTTCACCCACAGAGACAGGAAAAAGGGACATTTGGGCAGGCAATTAAACATGAAATGTGCAATAGCACCGATTACATCTAATGATGGATTGTTGGATTGTTGATTAGTGTTTGAAAATGCTGTGGGGTTTCTTTAGAAAAGAAGAAAAGGAGAAAAGGAGAGGGGGAGGGGGGGGGAGAGAGAGAGAGAGAGAGAGAGAGAGAGAGAGAGAGAGAACAGGGAAATGGGAAAATATAGTGTGTGATAGAAAAAGAGACCACACACATACCCTTGTGTGTGTGTGTGCTGTCACAGCGGGAAGGACCTTACACAACAGTGCAATGAAAAGCCACAATCAGGCTGGTGGAAGCGAGAGGCAGGAAAAAAATTAGCCCCGTTTGTTGAAAACCTGTGTGAATCCATGATGGAAAGGCATCATAATAGGGCAGTTTCTTGGAAAAAAACAAAATGGGTTTAAGAGGCCTCAAACTCAAAGCACCATCCTGTTTGACGCAACAGGGTCATCAGGTGCTGCACTTGGCTCATGTGTAGGTCAGTGGCTCCACTGGTTCCAAAGCTGAACACTTAATGATGCTTGAGAACTATGAACCCAAGCCAAGTGACCTCAGCAGCTGGACATAGAGGACTTCCTCTAACAGGCTGAAAATACACAGCTGAAGTGCCTTTTGGAATGAACAATGAACGAGACATATTCCATGGAAGAGAACACTGATCTGATTAGGCAGTATCTACACTACAACAGACAATAAAGGACAGAGACAGGTGTGTAAGTCATTAGACTACTTTTTAAAGTAATATCTTTTTGAAAAATCCTGCCTTGGATGTATTCTTCGAAAAGCTTTCGATTTTTGTTTACTTATTATTTAACATGAAGTTTAAATTTTAAACACAAACGGCATTACCAAAACATTAAAAAAGAAAGAAAATAAAGAGATTTTTTATTATATCAACCCATGGTATAGCTACAATGCAGAGCCAATGCAAAGTTCCATTGAGTGTTACATTATCTCAGTTAAAGTCTAGTATACCACGGCATTTTTAAAAATACATGGTTTGGAAGTCTGGTTTTAGGAAAGCCTCCACACAGAGTTCTTTTAAAGTTCTTCACACTCAGACCTCATTTACAACACTGGCTCTTTAAAGAATCACATAATGAGGGTTTCTTTAGGGAACCAAAAAATACTCAGAGGTCATCAATTCCAGACTTCAAATACAGTTTCTGGTCCTGCATTTTATAGTCGCTGGTTATATAACACTAGGTGGCCAATCAACAACATTAACAGTTCAGTTAGGAACCAGTGATTACAAAATTCAGGATGGAAAGTCCAGAGTTGAAGACTTCTGGAAATTTTTCCTAAGAACCTTTCACAGCACCTTCCTTTTCTATATTGTCTCATTAGTATGAATATCAGATCTATTGCTAAAATAAACTCTCCCCAATCCTACCGCACTGTACATCACATCATCATCAATCTTTGAAATACTCTTCTGTGCTCTCTCCTTCTCCTTTTCTCTGTCTGTATGTGTGTATCCCTAAATTGCACCATCTAAATCAGTATCAGTTTAAAAAGTACAGCCTTGTGGAGCCTAGGCCCACTCAATGACCCAACCTAGAGAGGAAGAAAGCCTGAAAATATCTTATTAACAAGCCTCAGTGGAGTGGAGGAGTGATATGAACTGCCCAGCCCTCTTTTAATGCCCACAGTATTGATTCTGTTAGTGAGGTTCATGGCCCAGGGCTGGGTAACTGAATGCATGGCAATGGGCTGCATATTTGCTTTAGTGTGCATGGCTGTGTGAGTGTGTGCGAGAGGGTCCAACTCAATGTGAGTGTATGAGTATGAGTACTATGTGATGTGTGTGTATGTGTGTGTCCTGGCGTCGGGTGGTCCCAGAGCCTGGTGGTTTTACGCTGGAGACAGAGGGCAGACAGTGCGGAACCTGGCCGATGTCTTTTTAATGGACTTTGCCTCTCTGTGTAAGCTGATGAACGAGGATCCTCGCTGTGAAACTCTAGCCTCCAGGCACTTTGTTGTGAACTCTCGCTGACCCGACACTCTGCTCACTTTCACCAACCTGCCGGCCTCATTTCCACTGTAAACAGGCCCTTCCCATTCCTCAGTACTGTTTATCTTCTACTGAGCTTTCATTGTGCTTGACAGAATACATATTAGTACCAGTAGTATAAAACTCTGACCTCATAATTGTTTTAGTTACGACCCTTCAGGAAATTATGCGGTGCAACATGAAACCGCGATTTTCATCACAAATCAGTTTGATTTGATTCAGTTATTTTAGGATGATTTGGATTAAAAAAACCACATCACTGGAGGAAGTGTATACAGTAGCGGAAAACTGAATAAAAACTATACATCAAGATTTTTCAGAAATTACATATATGAACATAGCTAGGAATTTTATAGCTAGGCGGAGCTGGTGGTCTGGTGGTTAGGGAGTTGCCCCTCTGATCAGAAAGTGTGGTTTCAAATCCCAGGACTGTGAATGGGACCACTGAGATACCCATGAGCAAGGTACCGTCCCCATATACTGCTCCCCAGGTACTGTGTTACTGGCTGCCCACTGTTTCACTGAATGGATTAATGCAGAGAAAGAATTTCACACTGTGTGCTGTGGTGTGTTCACGTGTGACAAAAATGGCCACTTTACACTTTATTCTGGAGAAAAGATGAGAGTAAGGTGAGTTGGGTTACAATAAAGCTCTGAAGAAAAGTAGCATTGCCTTGTTGTTGGAGGGCGCTAAGCTTTTCACAATATTTTACTCCCATGTCTGCATGGGTTTGCACCAGGACCACCAGTTTCCTCCCAAAGACCAAAGACATCATGTGAATGTGACTCCCAGGGTGACTGTGTGCAAGATCTGTTTGTCTGTACGTCTGATCTGTAATGGACTGGCCACCTGTGTGATTCTCCTGCCTTACACCTTAAAATTACCTTAATTTTGATCTTAATTTCCCACACAAGATATTATGGAAAAATAAGGGCACAGAATAAGGTTGATTAAGAGGTAAAACTACTGAAAGTTCCCCTTAAGTTTTCATATTTGCCCCTTAAATAATAGAACCTCCTGAATGAATGTCTTAAATGTAACATTAAGGGGTTTAACACTCATGCCTAAAATATAATTTTAAGTTAAAATTAAGGGGTCAGTTTCACAAATTAATGGCCACATATTTCAAATGAAGGGGTCTGGTGTATTTTCTAGAGTAAATTAAGGTAGGGTTAAGCACATTTTAAGTACATTGTGTTTCGTAGTGTATATGTATTAGCACTGGAGCTACAAGGCTAATGTTGCTAACAAACACAAGTCAACAGTTACTAAAAAAGCTAAAATAACTTTGAATAAAATGAATCACTAACATTTCTCTCAACCTGCTCAAACCACATCCAAATCTGGGGTGAGGTTTTGTCCAGTTTTATAGCTTACAGTAAGTGATACTGTGCAATGATAAATCTATGGCCTAATAAAGAGCTAGATGTGGTTTGAGTGGGCTAACGGAAGTTTTTAGTGATGTATTTTTACATAAACAATGTAGGCTGTATGTGTGAATATACAGCTCTAATGTTCTCACAGCTGCAGTTCTAAACAAAAGAATCAACATTTGGACACTTAAAATGTCTTGGCTCATTGATTGCATCTGTTTTTTTTCCTTCAATATACTAAAGACTAATTAGGAAAATAGTACCATGTAAACACTTGGTGACAATATTGTGACTAGTATAATGACACTACTGCAAAATTTTATCATGAAAAGATGAACATACAGCTGAGAAAATCAAGTAAAATTTAAAATGAAGACAAGGTGTCCCCAACTTTTGACAGACAGGGTAAATAATGTGTATGTGTGTGTGTGTGTGTGTGCATTTGTGTCTCATTGTCTTTGAGCAAACCCAGCCCATCTCACTGTTATCCCCTCTCCAGCAGGCTTAAAGACGGAGCTTCATTAAGAGACTGCACATGTTGCTCATGCCTCACTGCTCTTGCTTCCACTGTCCTTGAGAGTCTCTCTCTCTCTCTCTCTCTCTGTATCTCACTTTCTCTCCCTCTTTCCCTCTCTCTCCCACAAACACACACACTCACAAAAAAACTAACCCACCCACCCAAAAAAACACACACATAAAAACCCCAAGACAACATATAATAATAATAATAATAATACAAATAAATGGAGATTTGACAAATACATAAATATATATATATTAGGGCATTAACACAAAAGTTGACTAGTCGACTACAGAGGCACTAGTTGACTCTGCCTGAGAGAAGTCGAGAGTTTTTTCCTCTCTCTGTTCGCGCTTGTGTACACAATGCAGTCTCTGCCTCCGATCGGCTGACGCTGACACGCGTTCCATTTACCAGTACCAATTATTGTAGTCCCTTCATAAAAGGGGCGGTACCGTTGCTGCTTAGAGGGAAAGGTAAACACATATATATATATATATCAGAACACTTTATTGAACCCAGAGGGAACTGCTTACGTTTAAAAACACTCAAACATGACGACGAGATGCTCGGCAGTTTCAAAACAGTTCTATAAAAAATGCCTTTACCTTTAGCTGGACCTGCCATTGTAAGTTATGTCTGTCTTTCCCTGGTTTTCCTACAGTGTCTGAGCGTTTTTGTCCTGAAAATGTACAAAAACGAACACATACACACACACCTACATCCATCCCCACACACGCACATGACCGTTGCCACTTTCCTTGCTTGTCTCTGGATGAATGAGTCTCACATAGGTCTCTTTTTGACCTTGGCATTCTACGCCCACAGTGTGCCACACTGCAAGCTGCAGAGAGGGAGGAAGCACAAACCTGCAGAACTAAGATTAGTCCAGCATCGCTGGTGAAGAACACGCAGCTTAAAGTGGAGAAGGAAATGGTGAGCTCTCACCTCTTCATGTCAGAGGTATTTTGGTCTCAGGTGGGTGGTAGATGCAGTAAGGAGATATTTCTGATAATACTCACATCTAAATGTAAGGCAGCGGTAGAGCTATCTAGATTTAAAGCAGTTCTCCATACTACTGATCAATAATATAACATCATGATACCCTGGTCCCGGCTCTGCTCCACCCTGGCACCTTCCCTCTCATCACTGCTTCACTCAGCACCTTTGTTTTATTGGTCTGTGTGTATCCTGGATTTGTTTAGTCTTGCGGCTGCTTTACACCCTGTGATTCTGAGCTGTGTTTTATGTGTTAGTATAGTCTAGTTCTTAATTTCCCGTTAGTTTTTAGTTCCTATGATTCCTGTTTCAGCGTACCCTGTAATCTTCTGGTTTTGTCCTCCGCCTACCTTTTACCTAGTTTATGAACACATGTCTATGATTATCTTCAGTGCTCGGAATGTGGTCCCCTGACTGTAACCTCTGCTACTACACTGCTGTAGTAACTATGATATGCTGCATGCTGTGAATTTCACTGCTGTGATAATATGCATGTCTTATGCATATACTGCACTCTCATGTAGAGCAGTCAAACATCCCCAGTCAAACCACATGATCTGTTGATTTTCTATGTGAAAATAAATGCAGATCCTCTACATGAACACACTCACATACACAATTTTCTCCCCAAGAACCTCAGCAAATAAACAGTAATTCTGTATTAAAATGTACTAAAAGTATGTGCTACTTTTAGTGCACAAATTCTACTCACCGGAGTACAAACATTGGAAAAAAAAAAATAAAACAGAATAATGGAATTACATTTGCACCACATTTATGCTTACATTTTCCCAGAATTCAGCAAATAAACAGTAAATGTGCATTAAAATGCATAGATGTACTTACTGTGTGTTGCATACTAGTGTATGTGTGTAATTATTTTATCATAATTTAAAATAATATTTATAATATTGTACAATCATTATTGCTCACAATGGGAAAAAATCAATATATAGAAGTTCACCAGAGTACATGATAGTACACTATCCATTTCAGTGCACAGGGAGACTGTAAGAGTGAACTAGATATTCTCTGCTACATACACAGGGCGTAGTTTTTGACATAACTCATGTTTATTGCTTACCTGCTGGTTATACTGCGGTACAATTACAATGATTGTTGGGAGATCATATTAAAGTGATAATGCGCATACTGGTGAGCCTCTTATGTTGGAGGATAAAACATTCAATTTGACAGTTATTGTTTTATTAGGCAAATCTTTTTGTGGCAGGTGTATACAGAGATATATTATAGTTACTACAATCAAAAACTTCACAATTACCAAAAAGACCCAATAAAGTAATATAATAGAATAATATAATGACCAACATTCATCCTCTCTGATGCTAATTTATTTGGGCGACACCTGGGCCGTGCATCAAAACACGGAACCATTCACCATAGACTTTTGTAACTAATCCAAGTGCTGCAATGCCAACTTTCCGAACTGTGCGGTTCACTCCCTCTGTAATGAGTCCTGGTCCTCAGCGCAAGTCACGGCGTCTGTCTAATGTGCAAACTCATCTAATACGGCCAGATTGCGCTCCCATTAAAACCGAGTCACAAGCATGGGAGAGGACTTCATTATATGCAATATCTCCATGTGGCTTGAATTTATGGTGGCATTATATGACAGGCTATTCTTTTCTATCCTCTTTTTCCCCCCTTTTTCAGCAAGACTTAATCACAGCTTCCCAAACAGGAGCGAGATAGTGTCTCTTTAGGGATTGCCAGGGAAGGCAATTAAAAAAAAAAAAAGAAATTAATATGACCTTCTGGAGGGGAGAGCGAAAATTTCCCAGTGTGGATCCTGAGGCTCAGGCAGATAATGACACCAGTCAGCTTTTCTTTCCTTCACGACCCCCAGAGCAAGAAGCTCTGAGTGCGCTCCACCACACCACAGCACGCACCTTCATAATGAACAATCCTTTAGCTTTATTAGAAATGTGACTGATATTGCTATAACAAAGATACAATACTATTACAGAGGTTCTGAAATACTTTTTTTACTGTTGACGCACAAGTATTAAAAGGCTTCCCATCTAACTTTCAGCTCGGAAATTACACTGAAATTGGCAATAAGAATCATAACCGCGCAGCTGTCCAAAACGGCAGGCGTTCTGACCAGTCAGAGCGAATATTTGACGACGTACAGATTTGAATGCGTACTGCCGACTCAATGTCTAGTAAAAAGACATCGCTACAACTGTTTTTACATTTATGACTACTGCTAATATACTGCAGAAGTGATTATAACCACATCAAACACCAGCCCTACATAACAAAGAGATACTCCACTTCACCAAAATCCCCCTGCTTCGCTAAAGAGACCCTGAAGACATTCAACAGACTAGAAACAGCTTGCAAAAAACTCATAACACGTTTTTTTTTTAACAAGTTGCTGCACCCCTATACGCCTGTTGGGCATTTTTACACATCTGGGAGTTAAGTGTTTTAAAAAGTGGAAAGTTTTACGATGATGAGCATAAAACAGTGAAAAATACAGACCTTTTTTGCTCCACTCCTTTAAAGAAACCGTTGTGGAGATGAAAGGGTTTTTCCATCAGCGCCAATTGGTTGCTGGTCACAGTGAGCGTCCACGGGTTTGACTAATGAGTTTTAATGGCCTGCTATGAGGAATGCTGTCCCATGTAATTAACGACAGACAACCTGAAAACCTGGAAGAGAACTACAGAGGTTGGACCTCAGCGGATTCCTCGGCGTATAAGTAAGAAGTTAATTAACATGCGAAATACAAACGAACGTGGAGTGCGGCTCCGGCGGCTCGGTGGAGGGCCAAGATACGCAGGCACAAAAACAGAGCGGAAAAACAAGGGGGGAAATGAAAAGGAAAAGAAGAAAAATGCACTCACTTGAGGGGAATAAAGTGAAAGAATAAACAGTTTATGAAACCTGTTTGTTTATGCTTTAGTCATTCTGCACTTCCTGAGCTGTCTGGAGCCGCGATTCATTAAATAAACGAATGCAGAGAACATCTATTTTTATCATCGAGATGCACGTTGCCTTTATCGTCTTGAAGTGGATAATTATTAGATGTAGTCATGGATACAGATTTGAAGCCACTCTATAAAACACTAATGAGAAGTGTGTGTGTCTGTGTGTGTGTGTCAAAATGATTAAGAAAGAGGAGTTTTTACAAGCCTAATAAACAATTGAACAAATGCATTCCAAGCCATCTGCTGCGCTCTTCTGATGACCACATGCGTCATTAATGTCGACAGCTTGTTGTTTGGTTCTCTTGTTAAGACGTTATCCGTCGTGACGTAGCACAAGTGTCACCTTGACTAACCAGAGAAAGGAATTTAGCCCTTCTGGACACATATCATTCAAATCAGGTTAAAATCAAACTTGAAAAGGGATTCGGTTCAGCTGCGTCCACACAAACACACGCTAAGGAGCTCATGAAGGTAGTCTAGCACCAACATAACCCTCTTACTGAAGAGGCGAAGCTGCTGAGAGGAGCACTTCAGACGTTCGCAAATAATCTGATTAATGTGCTTCGTCGAAAGCATCGCGAAAATGGTAAAAGGCTTGCTGCACTTAGAAGTGTGGCATGTCCTGAGTCATGCTCCAGACAAGATCGCATCCTGGCGTGCACCAGAGGCTGCAGAAACTCAGTGACCTCCTCAGGCTAAGTCAGCTCTGATGATGACGAAAAGGGAAGTGAAAGACAACAGTGAATCAGTTCTTTCTGGCCAGTGGTCTGCTACATAGGCTATGAACAATAAGGGGCTGCTATGACTTCGCTAACTGTAACTGATAAAGTCAATACTTTCCAATCATCCTGCTGGCATTCAGGGGAGCCAAGATCTAATTATTTTTCTTCCATGGCCCAATGAGCCTTAAAGGTTAATTACTGTCCGTCTGCGTGACGCTGCCAGAGCGCCGGAAAAGCATCAGTGTGGAAGCTAATGTGTTTTACTTAGTCTGTGTCTAACAAAGCTGGCATTTCTAGGACAAAGTGTGCCCAGCCTTTCCATTGTTTGCATTCAAAGATGCTAAAATGTGCTTATCCCAAACCAAATATAATTTCAAAACCAAGAAAAGGGAAGGGCTGCTCTTTTCTGCCACACTTTCTTACACTAATATGCGCTAGACTTCCCCAGTTTGTTTAGACAGAAGGTAAAGTTATCATGACTTTAGGCAAACAGACCACTTTCCCAACACTGACAAGCTGGCAAGAGGTTAAAGCTAGCAGTGTGCAGCAAATAGGCCTTCACCATCTCTTCCTCTCCACTGTCTGCCAGAGGCTAAAGCTAGGCTGTCCTGAGCTTACTGCACTTTCCTTCTTCATGCTGTCAACTAGTGCTGAATCAGGACCTCTCTGTCTGTGTGTGCTGTCCATTCTCATGCCTGTCACAAAGCAGGCACCAAATATGCTGTCTCAGTAGGCAGCCTGCATCTCAGAGAGGAGGAGGATAATATACCCCCCCAACCCCATCGCATATATGTCAATTTAACTGGTTTGCGATTCCCAAGAAAGACTGGAGGTCTCGACCTCTGAAAAGGGCCAAACAATATGACGCTATAAGCTTCCTGGGCAAAAATGCAAATTTCATACATCATTTCTTTGTGTGCCCCTTGCCTTAATGACTGACAATTCTGTCCAGTAAAGATGACACAGTCTATTGAGATTGCCCAACTCTGTCACTAACTTTGTGTTCTGTGTCCAAGTTGAACACACCCTTTAGCACAATGGGAGGGTGCAAACTAGGTCCACATGTGTGTCTGACCGGTTCTCCAGACATGATGGAGCACTGGGACACTGCAAAATCACTGGACCTCAATCTCAGTTCTCAATGTGGAACAGCAGGCGAAATGCTGAAACAGGCACGCAGGAAGTCGAACTGAAATGTGCGCTCAGTTACTGCAAGAGTGGACTAAAATGGACAGGAATTATCTCAAGAGGCTGGTTCTATTGTTCCCTGACCAGGACTGATGATGACTGTGATTCAGGCAAGGTGATACATAAATAAGTATTAGAAAAAAATGCTGCAAGTGACCATTTTTTTGGTACAGTCAGTGCTACTAGAAAAATGGTCAACTACATATCACAGAAAAATCAGTGATATAAATGAGACCAATTGATTTTTTAAACAACCAATTAAAAATAAAAAATGAGTTCTGAATGACTGTTAAACTACATTGTCACAAGTATCTGACACGTCGATTACCACTATTGTCTGATTTTACTACATTTTTAAATTATATTTTGTAAATCGTGAGATTATTTCATCCTGTTCACTCTAAAGTAGTTTAACTGTATTCCTAATTTTTCACAGCTTCGTCAAAAAAAACCCACTTCATCTGCTTATTTTTAACCTCCTCCTCATAAACCTTAGAAAAACAATGTTTTGACACATAATGTGTTTCATAAAATGTCTTTAATAATCATGATGTTATGTTTTTCATGTTATGGCTTTCATTTTATGTACTGACACTAATCATAAAAAAACAAAAAAAACAAATCTAACTCTCAGATTACCCCACACATGAAAGAATGTGGACATGTCAGCAAATTTAGGCCTTGTCTTGGTTCAGGTAACATAACAGCCTCTGGCCTCCGTACACCTTACACAACACAGGTAATCACACAGCTGAAGCCGTTTAAAGCCCAAGGCATGCCAACACAACACACTCCAACTAGCCTAACATGTTGCTAGAAAGGCAACTCAACTAGTGTGAACATGATACTTCCCAAAGAACACAACACCACATTCACCAGACAATTGGTCGGTCTAATATTGTTAAGACATTAGAAAAAACTGCATTCCAAATGTCATTCAGAGGATATGTTGTGATTAAACAGAATAAAATGGCTTGGATATGTACAACTGTTTGTTATTTGTTTGTTTATGTGTGTGTGTGTGTGTGTACCTTGTGTGAGGAGCTGCAGGGTGCGGACCTCCTCTCTGACACGGAGCTGCAGGACTTGTTGAAGGATGTACTGTCTCTGACTCTCCTGCATGATCCCCATCCTCTCCAGCTTTCTGTCTGTCAGCCTCATCAGAGCTCGACCTACACACACACACACACACAGAGTAAGAACTTGTATGGTCTAACTCTTTTTCAGACAAATCAGCACAATAAAAAAATCAGGCAGAGACAAATAAGAACAGTAATTACGATGCTAATAATTAATCCGTATTTACCCAACCCCCTACTAATTACTAACAAAAACTTCAACATGGCAAAAGTGAATGTATTTGGCATGTTTAAATGCCTGTAATAATAGGTGCCTAATGTGATGCTGGACCACATATTGCAATACATTACAAGGGTATAACAAGGATAAATACTGTAATTAGTGCAAGGAAATGGACTGGAAACTTTTGCTCCAGACAAAAGACTAGTCAAGGTCAGATGAAGTTCACTGTATTTCCTTCTTTTCATTCTGCTCACTTTCCTCAGCGTTTCCCATTTTCTAATGACACAGTTGCCGGGGGCATTGAGAATATTCTAAGATATAGAGAATTTTACTGCCTCAGCTGATAACTGGCATTTTTGCATCTGAGGCACTACATGGCGACGTCTCCTCTTGGCTTAAGGCGCATCTTTTTATATGGGTAACGCTTGATTTACCATCGGAAAACCATGGCAAATACTGGAATTTCAGCTGCTTCTACGAAATAGGCAAAAACATGGCCCTTTCCTCACTGGAAGTCTCGTTAAGTGCATGGCACTCCATGACATAAACCACATAAAGCACTCCTATACCCCATCTTTTCTGATTTGATGACAGAGAGAGCGCTCTCTCATTCCCTCTCCTCATACTCGTTCAGTTCTCCTGGCCTCCATTATCTGTAAAATAGACTTTCTGGTGAAATGATGCTGATGTGACTGTTTCATTGCATCATCCAATACCAAGACAGCCATTCGGAGCAAAGTATGTGCAGCATGTATACAAGCCTGCTCAAAGCTCCCTGACAAATCAGGCCTCCAAATTGCCGACTGCTATTACCACCGGGACTTTAATGTGGTAACACAAATAAAGACATTTGAATGGAAAGGACAAGGTGGAAAAAACGCCAGGCAGACTTTAATGTGTGTGCGATTACCCGGACCTTGAAGAGTGAACTATCGCCACGGAGCCTGCACAGGCTAAAGAAAGTAGATGTAGGAAAGCGTGATGACAGAAGGAAACGGAACATGGAAGATACGGGCATGACAAAGTGGCCTTTTTGTTTCGAAATCTTGATAGAAATGGGACATCGTTTCATAAGATAATTGATGGTGGGAGAGAAAAAAAAACAGGCCTAGCAACACCAGCAGTGTTTCCACGACTGTCGCCGAGCAACAAATGCGTCAAAGGACATATCAAATTTTTGCTGACATTTACAAATGCCTCAAGTGTGTCTCTGGCCGGTGAAAGCACAGATGGGTCCTGTCTTTATTCAGGCTTCATTGGAAGCGGAGAATGGGCGTGTGTTGTTGTGTAGGCTGATGTGATCAGAGGAAGGCGTCTCTGTCAGCTGGACGCAGGCCAGGCTACCTCTTCATTTGGCAGCTGCTGGCCAGGAAGGCTCAATAAGGAGCTGGAACTCGCTGCGCCTTCTCTCTGACTCAGTGCCTTCAGAATCCCACAAAGACACAGGAGGGGATGAGTCAAAGCACAGCTAATACACAGAGCAGTGTAGCATGACAGAGAGGAGAGGGAGCGTGAGAGAAGAAGTACGAAGAGCAGCGATAAGAAAGCAGGGGGAAAAAGGGCAGAAAGGGTGAAGAGAGAAAATTCAAAGACAGAGTGGACAAATCATACACTGAGCAAGCTGCTAGGGGAGCCAGGAATGGAGCCATTCAAAGCACAGCCCAGCATGCGACTGTGCTCTACACAAACATTACGGACGTCGCTCGGCTGTGACTGTCGAAAAGAGCCACAAAGGAACATCAAAGGTCACTGCGTAGGAGCGCCAGCACCATGTGATAAGCTGGTAGAAAGACTTCCACTAAATCTCCCTACAATGCACTACAAGTCAAATGGGAGAGAAAGAAACAAGGCAATAAGTCTGCAAGATCAATGCGCCTGCGCGGCCTACACTACATTCCAACCTAACACTATGAGGGAGTCCGCAAAACACCGTTATCTTGGTCTAAATATCCGTAAATAATAATTTTAAACTGAAAAGCTCCAAAGAGCTCTCAACAGGCTTTTATGAACAAGGTACATCAGTAACATCTGCACAAACACCGCTTTTGTTTGTGTGATTTGGAGTGATTGAAGAGAACTGGCCTCTTTCTGAATGGCTATAATAGTCTTCCATTTCCACTGCTTTTCAAAAGGAGCAGAGCCAAGTGACAAGGCTAACGGTATCAATTGCTGTTTTCTCCCTCCCTTACCCACATTTTTCCCCCTCCAATTGGCTCAGAAAATGATTAAAAATACTTTAGTGTCCTGGCCTGCAGGATATTGATTGGATTTAAATTCCTTTTTGACTTGGCTTCCCTCAGACGCTGTGTGCTGATCGTGCTCATGCTGATCTCCCTTTAACTGAAGATGCGATATCAAATCGCTGCCAGAGATAAATATAAAGGTGTGTGCTTGTGTCCTCCATGCCCATATCTCTTTTGCTACGGTAATGTGGTGAGAGGAGCCCTGTCCTTGATAAATGGGCTCAGTTTAGACTCCATCTCTCTCAAACTCAGCCCTCCCACCCGGAGGACAAGTCCTTTTTATATGTGAACCAAAAGCCCTGCTAATTACTGCTCCATTCACCAGAAGAGAGAAGAGGGAGTGAGACAGAGAGTGAGAGAGGATACAGAGGCTCTAAAGCTGCAATTTAACCCCACTTTCCTCTGTTAAACTGTCTAGAAAACAGCCAGAAATCAATAAATTTAGAAAGCGGCAATTACTACATGTGCCTCAGTGGCTCTTTAGCTCATAATACTAATTGCTTCTTGTGTGTTTGTTGTGCTGTCAAATGTCGACCCAAGGAAAGGAGGGGCCCCCCTCTTGAGCCTTGGTATCTCTCAAGGTTTCTTCCTCTTGATGTGAGGACCCCGCTCGCCTCTGGCTTGCTGTAAAGCTGCTTTGTGCCCTTGTCTGTTGTGATAAGTGGCATACCATTAAAATCCATTCAACCTCAATAAAATGTGCAGCAAGGTGTGATAAGATGCTAAAAACACAATTCAACAAATTGGTATTATTCACTGTCTTTTAGGACTACAAGGATGTTGGAAGGGACAAAATGCACCAAAATGTTAAAGAATTGAAAGAAATCAAACAATTGGTCAAGTACATTAATATTATACCTGTTATAGCTCTCTCGTTTACAGACTCCCTCTAATAGCTGTAATTGGTCACTTTTTGGTTCATCTGTGTTCTAGAATTTAGTATACTCAAATGGGCACCATGATGTATTGTAGCATATTAATAATAATCTTCACATTGCAGCAATTCTTACATTTCAGAAGGGAAGATAGGGAGGTTAAATGTAGACAGAGTGAGGGGAGCTCCTCAGGTGAGACCGTGGCATACTTCACATAGTTTCATTGCGGCTGCCTTCATAAAGCCTGAGGGGTAATCTCTCCCTTCCACACACACAGATCTGTGCTTGGTGACTGGCAGGCACTCAGTCTGATGTGACGCCTGCAGGAGAGTCTGCCTCCCACGCACCCAAACAGCCTTTAGCCCCAAAGACACCACGATCCACCTTCAGCAATGGCCACCCAGAGATATAACTTTAACTGAGGTCTATAGCTGAGGACTGGATATCACCAAAGGAAAGGAGCCCATGGGCCATTTTTGAAAAAAACTTCCTAAAAGTGATAAGCAGCTTCGGCTCTGAAGGTTAATTTAGGCAGCTGAACCCTAATTCACCCAACATATCAGCGATGATACATTCAGAGAAATCCACTTCAACACATTTAAAATCTTCTACCAGATGCATGCGCACATGGCCCAGTAAAATATGTCAGCATGTGTAATTAGAGCTTTTAGTGTATGCTACTTGTATCTTCCGCAGTGCTGCCAGTACATGAATATGCTGAATATGCTATGTATTGGTTTTTATTTTTAAAAAAACTTGCTGAATAAGAAATAACACAAATAGGAATATATTACAAACACCAGGCCTTTTGTTACCCAGTTAAACCAATCAGTAATGAGTGCGTACTGATTCAAATTCCAAGGTTGTGTTGAGCTTTTTTTGTGTTAAGTAGTGCCAACTACTTTGGTGATAGATTTTATGAGGTAATATGGACAAAAACAAAAGACTGAATGGACTGCTGCTGATCCTTTAGGTAAGATAAAGCTAAAGAAGAGCATGTTTTTAGAAGGGCCTACATCCAGCTTGTAACTTTCAGGAAAAATAACTGCCCAAATGTCGACTTTTAAGTCTAAATCACTTGAAAGAAATGTGTTGTTATTCAGCCCACTCTGTTGGTAAGTCTGTATTGATTACTGCAAAGAAGGATAAAAAATGTTTGGCATTTAATCAAGCGAGGCAACGATTAAGGTGCTGGGAGATGGAAGCATGGAAGATAAGAATGGGGCTAGAGAGAGAGGGAGGAGGAGGAGGAGGGAGAGAGAGAGGGAGGAGGAAGGAGAGAGAGAGGGAGGAGGAAGGAGAGAGAGAGAGAGAGAGAGAGAAGATGGAGATAAGTAATAACTGGCTTGCTGATCCTCATCTGTAATTGTGTTCATATTTAAATAAACCAAGGCCCACTTCTCCCAACTGACTATGCACAGGAAAGCCTCCTTTAATGACATGCTGATTTCATTGGAGAATACTGAAAAAAGGAGGGCATTATTCTAATGGCTGAGAGCTTCTCCTCTCTAATGAGGGTTGCTCTGTACACCAGGCTGTAAAGTAATCAGTGCCCAATCACGGCCTGTTCTTCACCTCCCTGAGCATAAAGGGACATGGAGATCCCTAAACATAGACTCAGGCTTTGAGGTTGAGAAGCCATTTGGAGTGGGCACAAAGCCTCTCTTTACGACAGACTAGAGTGCCGAGATTGGAATGACGCATCAAACTTTTCTTCTCTAGCCTGTCCTCCCTGCTGTGGTCTTCAGCGTAACACGAGTTATGCTAATGGGGTGCTCTGGATGGAACCACATTTTATAGACTTCATGCTACTATAAAAGTCTTCACAGCTGAACACAGGGCCAAGTTTTACTGCCTTTAGTAAAGACATGCCTAACTAATACCACCACAGTATTTACACGATCTTCTGAAATGTGTATGATGATTCTAAAAAGAATTATGAATTGTTTATGAAAGTGTCAGTCAGAAGCAAGCGGATCCAGATCACAATCATATGTGGCCTAGATGCTCTGCTGCCGCCCTAGAACCCAAAACAACAGCAGCTCTATTCAAATCGCATTGTTTCTTTGCTTGGAAATCACATTCAGGGTGGCCAGTGCTGGTTGCTCTGGGCCTTGCATGTCTATAAAATAGGAAGTCTGTATGGTCTATCCTGTAAAAATGCTAAAAACAGATGGGATCTGCATAACTTCAGAATCCAAAACAGTGTAATTTTGACTGCCAACACCTCATCACCCCTGCTGCAGTAAGGAACCATTGGGCAACTGAGCGCTAAGCACAGCCACCACATCAATATATCCCGATATACGAGCCACTCACAACAGCTGCTGCTCGGAATCCCTAAAACTGAACTCCACAGGTTTGGGCTGGAAATTTGAGAGGATTCAGGCAGGGCTGTTCATGGAAAAGTGGCATGATTAGCCAACAGATGTTGCTGCTTGCATTTCCACCAGCGTAGTGCTCCCAGTGGTAATTATAACCTCACATATTTGATTCTGGCCATTTTGGTAGTTAAGGAGTGATTAGAAAAAAAATAACTGCTTTACAGAACGGTTTTCCACAAACATATAAAACTTTAATATCTTATTTTGTTTCTCATCACACCCTTATTATAACCCACTCCTTCAGGTTTTACATCCTTAATGTGGTCATTAGCAAATGAATCCATACTGTCTCCTCTTATCTTAGATTACCAGCACTTACACAACTGTTGTACACTTTTTTGAATCTTCTGGAGAAACATCTGGTGGTTAAATACAAAAACTGGACAAAGATCTATAGGGGTATCTTTGACATTTAAGGCTTATTAGGCTGTCCTTCCAAGAGTCAATATGGGCTACAGCTTTTACTCAGGCTTTCTAGGATCACTTCTTGATCCTTGTTTTTTCCCTTGGCACAGAAAATGCTGAAGAAGAGTGAAACCTGCTTTAGAGGACATCCGATTCCAAATGGTTTGTCATTTCCGAATGGACAGAACGGGACAACAGCAGAAATGGATGGTTGCTGAACAACCTCAAGACTACAATGAAAAGCCTTAGAGTCTTCATTGGTGTCAGAGTGCATGGGACGAGGAGAAAGAAGAGAGAAAAAGATCTCTTTTTGTTCTCAACCCCAGGCTTCTTGTATGTCGGCTCAGGGGTGCCTCATTTATGCTGGTTCTCTATGAAATGATCATCAAGGCTTGTAAATAAACCCAGCCTTTTAACCACACCCTCAGTGCAAAATCCCCCCACCATTCTGTGGAAAAGGGAGCATGGGTGGCTGAGGCCAGAACTCTCCAGATTCATTTGCTTTCCACTGAGGACATGAGAGCAGAGCCTGTTAACTAGGAGCGTCCCAGCTGGTTTCATTTAGCCTGACAGCAGAAGATCTGGCTGGCTTTCCTATCTGCCCTCAGTTCCTTCACTTCCCTGCTACAGCCTCTCCTTCACACCCAACCCCATCCGTCTCAGCCAACTCCAGGCATGTGTGCACAAACTCTGCTGGGGCTTTAGTGTTAAAGTTTGGAGAGTCAGTTCAAGATATATGATTCAGTTCGAGGTTGTCAGACAACAGCCCGGCGGCTGATGGGACTGGCTTGTGAGGAATTTCCAAACTGGGCAGGCCTGTGAAGAGAAATAGCTGAAATAACAGCAAAAGTTGAACCATCACTGAAGGTCTAACGCTGACCTAATTTGTGTTGCTACAAAGCCACAGCGGCAAACATCAAGCCTTTTGTATTTGCGTTTCTCTACTTGGTCAGCTGGGGCCTACAGTACCACAGAGTAGTAAATCTCCCACAGGAGCTTACAAAAGCAATGGCATGACCACTGACATACACTGTAAATATAACGTAACTCTCGTATCGTTTCTTATCAGCTGGAGCCGCAGCGTGTGAAGCCGTGTGAGAACATCTTTAAACAGAAGCTGCTATCTAGACAGAAGAATCAGAGCCGAGAGACGTCTGGTTCCGTGGGACTGATCATGGTGAAAAGTCAATATTGCTGTAACATATAATTGTAGAAAAAAACAATGCTAACTTCCTCTGAGCTTCGAGAACTGAACAGTCCCTGGAATCTGTGTCATGTAATAAAAATGTAGATGTTAAATATCCTACAATTGAGCTAAAATGAACTCCTCGTTGCGAATGACCTCTAGGGTGCAGTTAGCTCCAGTCTCACAGTGAAATCCTGCCTCCTGGAGACGATATGGTTTAATAAGTAGAGTTTACAGCAGAAAGTCATACTTCTATGCAGATCCAGAGAGGTATCTGGGCGTAAATTCATCTGCATGAATACTCTCGTTCATCTTCTCACACTCCCGTGAATGAGTTCGTAATTTCAGCCCAATTTCATAGCCCGCCTGTTCCCCCACCCCAGCTGGCTGGTGGATGGTTAGTGTGGCACTGTTGTGCTTTATGGATTTTCAAAAGCCCGACTGCACGGTGGCCCATGGGAGCAGGATCCGAGTGAAACTCAGCCCAGCGTTTGATTGTGTTTGACATCCTTGCCCCGGTTCAATCAGCAAGTCTGCCTCTCCCCTCGGCAGATTATACACCGCGAGTACACCTTCTCCGCTGATTACACCTACGCTATCAGAAATATGTGCTTAACTCATTTACCAAAACCACTCGCTGCCTCTGTCTTTGTAATTACTGCAGATTAGGGACTAATATCTAATTATGCCTTAATATGCTTTAATGCATTTTTAATGACAGCTTGGCGTTCGAGTCAAACCCGCAGAGTCTGACGGGAACAAGCGAGGTGGTATCTTGGCAATCTAGGGCTGGCGACGAAGAGAAGAATGTTTATCTGTCTGGCTGCATTCTCCACCTGATGGAAAGGAACCCATACTTTAACGTCAGACGGAGGAAACGTGCTTCCTGAAAGCAAATGCGACTTATAAATGGAACGAGACTAAGCCTGAGAGGTTTCGTCTTGAATAAATAGAAATAACGTCAATAAACTGCATACAGTGTGCATTAAAAATGCTGAAAATTTAAAAAAGGGTGGCTGTTCTGCTGATGCTGAAAGGGGGAGAATGCCGGGATAGATAAATCTCTTTAGACAGGAGAATTAGAGAAGAAAGCATTTAATATTCAAATAAAGACACTTGTTTGAGATTAATCCACACCAACAACTTCCTGAAAGGGTTCCATTCGTATTTGAGTTCTTGATCAAAACAATTTCTTTTCTTCACACTGTTTTGTGATTTGAGTCCTAATCTTTTGTTTATTCTAATGAAGTGAGTCGAGCTATGCAGGGCATTACAATCACCGGAGAGGGATGCAAATTGCATTGTGTGACTAATTGGCAAGGCCTGGCGTTTATTAACTAGATTCTGTTAATTAATGCTGGGTAGCCAAACTGAGTTGCTTGCATATTTTCTGCATATATTAAAGCTAATTGGAATGTGCATTACCCTGACCTTTAACGCAAAATGTAATCAAGATCCTTTGAGTCACATTAGAATGATTCAGGGAAGGACATGCAATTGTTTTAATGGAGACTAGAGTCTGAAATGTAATGAATCATTGTTGATTTAAAGGGGCAATACCTTGGAAAACTTTTTATGGAATGAAGGAATTTAACATAGCAGGTAAAAGCTGTTCAAGTTCCACAATGTACCATGAAAACTAACACATGTACATGTATCCACCTACTCAGCCAGCAGCAGTTTGACCCTCCCCATTCGCACTGAAGTTATAAAGAGTGTTCCAGCCTAAACTACTGTTTAATTGAGACACAACACGGAGTGACCATTAAGAACAGAAGCCATTATATACATCCTTCTTAAACGTACAGTAACCAAAAAAGTCTGTTAAGTTGGGATGTGTTTATGTAAAAACGAATTATGTCATAAAACCACATAAATGCCAGAAGTGGACCTCGTGGCAAAAAAAATGGATGGGAATATGGGCCTTTTAAAGGAATTTACCCCCAAATAAATACAGTTTTCTTTCGTTATATACCAAGGATAGAAATGGGGGAAAGGGAATGTCAGTCTTATTCAAAAGCTAATTGGCAGAACGGGGTGACCGTAACACGGACCAAATAAAAACTGACTCCAGGAAGAATTAAAAAGTTAAAATATAAAAGTAGTCTTTTTCACCAACCTTGACATTGATTATCAAGAATTGATGAACAAGTGTGCCACATCCAGAAATATCGCTTTAAACAAGAGCCCCACAGAGCTAATAAACATTAAAATGCAATCAACTCACATCCAAGTGGTTGAAGCAGCGACAATTAGCGCCTGTGTCATTATGCATGAGTTCGTTAATTTAAGAACAGGACGCGTGAGAGCCCCTGTCTGTGACCTTGGCTGGGCTTGTTATGCTGTCGGTTGACAGTGAGGCGAGCGTACCTGTGATGTCGTGCTGTTTGAAGGAGTCGCTGTAGACTTGGTGCTGGTTGGGGCAGTGCTTCTTCAGCCACTTGCACACGTCCTGCTGGGTCCACAGAGCGACTGGTTTGGAGAGCTTCACCGTCCCGGGCTGGACATTAAAGAGGAAAAGGAGTTCAGACTCATCAGGTCAAACTCAGATTCAGACAAAATATCTCTGAATCTAAACCACTTACATTAGTCTTCCACATTAGATGATCTAACTTTAATTCTTTTTACAGTTCATCTCTAATTGCAGGATGATAGGACATCCAAAATCAGGCCTAATTAGACAGAAGGAAAACAAATCTGATTAAAGGAAATTTTACTTTCCAAACACACCCTGCCAGCCAACTGATCACTCTGTACTTGGGCACTGTTAAAAGACACACCCTGACCTTCCTGGCAATGGACTGAAACTTCTGTGACGGTTAAAGCACAAGGAACAATCTTACTTAATTCCTAATTGACTCTGATTCAGCCTGTTCAGTGAGCTCATAAGTAGAACAACAAGTAAGGGATTAAAACCTCTGATATAGAGAATGCAGCCTCACAGCAGTTTTTTACATGCACAAATAACATCCCTCTAATTTTGCAAACACTGACACAATGTCAATGGAAATCTACTGATGGACAAAACCAAAAATGCTCCTACTTTGATCAGCCAAGTCACTTACACCTGGTGTTCTGGACAGCTCCGTTTTAGACGTCTCCGGTCTATTTTGGTGGTCCGCACTAAATACAGCAGTGAAGCCAGCTGCCTTTTGTCCAAACAGTTAAACTAGACAGAAAAAGATGAGGTGAAACTAATCCATGAGGGTGGAGGTGGTATTAGTCTGATGTGTGCTACCGCTACTGGGTTTAAATATGTGACACAAAAATGAAATGTGGTGCTGATAGATCCTTGGTTTCTTTTCGTTCTGACTTGACGTTCCAGTACAGAAATTCTTAGGTTTTAGGAGCCGATACTAAATCTAGTTGCACTTAAGAGGCAGCACTAGATCAGAACTACTTTTCTTTGTGGAAAGAAACTACATTTTTCTTGTTAATCATAAAGTGATGGTGCTGATCCATGGCACTCAGCCTTCGGGCTGGGTACAACACTCACATTCAACCAGAGCACAACACTGACACCCCCACACTACAGGATGATTAGGAGGAACAGGACTTTTCTGTAGGTCCAAATTGTGACTGATTCAGGAGCTATTGGAACTTCATTGACCAACAAAATTGTTGGTTTTCAATCCCAGTTCTCAATGTGACTGATACTGTTATACAGGCATTGGGATGCGAAACCAAGTATTAGAAAAGAAATGGTGCATGCAATAATTGTACTTTTTTACTGTGCATAAGGACAAAATGAAATGGTCACCGCCACTAATCAGTTGGTGGCCTGGTGGTTAGGGTGTTGCTAATCAGTTGGTGGCCTGGTGGTTAGGGTGTTGCCCCTGTTTTTGAATCCCAGGACTATCAGTGGAACCACTTAGATACCTTTGAATAAGGTACCATCCCCACACTGCTCCCCGGGTGCCATTCTTGGCTGCCCACTGCTTCACTCGGGTGAATGCGTTAAATGGAGAGGACGAATTTCACATGTGCCATGGTGTGGTGTGCTGTGTTCGCGAGTGACAAACGTTCCCTTTCACTTTTTCAGTTTCACTCAGTGAAAAAGATTCAATAACTGATGATAAAATATTTCATGCATGTGTAAAAAAAAAACAGTGTCTCTCTCTATCTGTATATCTATATTTATATCTATTTAT
>JBBPCY010000142.1:11854823-11872927 GCA_037974405.1 Brachyalestes nurse | reverse complement strand
TGTTCTGAAGCGTTTTCCTCCATCTTCTTTCAGCTGCTCTCAGTTCCCTTCGGTTACTTCGCAGGACCTCTGACAGCCATGGAGCCGGAGGAGAGACTCGTCTTGGTCTGGAAGACAAGGGACAGAGTTGGTTAAATGAGCTGTGGAGAGATGAAAGCAGGTCATGAGTAGTGGACTCAACAGAAGAAGGACAGGGAGTAGCAGAGTTAGGTAGAGTTAAGGAGGATAGGATAGATGAGGAGAGACAGGACAGAGATAAAGAAGAGAGATTTCTGCAGACAGACGTGGGTGCAGTCTGCGGGGGAAAAGAAGAGGAGGTCTGAAGAGGGAATTTGAAAGATAGAAGATGATGGTCAGAGACATGCAGAGAAGTAGACAGTATGTTGAACATGGGAAGTGATCTGGTGGATACCAAGTCAAGAGTGTTGCCTGCTTTGTGAGTCGGTGGAGACTCGCCAAGGGACAGGCCGAATGACGACAGGAGCATCACGAGTCCGCTGGTCTGCAGCTTGTCGTTTGGGAGATTAAAATGGCCAAGCAAGATGAGGGGCGAGTCATCATCTGGAAATGAACTCAGAAGGATGTCTAGTTCATCGATGAAGTTACCTAGAGGACCAGGTGGGCGATAAAGTACAATGATATGGAGTTTAGTCGGGTGCGTTACAGTAACAGAGTGGAATTCAAAGCATGAAATATTGAGGTGAGAAAGACTGAGAGGCTTGAATTGCCATGTACTCAAAAGAAGCAAACCTGTACCCCCTCCTCTGCCTGTAGCGCGAGGAGTGTGGGAGAAGGAGAAGGCAGAGGAGAGGGCTGTAGGAGTAGCAGTGTCCTCTGGTGAAATCCAGGTCTCGGTGAGGGCCAGAAAGTGTAATGAGTGGAGGGACGCCAGTCCGGACATGAAGTCGGCCTTCCTGACGCAGAACTGACAGTTCCACAGACCACCATGAACCACTGTAGAGGGCTGTGGAGAGAAAAGAAGCTGGGAGAGGTTACTGAGATTTCTACTGCAACGACGAAGGTATCTTAGTCGCCCAGAAGATATATGAACGGGAATGAGAGTAAAGCACATATTAGTAAATAAAGTAGGAAGAAAAGGAGGAAGGATACTTAGCAGAGTGTTTTGTTGAGAGAGGAGTCCTTCTTGAAGGCGCAAAACTGTTAGTCCTCTTAAAGTTCAGGGATTGCAAAGGCCACTCCCACCAATTTTCACCTAATTACCTAAGGCCTCACTGAAACCAGGTGAGCCTTTGTCTAACTAGTTGCAATGAAACTTCCTTAACACCTCACAGTAGCAGTTCAGTTTAAACAACAGACAGAATCAAAATAAGCAAGCCTTACCAGTTGAAGACAACAGCAAATATAACTACTGTGATATAAGTAACAGAATGTTTTCTGAGCTTCAATACAGAGCACATACCTGAATAGATCATGTATAGGTATTGCACTGATGATGTACACTATTGTGCCAATTTCCTTGAAGGACTGAGCAAAACTAAAGCTGTTTAATATGACTCTTTGTGGTTTATTTTTTCAGCTTTTTGATGACATTTTGATGGCTTTCTGTCATGCAGTACTTTATCTCTTATTTCCTCCTGTTTGGTATTGTGTGACTCTCATTCAACAAATCATTTTATTGTATAATTCATAATGATTGATTCTTTCCTCTCTCTCTCACGGTTAAGAATCATCTGAACACTTCCACATGCTAACCAGTGTAAGGGCTTTTTTGGTCATCAGTGCATGAATATGCAGGACTCAGTAGTATGTATGTTTTAAAGAACCTTCCAACAAAGTGGAGCTGCTGTCTAGATGTATTTTGCAAAGTCATGAAAGCCAACACATTTGCATATGCCCACTTATTCAGCCCACAGAAATTGTGAGGGATGCTTCAGCCTGGAGTGCTTTTCTCAGGCACAATATTGATCGGCCAATCAGAACGTAGTTTGTTTATGTATATCAAACAGATTACTTTAAAAGCTTAAAAAGCTGCCTGTTTAATTCCGGGGAATAAAGTAAGGTTAGAAAATGCTGATGTAAAATGTATTATGACTTTACATACATTACATTAAATACATTAAAACACACAAATGTAAGAAATATAAGTCATAAATGCTCCTTCACTGGTCAGCATCGGTTTAACTGTAGCTGTTGTGTTATCACAGTCATGTTATTTCACATTTTTTTATTATTATTTGTTTACTCTGTTTGTGATGCCAATTTAAGACACGAGACCATATCCACAGCTGTAAATGTGCTGAGACAAACCACATGACTTTCCCTTCATTCACATTTCTCTACATTTCCAGACACTTTCCTTTCCCATGCTGACCCAGCAGAAAGCCTCTTGACACTGTTCTTCCTGAAATGAAACTGTTTCACTTCTGCATTTAATCCAATATAGTGTTCTTGCGACATTTATAACTAATTGTGCTTGGCTGTTTCACAGATACTCATAAATGAATGAGAAGGGCAGAGAATTAGCTTATATGTGAGTAAATTAGCTTGCACAGGGTCACCCATGAAGTTTCCAGGAGACAGTGGAAATCCCATCCCCTTCATTGCAACTCACACACATTGCGTGGATTGTGGCAACCAGATGAGTTCTTTATGGGTGAGACGAATGCTCTATCGTAGTCATTTTAATTTGTCAGATGTGTCTGTT
Source organism: Brachyalestes nurse (assembly GCA_037974405.1). NCBI lineage: Eukaryota > Metazoa > Chordata > Actinopteri > Characiformes > Alestidae > Brachyalestes > Brachyalestes nurse. The sequence continues at coordinate 11,870,262 of JBBPCY010000142.1, read as the reverse complement.
ACGGAGCCATTTTTGTGAGGGTAGAAGAAAGAAACTGAGTGAACAATGGTAGAGCTTGACAATAAAAAGGAGGTTCCGTGAACTGATCCGTAAAGGATGGAGACTGAATGACTACTGGCTTCTCTACTGCTCATTTTTCTAATTCTGTTGATTTACAATGTTTAATTTATGATTGCCCTCTAAGGTGTTGTAAGGTTTGATTTTTATGAGAACTCCCTGATGCAGTTCATCAGTATTATGCATGAACTCGATAAATGGACCCTAATGCTGTTAGGCCTATTAAGTTGCATAGCTTCCTCTCGGAACAATCAGATCTGGACTGCTGGACTGGATTCTGGGATCAGTAAATTAAACTGTGTTCTGAAAGCACTTTGTTAAAGGAAAGCACATTCCATCTAATGGTAACATTGAAGTCAAGTGCCAAAAGTGCTTACTTTGATAGAATACTGTGACAACCTCAAGGAAGAAGCAGGACACTGAAGCATTCTGGAAGATATGCAATACTCTTTGTGGGGTACGTACAGTCACACACACACACACACACACACACACACACACACACACACACACACAGACATTTTACACTACATATTTGTTTTATAGTATACTTAACATGCACACTTACACTGAAGTACTTACTTGTTTTACAGTACACTGAAGTATCTAACAATAGTAACTATTCTTTAGGTATATGTTGCGACACAAAATTAAGTTGTTGTTCCACCTAGAGAGACCCCAGAAAAGTGAAGTATTATGAACGCATGTGCTGAAGTTTAATAAAATAGAAGTGACGCTGATTACTCTGCCATGTGTGTGCGATATAGAAGGATTAAAACCTCTACAGGCATTATGCCTAGACTCCAGCACTCCTTTGAGGACATGGAAAACCTGGAGGGATGAGTTTGTGCTTTTTGTGGACCTATCAACGGTGAGCAAGGATGAAAAGAAAAAGGTAAAGGTAAGAAAAATCTCTTATTTTTAATAGTGGCAGAGAACAATTAGACACACTGATTGGGTGATACAGGTAAGGATACTTGGAAGATGAAAGATATTGTCAAAAAAATTGATGATCATTGCAATCTTGGTGTTAATGAGACTATGGACCCTTTTTATATCTCTTTACTAGAAACCTAGATGTCAATGAAACTATTGACATTTACATTCGGAACTAAAATTGTTAACTAAAACATACAACTTTGGAAACTATAGAGACTCTCACTCATTAGGGACTGGATTGTGTGAGAGAGTATCAATACAACTATGAGAGAGATTGCTCCATGAGAAGAGCATTACTCTCGACACGTACATAGAACTGTGCAGGGCAGCAGAAACGTCACAAGCAAACACTATTTATGATGATAGCGGAGATGCCTGCCATTCAAGGAGCAGAAAGGCAATGCATATGGTAAGAAGTGCAAAAAGTGCAGTCAACTGAGAGCCACTTTGCATCAAACTGAACAGCTAGCATAAAACAAAGTAATATGATGAGAGAGTGATTAATATGAAGAAATTCTCTGTATTACTAAGACAAAGATGGAAAATGTGAATGCAGCTGGTACATTTTGCTGGCATGCTCCTGGGAAAAGAAGTGAAATCGATTGTGGCGCTACTTGCAATATCATCCCAATCAGTGTACTTGATCCATGCACAAAACTTGAAACGCTAGCCATAGTGAGAAAGCCACTGCTGAGTATATCTAAGAATGTTGCATAATCGAAAGTATAATTTAGACATATTCAATGTCCCAGGGAAGAGCCAATCCTCCTGAGTGCACATCTTCTGGTTCTGTGGCAACTGAAATAGAGACTGGTAATATGGTACAACATATACACCTCCAGAGACAGACTCAGTGCAATCTTTTGTGCAACAAAAGAGGATAGAATGTTGCATTCTAATAAAAATAATATGTCAGTGATGGATAAACAATAAGGCAAAAACATCCAAGTGAAATTAGGCCACATTTCTCTTCCAGGACAAGTTGAGCTATCAACAGGGAATAGTAGTAATGGGTGAACCAGTTGCACTGAGAAGACAGATGACTCAGCTTAGTGTGGAAGGATGTCTACGGAGGGCTAGAGAGTGTGTCTACTGGCAGGGCACGAATGATCAAATCAAGACATATGTATCCAAGTGTGACATCTGTAGACCAGTGGACAACAAAAGAGAAAAAGAAATACTGATGCCAAACAGGCCTTGGGAAGAGGTGGGCACAGATTTGTTTTCATTTGACAACAATGTCTAAACACTATAGATTCCCGTTAATGTTTTTGGGAAATCTATCAGACAGAACGTTCATAACAGTGATAAAGAAACTGAGAGACCATTTTGCACACCAAAGTATCCCTGAAGCCATCATATTAGACAGTGGTCCACAATACATATCCATAAAATTCTATGGATTATATAAGACATCACCACCAAGCCACCCTCCAAGCAACGGCAAAGTGGAATCAGACTGATTCTCTTTGCTATCTTCGAACCCTTAGAAACTGTCCTTACCTGGCACTTTTAGGTCACTGTAACATGGTGTCACAAGCCCTGGACACCAGCCAAGCACCGAGACTCCTCAGCCACTGCACCAGACTGTATTGCCCATAAAAGCAAGTCTTCTATAGCCAAAAGTTGCAGGGGCTGAAAGGCATTGCAGGGGCTGAAAAACAATCAACAACATCACTGTGCCTCTCATAAAAACATCAACTAGAGACCTAGACATGCTGAAACTGGGTATGAGAATACAGCTAAAGCCCCACACTGTCTCTACACTAGGCAAAGTAGTGAAGCAGGTTGGTGCCAGATCACACAGTGTCTATATAGACTCTGGTGGTGATCTTGGAAGAAATCGGAGACACCTCAAATGTACACAGGGATGGGCCCCCAGTGAACCCACTGACACGGAGACTGTTGATCCCATTTCCTCCACACAGAGACAAATGCAACTACAGACACTGGTGTCAGGGCAGAGATGTTCAAGTCTCAAGTCTTTGAGTGGCAATGTTTACAAATGGTGATTCTAAATGTGGGATTTTTGAGCTATAAATGTTGATCTGTAAATGTTTAGAAGATATGCTAATTGGCCATGCCCCGCAATTACAACTGGCTGTTACTTAGCAGGGGGCTGGACCTCGTGCTGTGATTTGCCCTCACCAACATGGAGGATTTGCCTTAAATGATCTTAAATGAAAAATATATCTTGCACTCTAAATGTGAAACTTCGCACTTAGATAGGGCTCGGTGACACCTTTCCAAATCGTTCACCTCGGACACAAGTAATGGACACCTGGGCGAGGTGAATGGTTTTCGGGGGTTATTATGGCAAACAAGGGGTCGTTGAAAATAGTGCGAGATATAAATAAATAATTCCATGAAATGAACATTGTTTACGAGTTATGACTCACAAGTCACAACACAAGTCCGAGTCAAGTATCAAGTCGTTGGGGGCAAGTCTAAAGTTAAGTCACAATTCTTTGTGTGACTTAAGTGCGACTCGAGTCCTCATCTCTGTGTCAGGGACACACCTATTACCACCAGAGTTGGTCACAGAGTGTAGCCACAATACCACAAGGACTTTGTGACTTAAACAAATAAACTGTGGTGCATCAACGGATTTTTGGGGAAAGGGGGGAGGTTTCTGAAATGTGGATATATATTTATATGTTCATGTTCTAATGGTTCTTTGCAATCTTATGGAATATTTTCTTGTCCAGTGTTTGTGAAATGCAGAACTGTAAGCTGTGCAGATATGTACTAGTCTAAAGAGGAGGTATAACACCCTTGTCCATCATAGCTAAGACTTACTTATTGTAACCAAAAGGAGATTTTTTATTGTTGCAGTGACATATCAAAAAAAGAAAAAAGAGAGAAAGGATGCAAGGTTAACTGTTGTTTAGGTATACGTTGTGACACAGATGTGGCAAGGCATCTCCGCCTACCTGTGACAGTGAAGCCTCCTTTCCTGATCTACTGAATCACTTCTGTTCCAGTTTGAAGGTTTTGACATGACCATAGCAGGTTTGATCAGCAGGAACATCAATGCTATAGACAAGTGTAGAGCCAACAACCTGTCTCTGAATGTGGACAAAACAAAAGAGATGGTTGTTGACTTCAGGAGGGCATGATGTGATCACTCTGCCCTGAACCTCAATGGCTCCTCAGTGGAGATAATCCAGAGCATAAAGTTCCTTTATGTTTACTTCGCGGAGAAGCTCACATGGACCCTCAACATCAGCTCGATTGCCAAGAAGGCCCAGCAGCATCTCTGTGGAGACTGAGAAGAGTGCACCCCCACCCTACGCCCAATCCTCACCTCATTTGACAGAGGGACCTTAGAGAGCATTCTCTGTAGTTGCATCACAGCATGGTATGGAAATTGTTCCATTTTGGATCGCAAGACCCTACAGAGGACAGTAAGGACAGCTGAAAAGTTCATCAGGGTCTCTCTCCTCTCTGTCATGGGCATTTACACCACATGCTGCATCTGCAAAGCTATGAACATTGTCGATGTCCCCACACACCCCTTGCACACTCTCTTCTCGCTCCTCCCATCAGGCAAAAAGTTCCGTAGCATACGAGCCTCCGCTGTGAGAAAGAGAAACAAGTTCTTCCTTCAGGCCATCAAACTCCTCAAAATACCCCATCATTTATTATATACTGCACATTCTCGGTCCTGTCATCATGTGCACAATTATTATTTATCACTGTCTACCTCTATATTTGCTAGAATACAGTATCTGTCATAATACCGTTTTTGTTCAAACTTGTACTGTAGCTGCTTTTGCTGACCACACCAAATGTTGTCTTGTCCTGTTGTTTTGTTGCTCATGTGTTTTTCAGTCCATTGCGGATTTTTTCTGAGAACCAAACTAATAATTGTTTGCTGAAACCCCCACACTAACGCGGAAACGGCAGATATTCTCCACATTTTTTGGCATTTGTGACATCTAGGCCTCGTCCGCCATGCCCCCTCTTCTATGTGCTGGGTTGCTAAGCACCACACCCAAACATAAACAACCCAGAACGAGGACGAGGGGACGTGGCGGACGAGGACTGGATGTCACAGCTTTGTTCATGGCAATATATACATTTTCATACATTTAAGTGCTAAATTATTAAAAAATATATATTTTACTAATTTTGTAACATAAATATTAATGTAAATTCAGCTACATTTCCATATAAAAAATAACTATACATTTTTTGGAACTGTCCAGAGAACACAAAGAAAGCGTGTCTTGGGATGGTGAAATGCTGCTGTACTCAGAGGCGGGAGTTTCCAAAGTAGCCAATCCGAGAACACTATTTATTTCTCCTTGCTGCTGATTAGCTGTTGCCCTTTGACGCAGCTGCAGTTCAGAATTTCCCCGTGGAGAGTCTTGAGTGTTCTCATGTTTATCATTTTGTTCTTCTTAAAGCCCTGTATTTTTATTACTGTAAATTAAAATAATTTATTATTGTATTTACCAGCTTACACCAAAGGAAATGACAGCATATACCAAAGAAAATGCACGAGCATGAATTACAGTACAGTCTATACAGGGGTGATATTAATATTTTTCATTCTAGCACTGCGGGAGTTCAGTGTAAACTGTACAGTACGGATACGGGTTTACCTTTACATTTTCTTTCAGGGTAATGTATTAAACTGAGTTTAAAATGAAACTAAAGTTTTTTTGGGAGCATATTTGGGGGCATATTTAGGATTTACACTATAAAAATAGGAATTTTAGGCATTTTTTTTTTTTACCACATCTCAACAACACGTTTATCTCTATACGCGGGGGCTCTTGGAACGTAACCCCTGCGATAATGGCGGGTTTACTGTATTTTGTCCTTTCTGCATTAGTGCAGTCTTGCTGTGTTCTGTTTCTGTTCTTGTGTTGCACAGTGGTCCTGGAGGAATGTTGTTTCATTTCATTGTGTACTGTATGTAAATAATATATTCTGTCGTCCACTGGTGCATAAAAGGGACAGTATATAGCAACATACTTGCTTTTACAGTACAATTACACTTTACACTTTTTAGCGGTTAGCAAGACTCCTGATACCAAGCCAACATGCTAGCTAGCTCACACACAACACTACAGGGCATTATGTCAGTGTAAACATGGCTGATTACTGAGAGGGTAACAGCTGCTTAACAGCAACAGTAGCCCCCACAGAGGCTCATGGGAGATATACAAATGAGCAAGGGAACATACAGGGCAGAAAGCCACCACAATACAGTTAAGCTATTTTAGCTTGAGCCCCTGAGTGAATAAAACCAAATATAATAAATAATATAACCCAAATTATTTGAATAGGAGGCTTAGATCTTACTTAACACTAAAATTTGTACCGGTCTAGATTTGGTTTAATCACACAAAGCTCTTTGTGCAGAGCAGTGAATGTCAAAAAAGTTAAAACACTGTCCTAACATGCTTGCAGTGTTAAACTATCTAAGGAAATCTCTCAAAACCTCCAGATCATTGATCCACTGGGAATGGTTTTATGAGTTTGCTCTTGAATCAGCATCCCGTTGGAGATCCATTACACAAACTTGACATGGGGCACCACAAATTCCCTCATGTGGAATCCTACAGTACATCTCTGTAGGGGGATCTGTACATCTAAATCATTACTTAAACTATGCTGAGAAGAACAACATAAAATACACTGGTTCGAATGTGAGTAAATATAAAGAGGGATTACATATCTCAGAGGAGTACAAAGTCTAATTGAGAAAACACACATCCTCTCCTCTGTGGATCAGAACATAACTAAAGTGTCTCAGTACACCTCAGTGAGTGTTACATGATTGAATAGTCCCCTATATATCCCCTGCCATGCTGCATTATAAAATGGTTTATACAGTTATTCAGCTAAATACTCTGCAGTTTGTAAGAAACTAGACATTGACAGAGTTTGTTTCGTTTTAACTCCAGCACACTGGATTTGAAATAAAAGAATGGGTGTGGCCTAAGTGTCGACAGTCAGCTTGAAATCAACAGTATAGATGTTCATACTCAATAGCAATCACAGTCCTTTGCATTCATATATGCCCCCTATTTAAAGACTAAAAGTATTAAGACAATCTCTTAACATAAAAGGTGAAGATGTGCCAATGCCACTAAATCAGCCAACATGGGCCTGAAAAACAAGGATGCATCAGTTAGAGACCTAGGCAGAACACCATGTGTCTAAATCAATTGATGTTGAATAATATTAAAAAGCAAAGATAATCTAATGATTGTAATGAGTACAGAACTTGTTATATCAAAGGAGACCAAAACTGTGAACAACCTAAGAAAGTTGAAGAAAAACAGTTGAAGAAAAAAAACTGTACTCCAGGATATACATAAAAATGTGTTGAAAACTGCTTAGAAAAAAAAATTATAGACCAGCATGAGTTTTAACAAGACGCAAACCACTGGTAAGCCCCAAAAGCACAAAGGCCAGCTTACGGGGCAAAATGGTTACACAGCTCTGGGATAAAGCCTCAAAGACAGATGATATGAAGATATAGTTGAGAACTGTGTGGAGAAAAAAGGAACTGTTTCATGATCCAAAGCCAACAGCAACAGCAGCAAGTATGCAAAGTGAATGATAGTATCTTAAAAGAATAATTTGATGCAAGAAGTACACAGTTTCTTATATTCAGTGTATTTGTGTGGTGACCAAAGCTTTTTTCTTTAGCTTTGCTACAGTGCTAATGTGGCTAACTAGCAATGAAGCTCATACGCCACTGATTAGAATTGTGAAAACCTCATGCCTAAATTGTTACTCACTTTCCTTATGTAACCTACTGAGAAAACAGAGGCAACAAAGAGAGTTTGAAGATGGCTGTAAATCAGAAGGGGCACCCACGGGTACTACGCGCTGCCTAGTCCTACCTTAGCTGAGTCAACAGGGTGAGGATATGTGATTGTGGAAAAACCCCAAGTATAATCACTGAGGATGTGACCAAGTGCATCATATGATGTGTAAAAAACAGAAATGTGGTTTAGCTGGAGCTAACTGCTGGGTACTGTAATCTTCTTAGCCACTTTAATCTTGTAGCTCCAGTAAAAAACTATAGAAGCAACCTTTGCACTTCAAGTATGGTTTGGTTGATCAGCTACATTGGGGCCAAGGGAAATATTTGTCAAATTTTGGCAAACTACTCCTTTTACCTGCTCAGGTCCATCCAAATGCCTCAAAACTCAGGGGGTAAAATTTTACCTTACAGCAGGACAATGAACCGAAACGTGCCGCTAAAGTAACTGTGGGGTTTTTCTGGGCCAAGAAGTGGAATGTTCTGACTGGCCAAGTCAGTCACCCAACCTGAACCCCACTGAGCACGCATTTCATTTGCTGAAGGCAAGACTTAATGCAAAAAGCCCCTGAAACTGAAAATGGCTGCATTTATAGACCTGGCAGAACATCACTGGGGACGACATACTGAATCTGGTGATGTCTATATCATTCGCAACATTAGGAAATCATCTCTTGTGCTTGGTGAATCACTTATTCCTCCCTGAAATAAGTATCTATGCATAGAAAAGACTGTAGTTTCTACTGAACAGAATGAAAACAACAAAACTTGTGTCAGTGTTCTGTTACTTGGGGCTCTAATTGAGCTATTTAATTCATCTTTGGATTCTGAAGAAACACAAGAAAGAAAGACTCAAAATGAAGATGTTCTGATGTTCTTCTATGTTCACAAGGATGTTTAATAGTCCTTTTTTGGTGCTTGCACATAGTCGATCAGCTCTTGTCAGCATGTCACCATCTTCTGATGCGTAGCACATGCATGTGACATTACTTTAATGCATTTGAAAAGCAGGGTTAAATAGGTGTGACACTGGGCATCAGAGACTTTGCAGTCGATTGCACCTCATTATCTAAAAGTAGGCCAAGGCTTCTGTGATGTATCATGCAGCAGATGAAAAAGGAGGATGAATCATTTTGTTACACTGAACTCATACGGAACATGCCAAAACTTTAATCTTTAATGAAGTGCCTATTATCACATTCATTCAAACTGGTCTAAGTTTCCACAATTTCTAACCATCATTCAGTCCAAAGTAATTCACTGCCGTGAGAGTGTTTCTGAAGGTTACAATGTACATGATGTGCATGCCACCACGCCGCCACAAGTCCCTTAGTGCACATAGCGTTTATGCACACTGTAAATCAGGCGACATGGCCTGTCTCTTTGTGTTTCTCTATCTGTCTGTGGCTCTGAAATTTAAAGATCACCGTTGGCCACTAATGCCATTCCACAAACAAACAAACAGGGGCCTTCTCAGCTTACCCTGAGCGAGGAATGAGGGAGAAACTCCCATGGGCCTGCTGCAGGAGAGGAGGGGAGAGGAGGGGCCCCGATAAACAGGGCTTTGACTGCCTCGTGCCCCAGAACTTAGCCGTAACTCATCTGGCCCTGCTAATCTAGACAACCCCCCCCCCACCTCCGTTTCTCCAACACCCTTCCATTACCTCAGCCCACTCCCTCTTTCACACCGACCCTCTAAACCGAACGTCGCTCTCACTCTTCCTACCCATCCATCACGGAGAACACCTATCGGGCTTCTTAAAGCAGGGGTCCCAAAACTCCGGCTGCATGTTTACACTTCTAGGCTGTTTGTGCTGAACGAATCAGGACATTTTTGTTTAAGATCGACGCAGCCCAGTGTTGTCTTGGTAAGAAAGTCTCGAGGGCTTCTGCTCTGTAGCCAGACTGAATATCTGTTTCTTCAAGAATGACAGAGTTTGCCAGTAACCACCACTTGCACTTCCCAAATAAAGACCTTGGGATCAAGCACTGTTGGCCTTCATGTATGTTTTAAGAATGGGGCTCATAGCTGTCAGTGTCGCAACATGGTTGTGAATTTTAATATAGTTTTGTTTGTTTCATGAAAAGAGACCATTTATTTTACACCTGGTGCAGCGCCAGTGAGAGACAAACAGATCTCACAAGCATTTCAACTGAATTTGAAAGCCTAGGATGGAAAGTCATATAATGCACAAGGGCCCCTAAGTGTAATGCTGGAAGGATATGCTAACGTTTTGTAAGGAAATCATGGCCGGTATTGAGTTATCGGGATTGTTTGCTGTAGTTTCAAATGTTGGCCACACAACACAAAATGTAATCTCTCCACTCTCACTGTGGTCTGTTTCCATCCAGCATTCTGTGCTATTTTGACAGATGACCACTTCACCCTAATCTTGTTTCTCCTGGTAAACAGCTGCCTGGGAGTGGAGAAAATTATATTCACCGCCATGTAACTGCATTATCTTCTCCAGTAAATTAGATATCACAACATCAACACAAGCCGCACTGCACGGAACAGGTTGCAACTGTATTATTTAACTCAAAATAACACTTTTCTGGGACACCAAACACCACCCAGTTTTAGGGCGCCTACATTATCATTTGCACGTCAATTTTTGATCTTTCAAATAGGCAAAACTTTTCTTATTTCTTACATAACTTATACAGTAGATATGTATATAGTAGTTATGAATTAACATTGTTTACATTGTTATTTGAGTTCCAAAATTAGTAAATTATATTTTTTTTAATAATTTAGTACTAAATGCATGAAACATTGTATATTGCCACAAAAAAGGCTGGGCATCCGGGCCTCGTCCGCCACGCCCCCTCGTCCTCATGTTCATTCCATTCAGTTGTCTGATTCCCTTGCTAACCACCATGCCCAAACATAAACAACCAGCATGAGGACAAGGAGGCATGGCGGACGAGGCCCGGACGTCACATAAGCAAAAAAAATGCAGAGGATATCTGCAGTTTCCACAAATGTTGCCATTTTTAACAATTATTAGTTCGGTTCTAAGAAAAAAATTCTAATGTCTGAATCTGCTACTACATATAATTACTATTACCCACTGAAAGGTTTTTAGTAATCCCCAAATAGTTCTTATTAAGCTGTAGCAATGGTCTGGTTGCAATAACAGATACTTATAGGAAACTGACAAAATTTGCTATAGAACCTTTTTTTAAGAACTTTGTGATAATATTAACTGTACGATTAGATTTTAATTAAACCTCAACTAAGACTTCTGTTTGTGCTAGGTACATAATAGTAGTCCATATATCGTTCAACTGCATACTTATGTTCAGTGTGTAGCTTCCATAAGCCTAACAGGGAAAACACTACAACATGCAGGGCAGTGGTACAAACTACCAGAATTAAGAACCACTGATCTAGAGCTTAGGCTAAATGCTGAAAACAATGCCAGTTGCTCATAATTTCTATATGTTGTATAAACAGGCAACATTGTAACACTTTCTCTTTCCAGTGTCAGCTGTAGCTCTCCACTGTTGCACAATAGCCACTAACCTGGGAGTTAACAATTTAAGATAATACCAGCAGCTACATTCCACTTTTGGCTCCATGTGAGTAATTTGCTGAGACAGTGCCATGGTTACCCCGACCCTAGCAGAAAACAGGGCGAATGCACTTGAGTGTCTTTGGCACTGCATTACTACAAACTGAGCCGTAAGTTGCAGCAGTTTCTGAATGTGGCTGTAAAGAACAATCACAGTGAGAACATTTAATCTTTTGGCACAGTGAAGTGTCTTACCTGGTGTGCAAAATTGGCCTGAAATATGTCAGACACATTCTCTCTGGAGTGCTAGCTCTATTTATCTGACTGGAACGAGATAGGGATCATTCAGTTCTACAACGGGTTTGTTTTTTGGACAATTTCATCAAATCAAAAGCTGTGGAAACAAATTAAGAATAATATGATTTCTTTTATTTTTGTCCAGATGGTTCCATTTCCGTTTTTTCCAGTTTCATCACTAATATTTTGATGTGCTATCTCTCAGGAGGCTGAGATGCCTTTTCCCCCTCATACTGCAGGTACGGTCTCGGCCCTTATCTGATTTGGCACGGGGCCTGACGCTTGTCTGTAGGCCAGGCCTGCTTCTTCTCTAGGGCTCTTAGGGACCCCCGTCCCCTATCCACCTTCTGCAAACAGGAAATGATCTGTCTTCAGAAAAGGCAGTGGCCCAGTGAGGCATGTGACTCAGTCTTCACCTAGCCATGTCTCAGCTACATGAGGCGGCTCTGGACCGCATCAATGTGTCATCGGTTCAATATGTGAAACCATACCCAAAAATCATAAAACTCCTGGTTCTGAGATCGGGCTGCTGCGATTGTTCCTGGATAAGAGGTTGCCTCTATCCATCATCCTCCATTTTGGGTTGGAGGGTTTCTGATGCTCCTCTTTTGTGTGGGTTTCAGCACTACATCTGGCCGGCTTGCTCCTTTACTGTGTGACTAGGCCTATCTGATGGTGCCCTCGTTCCAGAAGGGCTGATGGGTCACTGCAGGTGTTGAGGGACAGGCAGTGGTTTGCAAGCAGAAAAGCGTTTGCTTAACCCTCCTATTAGGGTGGAAGAATGTCAGCCATGGATTAACTTGGCCATCCTGACAGCATCATTTGACACCTCCGCAATCTGTCACGGCAATGGCAGTGCATGAACAGACAATAGCAGGCCAGCTTGCTCAGGGCCTATTCTCCTCACCATCTGCTGGAAGAACTTGAGTTCGCGCACGTCTTCCTCTTTGTCTGAGTGTAAATAGGGTCTCTGGAGTGCGATAGGAAAGCATGAGGAAAGCTTAATGGTGGCCTAAAAGGGCTCACTTAGAAAACCGACATTTTCTTCACTTTTCAGCAAAAAAGGTTTGATGTAAGATGGAAAACTGTACTCCCGTTTTAGAAAGTGCTCCCCACTTATAATAATTCGTATATAGACACTGAAGAAAGCCTGTTTTGAATTCATTGTTTTTGTGATGTCACAAAAGCAGCAAAATCCCATATATCTGCTATATCACATAGTTATTTGCATATGTTAGTCTTAAGGGAAACAATAATAAATACTGCCTGCTTAAGTCTAGTGGATAAAGAGAGGTTGTAAAATGGTCATGTAAAAACAAAATGGTTTTTGGTACATAATCCTACAAAGATGTTAGTGGACCTCAGGGAAAATGCAATAAAAATGTAGGATATTGGCGCTTTAAAAAAAGAGAAGGTTATGGTACAAATTGAGCGATACCTATATTATCTAAAAGTCAAAATTCTAAGGTCAGACTAAGGTTAGAATGTAAGGTTAGACTTCAGTGCATCACATGCATTCTTTTATTCAGACATCACATTTTTTTGAATGTTACAAACAAATGAAGTGTTTAAATAAAATGGCAAATGTACAGTTTTCTTTTTTTACGAGGTAAAAAGTAGAGTCTTTGAAGGCAGTCTGCACTAGTATTATTTTTTTTCACTTCTGTAGAGCAGAGCATAATCTATGGCTCTTGAGGAATAAAAAAAAACAAAACAAAAAAACAAACCCAGTTCTTTCCTCAGGAAAGCAATTTTACAAGAACACATTAAATTAGAATATTATACGTATGCTAATAAATGTCATGCTATTGTTTAATATGCTCCAGATGCTGTATGGTTTCTCTACAAAATGATCTGTTTTCAGTAACACGAAACAGGTAACTGCATGTAGGTGTTCCATGCTTATAGTTATGCAATAGAAGTACAGTGCACTAAAATGAGTCGTTAATTTTACTTCAGCTGGGACCTATTAAAACAGTATTTTCAAACTTCACTGATGAAAGAAAAACAGACTGGAATCTCTACCACTAGGGAAATGAACGTGTGTGTGCTTCAGATCAGTTAAAGATTGCATATGTATGGGGGTGTAGGAGTGTGTGTGTGTGTGTGTATGTGTGGTGTGCATGGTGTTTCGCAAGCTAAAAATACACTCTTACAGTCCCAGTCCTGCCAAGAGCTCAAAATAGACTGTAAAGACATACAAAGGAGATAAAATAATCTTTCTCACGTATTAAAACAAAACATTCAAACCTTATCCTTATTTAAGCAGCAATTATATACAATTGTAAAGTAAAAAAATGAATGATTTAACACAGACAACAGACATACCTGTAGAGTATATAAACGTAATGTACAGTACCATCTGTCTTTGCTGTTCTTACTGAGGTATCCTGCAGTGATCCTCACCTTCAGCATAATATTTCTCAACTACAGGCCCTGGACAATGCCTGGACTCCACAGTTTTGGTTTTCTGTGCTTTAACACACTCAATTAAAGCAAATTACACCAGCGCAGTGCAGAAGAATTCAGGTCTAGGATTGAGGGGAAAAAAATGACTAAATATACAAGTAATTCCTGTTAAATATGTTTGTTTATACATGGAGCTGCAAAGATCTTTAATTCAACTCATTTGAGACTGAAGACAACATTGAAATTTGTGCTATAACACACGTAGTGAGAGTTTGATCCTGAATTTCTTTATGTTTTCACGTAAATTCCTTTCGAGTGTGGCTAAACTGAAACAAGAATAAGCACGGTACCTCTGAACATTAGCCTGTATTCATATTATAAAGGCTGGCTGAAGGTCACTAAAGCTCAAAGCCAATAATAATAATAATAACAATAATACATCTATTTTAACTCCATCTGGCAAAAGTACCTTCAGCTGCACCGTGTTCCGAGCTATTCCTTTCTTTTCATGTACAAAAAAGTTGTGTATAAAAAAGTGTAACAATAGAAAATAACAGATTCATGTCCCAAAGGTAGTTGTGCAACACACTTTGTAAAAAAAAATGTTAATGGCTCACTTTTGGTTTTCAGAAGATTTTAGTTGCTGCGTGTCCATGGGGAGACCAGCGAGCCAAAGAAGCCAGAGGCTTTATAGATGGGCACTGATGTCCAGGCTGCTCCCTTCAAAGATGATATCCCTGCCTCAGCAGTTCACAGGGCACAAGTGACCTGCCAATGCCACTTGAGTTCATATCTCTGATATATAAAAATAAAAAAAGCAGCCAAAAATACTCCCCTAAATTCCCGGAGAGCTGATGCGCTGCAATGGGCTACAGGATAAGAATAGGTCGCCTTTCACAATCCCTGTTCCCATGAGAGGTGGGATACTCATGGAAAGTGAAGTGTCACACAGTCCAGGTGTCGTGTATGTCGCTAACCAGGCCACTTAAAAAGTGTCATTCGATAAAGTCGTGAACGTAAATGCAGCCCTTTTTTTTGAAGAATGTTCTCACATGTGCTGTGGGTGACTGAGGAGCTCTAGGAAAAGTCCAGTGGTCGGATCATCATGGTGGTTGCCCGGAGAGAGTAGCTTGGGCCCTTGAAATAGTGCCACTTGATGCCATTGAGTTTGCCAACATGTTGACCCTGGGTATAGTACATCCCGTTTAGATTGGATGGGCCACAGGCATCAAACCACCAGCCTTAGGAGTGAAAGACACAAAAAGAGAAAGATGATTAACACAAGAGGTCCACCATTACCTGATGACTGCTTTGGATTCACTGCAAAAAATCGTGATCTAACCAAGACTTCTAATCTTATTTCTAGCCTAAAAGTCTTCTTGATCTTGTTTTGAGAATAATATACTATATAAGAGCAGATTTGTAAGAT
>JBBPCY010000142.1:11818059-11853781 GCA_037974405.1 Brachyalestes nurse | reverse complement strand
GTATATTATTCTCAAAACAAGATCAAGAAGACTTTTAGGCTATAATATAAGATTGCAAGTCTTGGTTAGATCAGGAGGTTTTGCAGTGTTTGTATTAGACAGTCCAGTATTCATCATCCCATGATGAATGGACCAAGGAAAAGGTCCCAAAATATGCTAAAAACTAAGAATGCTTTTCCTTCTCTCATAATGTCATTTTGTAGGTTTCTTTCCATTGTTCATTTTAGGCATCATTTAAGTCTCAGCTCTGGGCCAGTGGTTTTCAGCTCCAGTCCTGTGGACCCTGTGCTCTGCGCAGTTTCAACTATTTCCTGCTCCCCCACACCTGATCCAGCTAATCAGCTAACTATCAAGCTCTTAATTAGAGCAAGCTCTGTGCAGGACAGCAGGTCTCTAGGACCTGGGATTGAGAACCTCTGGTCTAGGCCACTCTAATAACTCTTTTTTTGTGTAAAGACTCTTGACAGAGCAGACAATAAGCCAGTGAAGAGTAAGTGGCAGTTTATAATTTGCAACAAGGTTTGTAAGCATCCAGTCCATTAGGCGCAGAATGGAAATATCTGGGCTGTAAGTAGAAGACAGTATACAGTCCAAATAGTGGGTCAAAAACATTTTACTGCTGCTTTCAACAAAACTACTATTTTGTACCTGCCAAGATAAAATTCCAAAGCCAGAGTATTTGTTTGCTTTTAATATGGAAACAATTTTAAAATGCTGTTCTTAGATGAAGATAGATTTCCACCGTTTTTTCAGATATCTGGCTTTTTTGAAGTTGACAGCTTGTCCTTCTGATCATTCCAGGAGTGTTCAAAAGCCAAATTCGTGAGATAAATCCATTGGACCTAACCTACATCGTACAGGAGATGGCGAAACACATATGCTTTTTCAGGAGAGACAAAAGAGAGCTAGAAATGAAATGGACCATTTGTATTTCTCTGGAATACACAGAAGAACTGATGCATCAGTTTAAAGGAGTTTTTCCTTCTAACTGCTTTATTTGATCTGTCATGTAGCTTTGCCCTGAAAGCTTGTCATTCATGTCACTTCACACCCCATTCAAACTCAACTATGCTGCGATGGTCACACCTACACATACACCCACCAACACATACTCACACATAGACACACACACACACACTCTCTCTCACACACACACACTCATTTGTAGCATGTGCCCACAGAATGCCCGTTGTGGCATGTCTCACTTCTGTGAGAGAGCCTGGCCCCTCTTCACAAGCTCAAATGCCACTGTCATCTGTGACATTTCAGCCGACTTCCAAGAGTCAAGTATGCTGCCCTTTTATTGGCCCAATCTGACAGAGCTCTCTGATTGGATGCTGATATTCCTTGTTACCATGGTCATATATTTCAGGTGTCTGATTGGGTCATGATTGTGGTCACAGCTTTGGATCGAGCTTTGTGACCTTGTTAAATCATCTGTGCAACATGAAATGAGGGCAGCATGACAGTGGAACCAACTGAGTATACCCAGATTGAAATATACTGTTTGAAGCGTTTGCTGTAAAATATACATCACAATCTAATATGCAAATACCTTTGACTGACCTACCCACAAATGCCCCACCCACAAATGCTTTCTTTCACAGCAGCTGTTGGACCAGCTGTACAGAATGCAAAAATTACATTCACCTTAATGAGAACTGGTAGGTCATATAACACACAATATGCAATTAGGATTTATTTAATGTTGTTTTTTTTATGTAATTGGCCACAACATCAAAGCAGCCCCAACCTAGTAACAGTTGTTGCATTTTTAAGAAGAGCTTGGACAGGTCAATTCTGGCCACCTCTTAGTTTAATATAATCAGTTCAACTTTCACTGACCTGCTGTTACCAAACCTCCGCACCTCATCTTTATACTCCATCTATACTCAGTGTTTCCTATCATCGAATAAGTTATGATTCAACATCATAGACCCGTTTAGCACTTGGCCAGCTCATCATAATGTTGATATAAGAGGACAGGACCTCTCTGAGTCAGCTATGCTCTCATGCTCTGTGTAATGATGTATCACAGCTATCTGAAACACAGGAGCTTCCTTTGGGACAAGGAGGTCTTGTTCAAAGAAGGAAAGTGAAGAATTCATAAGAAGCACTTGAGTCACGGCCCATGTTGGTCCACTCTTCACAGGATGTAGAGGTCCACAAAGACCTCATTACTCCTCACACAAAGCAATAGGCACTCCTTCTTCTGCCAGTATGTTGTGGTCCTTCAAGAATGCAGCTGTTTTTGCAGAGAGCTCGGTAGAGTGTGACTGTGGCTAACTTTGGGCTATCTGCTGTTTTGAGATCTATCAAAGTTAAGACCTACATATTATATAAGGAACCTGGAGGCTAAGAATATAGCAAAATGTTTCTAGCCTCTTCTCATTTGGTTAGAAAACAGTTTATGTTTTTCTGGTTTGACTTTACATTACACTGGAAATCTACATATTGATACAGGAACAATAGCTGTGAAAAAAAAGTCCTAAAAAACTGACAGCTAAAAACTGCAATGGTGACAGAGCAGGCGATAGTTTCTGTGTTGTCATTTCTATATTTAAGATGTAGTTTATGTAGCTTTTTTCTGCAAAGCTGGATCTGCCTACACTTCAACAATAAGACCACGGTTCTCAAAAAATCTACATTCAGTTATTTCTGAATATCTGATCTTCTGTAGATTGTCTACACTCATAATGCAAATGCAGCTTCAGATGGACATACACAATGTGGTCCCAGATGGAGTAAAGAGCACCAATATGTGATATATGTATATATTTCTGCAAATGTAAGTTTGGACCATATAACATATTGCTCTTCTGAATGTGTCATGCACTGGATACTGGGGAAGAAGTTGGATGCAACCTGGGGAAAATGCTAAAAATATAGGGGCATCTTTTGAAATTTGTAAAGATAATTCCAAGAAAATGGAAAATAAGCTCTTTAATCAACTCCTTTGCCATTTTCCACTTTTAATGGAAGTTAGTTAATAAATATTATTTGAGATTTTACTAGTTGACTGTAATTTTCCCCTTCAAAAGAAACAAGCTCTGCAAATGACACAATTTAACTATCTGATTTGGGTCTACTCATATTTTTTTCCATTTGTTGTTGTTTGTTCTTAGGCCATTATGAGTTCAAACTGGACTGTAACTCCCAGAGCTGAAGTTTTACCTCCAGTGAGCATCACTGCGCACTTGCAGCTGCAGTTGTCATTGTCCACGTCTTTGGTGCTGAAGTCCGCTCCGTGGACCACCAGACTGCTCTGCCTTCCCGCTGTTCCGCTGTGACTCTTTAGGGACAGCCTGAGAATACACACAGGGAGAGATGGGAGTTGGGACACTGAAGCCATGACCCTAAACTAACATTTTTCATACTACAGGCCTGCACCTCCCATCTGTTTGATGGAAATGATTGGGGAGGAGAGGAAGGAGGCAGTCAGCAAGATCTCAGTAAATCAAAGCATGTTAAGCCCATCTGGCTCTGGTGCAACAGGACCAGATAGCATGACCTAGTCATTACAGGCCACATCAGGCATGAGAGCAGTCCAGAGTCATGTCCCTCCAGTAAAGCTGACCCTAGTTTGTCTGCCTGGTATCTGACACGCCTGTGTCTGCACAGTGTGTGCTTACTGTCCCTCCCCTCTTCATAAGCTACAGTCTGGCTGAGGCGGAGATCTTTGTGTTTGGCTTCATTTGTTTGTGTCAGAGTTGAAGACGCAAATAAAGCAAGAGGCCAGTGTGTACAGGGGCTGTGCAGTCAGAGTAGAACATGTGGAAGGTGTAAATCAGGGGCCCTGAACAGAGGTGCTGAGAGATGCAGAGAGACAGAGGCAGGGGAGTATACAGGAGACTTTGTGCTGAACTTGCAGATTTGTTCATTACACGTATTTTAAGTAAATAAAATCACATGTACACAGTGAGAGTGCATGCTAAATGGTACACAAATATAAAACAACTGGGAGTGCTCAACTACTAAGAATACTGTATTATATGTCATCACTTTCTTTAAAGGGAAAAGTCAAATTCAAGGTGATAAATCAATGCAATGTTATTAAAGGGAAAATTGTCCACAGTTAAGGTTTAAAAATGTATCATTTCTTTTTGAATGAGGCAAAATACAAGACACATAACTCCCGCCACATAACTCAGTCTTAAAAACACAGTAACAAAACTGTCTGTTTAATTCTAAAAGGTTTTGCTTGTGTATAAATTAATTATGACTGTTTTGGTTCATAAAAACACAAACAGCAAAAGTGAACCCTGGGGAAAAAATGAAATAGAAGAAAAATAGAATATGGGCCCTTTAAATAATCTCAAACAGACTTGGTCACATGGTTTCTGACATAATATAACATGCTATTTTTACTATTGCTTTTAATAGAGAGTCTAAGGGAAAACTAGTTAGTCAATAGTGTATTAAAGTGTAATCATATCTACGCATAAACCATCCATATCATATATCATTCATAATATTAAAACTACCTGCTTAATTTTGTGTAGGTGCCCTCTGGGCAGTAGAACGGCTTGGCACATTGGGCCATGTCAAGAGTGCTTAGGTAGGTTGTACATTTCCATATGATTTTCCACTTCAGTAGTCATTTTCTTGATTTTTTGAGTGGGACATTTTTTGAAAAAACTTTATACCATTCCCAAAAGTGGGTGTTATGCTGCTTAGAATTCCTCCCAAAACACTCTGACTTGAACTATAAATCAATGTAAGCTTAAGCTCAAATACATACCTAATCTGAAGAGCACCCAGGTGTGATACAGTACTTAAGCTTCTCTACTGACCTCAGTTCTCACAGTATTGCTTGAAGTTTGGCCTTCAGTCTCTCAACCTGCCTTGACCCCCTCATTAAAAAGTTTGCCTGGTGTATGGCTTTCTCTTATTCCTATTATTCATTCTCTAGGGGATTTCTCTCCAAACATGCATGCGCTGAGCCAAGGAACAACACTGCATGGCCATGCCAACAAGGACTGAGGAACACCAAATGAAACATGCTCCATCTCACAAAATGGTTTCCTGAAATCCACCCCTCTTAATAGGAATGGACAAGAGAGAATGAGTGTTATAAATCTCACTTCAGATGAAGTCTGGAAAAAGCAGAGGATAATGGATTGTGCATTTGGTGGTGTTGAAGGCTTTTTGTGATACACTAAGAGGGTAGTGATGCAATGTGAAGGGGCTGAGGAGCCAAAATTGTGGTTGTTATTGTGACGACTTGGTGGGAGTTCTATTGTTCTTTTGTTTCATTCCTAACACTTAATCGATCCAGCAAGCTTCCTGGTCACAGGTTACCTGATCACTGTGTAGCCACCCACTTCAAACACCCACGCCAGTTACCAAAACCTCATGTAATGTCTACAGCTAGCATGGCAATTACATTGCAAGAGTAGACAAATGGACTGCTTGTTTGGAGACAATTCATAAACTTCCTTTGTCAGAACAATGAGATTCACGTCCACATTCTTGTTGACAGCATGTCAGCAAACACTTAGTGTTCAAAATGGAGCAAACAGCACAACTTCTCATATTCCCCCAGTCAAAAAGACAACACGCAAGCTTTAAATGTGAAGTCGCCATTAAAAAACACCAAACTGAAAACCCTAGCGTAAAGATTCTTTAAAAAAAAAACTAACAAACAAGAAAACAAAACACACAGAAAGAAACACCAGACAAGCTGAACTTCCTCAAGTCTCTGTCCTTACGTGAATAAATAGAATCCCACTTCCTCGAGGAACTTCTGTGCACAAGATTCACTCTGTGACCTCCCAAAGTCAAATGGCCAGGCGAGTTCCTGCTCAAATGCTTGCACACACACATGGGCAGCCAGATAAACACACACCTACTCATCTCCACTCCAATTTTCAGAGAAATTGGGTGCTGGAGTAAAAGCTTAATGGTGATAGACCTCCTACCTGGGCATCCAACTGCCTCACTGCTGTTCTGTCAGCTCACACCTCAGACAGGAACATCCGATAGTGATCCACCAGCCCATCCAATCATCTCAGCCCTTTAGCCAAACTTCAGGTTAGCCACACTGAAATAACACCAGGCTGCACAGGGCCAAGTCGTGTTCAAAAAAGCTCTGATGAAAACCAAGGCTGGAATCGGATTTTCTCAGCCTTTCACAGCAGAACCCCCGGGGACAGCGCCCTTGTGTTTGGCCGTCTGATTTTCCTAATAATCCAAAGGAATTGTGGTTTGTTAGGATTCCTTGATCACTGGATATGTGACGCTAATACCGTGTAATGGCAAGTGTACCAAGGAATTTTCTCCTTGTTATTCCCATCTGTTTCTTATTTCAGTGATAACAGGGAAACACTTTTCGACTTAAAATACGTTTTTGACCAATCAGGTCGAAACACATAACAGTAAAAACAAATGGCAACACTTCGCGTAAACCCTGTTATATGACACTGACATAACCATACATGGCATGGAAGATGCTAGTTGCTGCCACAAGATTATATCTAATGCTATAACAATTTTATGCTTTCATCACTGGTTATTGTCATGACAGACAATGCAGTGCAGTGATTTCATGTCCGGTTATGTCATATGCTCATTTAAAGTCATAACAACAAATAATACGTGGCACGGCAATTACCAGAAATGTGAATGTGACACTTTTCTCTGCACTCAGCTACCTTCATCCTAACATTCAGGCATTTGCTCCTGCTTGTTCCGTAAGGTCCTCTGGGGAACAATATCTGGCTCTGCCATCCCTACACACAAACCCAGTCCAGACTCTTCTCATTCGTGGTTCCCCGCTGCTAGAATGAGCTGCCAAGGGCTACCAGAGCAGTGGAATCCTGCTTTTATCTTCAAAAACCTTTTGGAGACTCATCTTTTCAGTGAGCACCTCCTCTCCTCCTGATTACAAATAACACTTGCTCTTCTATCTGAACAAGCTTACATCTTCTAGCACTACTCCCTGCTTAAAGATTTAGCACTTAGAACTCTCATGTGGCTCTTCCATTGTCCTGAAGCTTGAGTGTTTCCTCAAACTGTAAGTCGTTTTTGAGAAAAGTGTCTGCCAGATGAATGTAATGTAATGGTCTGTTAATGGACATAATCTGTCTTAAGGGCTCATGACAGCATATGACATCTTCCATGACATGTTTATGGCATGCTTATGTGAGTGTTAGGTAGCAGAGCTCAAATAAAGCGTTTCCAAATAAATGATGTGATGAACATTTATGTGTAAAAGGAGTGTAAGTGTAAGTGGATCTTCTACTTGTTTGCTTTGAATGTGGCTGCTTCAGTCATCCTGTAAATTTTCTCTGCGCAGCAATGGTTTCCATAGACGCAAATGAAGGAGAATACACAAGAGTATCGTGTTATGAAAGCAAGGCAACCACAACACCCCCGCTTCTTTCAGAGCAATGGAGCGACAGATAGCTTTCCCACTGCCCGCAGTCTGAGATGTGCAAAAGCAAAGCGCAGCAGGGAATGCTAGCAAAGGCCTAAGCTAACAGTAGCAAAGAAAAAAAAGGATTTGAAAATAAGTGCTAAAGTGCTTTAAGTCATACATCTAAGCTGTGTTCAGTCCAACCCTTCTGGGGAAAAAGTAGAAGGTAAATCTTTCTCTGTTTTCTTTCACTCTCTGCGCAAATTGAAGATGTATTAGAGCTCATCCAAACACTGCATGATAGAACTTTTGCAAGCATGATGACCTGCTCCCCAACAGGAACTGCAATCAGCCCCCTCCGTGTGTCTTTTGTCTGTCAGCCCTCATCTGAAACCCAGCGCTCTGCTGCTGTAGGGATATTTCTTTAATACTCTAACATTACCATGGAGTCTGAGCTGAGGCCTTAGGAGCGCATGTGAAATAGCCGCATAATTCTCTCTGGCGACAGTTATTACATCCGTTTGCTTCTGGAGAAATACGGTGT
The DNA here is from genome assembly GCA_037974405.1 of Brachyalestes nurse. Lineage (NCBI taxonomy): Eukaryota > Metazoa > Chordata > Actinopteri > Characiformes > Alestidae > Brachyalestes > Brachyalestes nurse. The sequence goes on along the minus strand of JBBPCY010000142.1, from coordinate 11,845,880 downwards.
CTTAAAAGCTGATTGTTGCAACTGTGCACAATGCAAGCCAAACGGTGAATATATTGGTGAAGCATCGGTGAGGCCTTTGAAACATATATACTGGTTGATTACAGATGCTGTATTTGACATGGGATATTGTTTCAATAAATCATGCATGCTGTATATGCTATCAGTTTGTATTCAGATTTGGTTTCATTTTTCAGTGGTCCAGAACAGTAGTCAATCTTTTACAATGCCAAATGCAAAGCATAAACACTGTGGCTGATGTCGTTCCAGCTAATATATAGCACAGGTAACCTTACAATTGAGCATTTGTTCAATTTGTATAACGTATCTGTGTTACTGAGCTTGACACGTAATGAGGCTCTGGCAGGTCTAAATCTGAGCACAACAGTGATTTACAAACAGCTCAAATACACATTACAGGCCCATGCACACATTTTGATTCTGTGACATTTGCTCATCTTACCAATTTTCATTAAACTGGGTAACACAGTGGATACATATATATATATATATATATATATGTGTGTGTGTGTGTGTATATATATGTGCATGTGTGTGTGTGTGTGTGTGTGTAACTTTATTTATAAACAACAATGTAGGCTTATAATCATTAATAAAGCAGCACTTAATAATTAGATAAAAAACATCCATGGCAGACCACTAAACCTGCTTAATGAAGGTCGAGGATTGTAAAAATATCATGCATATGGCTGTTATATAGTCATTCTTATAATGATTTTTAAAAGACAAACAGAAGATCCTAGATCTGTGAAGTCTGCTTTGCATGATCCTTGAGCTGGAGGACACACTGTAAGTCTTCAGCAGAGTGTTTACAGCTTACTCATATCCCTCATCCCCTGGTCGCCAAGTCTCCCTCACGAATCCATATCAAACTGAGCTGGAGAGATTGTCTGATTCCAAAAAGGATCGCTCCATTACTGTAAGGCAAAATCCTAGGATTTAGGACTTGGCTGGTTAGCGTGCAGCAATATTAAATAAAGATGTAGCTTTTGCTGTAAGAACCAGCATGCAGCTTTAGAAGAGGCCGTTCTTGACAGGACGTGAGCAGTGGACGCGAACCATATTGCTGCGTAGCCCCACTTATGTTGCTGCATATGTTGAGTCACACACACTAAAGGAAATATATCTATTAAAACTACATCATAGGTGTGCATGTTTTATTCAAGGCTAGAACTGCTATTATTGAAACCCTATGTACGTGCTGAATTTATGGAGTGATGCATGAACACATGCCCACTTGCACATATAAAATCCTGACTTCTGGTCTTGGAATTCCAAAGCTGTGATACCAGAGGCCACAAGTTAGAGTGAGTGCGCAAACACAGGCCCATTCTGCCCGTCCCTCATCAGTGTTGGCATTAGAACCAGGACAGAGGAATTCTTCCTGGGCTTGGCAAATGTTCCTGGAACAACAGTTGTGTGTATGACCCTTAAATGACCACTGACCTTTGAGAAACACCACTTTGACTCAAGCACTCGTCGACTCACTCAACACTAAATACCGCAAAAGACAGTTTCATCCATTCCACTCAATATACTCACTGCCTTGGCTCTTTTGTACCTCCACATACAACACTGCTTTCTTTTTATGGTTAAATATGTTTTTTCTTGAACCTTTATTTAAACTCTGGATACACATTCATACTCAACCGGACACATGGCGGATGATGGAATTTAGCAAAGTGATATAGAGGCCTCACTGCCAAACATAGCGAGAGTTTGGATCATTGTGGACAAATCTGACCAAAATCTGCAAAGATGTTTGTTAAACTTGGAGAACTGTAGGATTCCCAAACTGTGGAAACAGGACTGTAAGCAGAATCAATATCTTCTCTCAGGAACTGAAGTGGCACTTGTACTTACAATTTGTAGCCTGTGTGTGGAAACTCTGTGCACAGTTTGACATTTGCAATGGGTCATTTTCTTTATGCATTAATTTCCTGCAATTTGCTCCTTTCTTGTTTCATTTTTCTCTTTGAAGGTAACTGTACATTTTACAGTACACACACACACACACACAGTTGTATATGAACTGCATATCCTGCCCAATCATATCTGACTGCTTTTGGAGTAAGTATTTAGGATGCCAATTTATTGTATCTGTAAAGAAGTTTAAGGGTGACCAGAGAAGCAATGAAGAACGTATGATGTAGTTTAGCCAGGTTTGGTAACTTTCCCATACCTACTTTCTGGAGTGAAAAATATTCCTATTCCTTTTTGATCTGTTTACAACGAAACACAATTGACTCTTTCATTTCACTAACCAAGCTCACCTAAACACATGAACATGGACTGCCAGAACATGGACTGCCCTGGTGTAGAAATCCTCTCTTCTTGCATGTGGAAAATCAGAAAGAACTCGCAAGATAAACAGCTGATAAACTGTGATTGAAGATATTAGACATGTTTTTTTTCTTCCGTCAGTGAGCGTAATCCTCATTCGTCTTCTCGGAACACTATACCCATTTGAATAAACAGGACCACACAAACCTTGTGCTTGTATGTCTAACTCTAAATTACCTCTACGACGCTCCTGGTCCTCTAACATTTTACGGTCCTTCTCAGTTGCTTACACAGTTGTATTGTACGCTGGCACACAATTGTCAGTAAACCACAGCTCAGGTTTCTTTTGCCTAAGCCATTGACACTAAACTCCAAACACACTTTACTGGAGTTGACTCTTATTACAAACACTTTTTGCAAACCACTTCGTACAAAGCTTCATCTCAAAGCATACATTTCATGATAAATTCTCATGCCATCTTTTGGCAAGATTTCGTTTTTCTTTCTATTGTTGGCTGAGCCAATCAGTGCCAATCAGTGTTTAGCCAACAAACCTTCACACAGGTCTATTTTATGTAACATAAAAAAAGCATGAAAAAGTATCTAGAGGAGCCTGCATTGCTGATTGCTGTATAAAGGAACATGTTGGCAGAAACACAAGGGAAATGAGAAGAGCGGACTGTTCTTGGATGAAGGAAAGAAGGAAGGCCTTGCTTTAGAGCAAAATACAGGCAGCTCAGGTTGACTTTACAGTGGCCTCAATAATTGTGGTTTTAAGAACTGAAAACAGACACAGTAACAGAAGCCTTTTTTGTGACACTTTTGGGGGATTATGTTATGTAATGTAGCAATTATACTAGATTTTCCCAGTAAATATGCAATACGATATGGGTCAGCAAACTGTTCAGTAATCGCAGAATTGCTTATATAGATTCTGACACTGCAAATTACTGTAGTACTGTATGGTTATATATAAATGGACACAACTACAGATAAAACTCAGGTCTCAGGTGACAACTGTACAATGCATTTCTTTTTAATTTTGTAACTACAGAGTTAGAAGACACATAAGCAAACAGCATGACAAAGGCAGAAGTGAGGCAGAAGTGATGTTTTAGGCATGCCGTTTCCATCATGCTAATGAGTCCACATAAGCTTGGACGGTGAATGAGTATGAATGGACTGACTATGTTGTGTAAATTAAAATTTTTAGCTGAACCATTGCTTTAAGAGGTTAAATCAACAGTTTGCATCTCAACTCTTCTCAGATGCATTGACATGTAATTTTGGATTAATTTTGGTTCTGGTCTGGCTAGACACTGGATAAGGCAGGATTTAACCTTCCTAAAAGGAGACTGAGGGCTTTACATGGTTGGTCAGCATGGAGCAATGTTATGTTCACTGCCCTCAGAATACACAGGCTTGTTTATCACCATTTCATACTTATCCATCACCACTGCCACACGTCATGTTTTCCTTGACACATTGTACAATATTCTCATTCCACCTCTAGCAATAGAACCTCATGCCTTATAGCAGCAGGTCTACACAGTAACACGGACAATGTCAGTGTTCACTGAGGTGTTTTACACCTCATACCACTTTCACCAATGCTGAACTGAAAAGTTCGTGTTCACCCTGTCATCAAGTGTTCTGTGACAGCCATCACTGCCAGGTGAGCATGAATTCAGGGACACTGGGAGAGAGTGTTGCCATGGCTGGACCAGACATTCCAGAAGATTTTTCCAAAGTAGTTTGGCCACACAGAACATTGCTTGTTATCTAGATGAATGTTTATGGCCAAATAGAGATGAGAAGGGCTGACAGAGCAATTCTAAATTTAGATTTATTGTTGAAATTAGTTTTCTAAACCACAAGATCATCGTCATCTTTTTTATTTTTCTTATTTTAACTTTTGAAAATATTTTTCTCATTTTAACTTTTTGTTTTTAAAAGAGTCAAACCTGTAACAACAAATGACCAAACAATAACTATTTATAGTGGAGTTTACTTATGCAGCTATGCCAGCAGTATGCACATTGTAAAAAAAAAGTTTTGATTTTGATTTAGCAGTGCAGTTTGTTGTAGAAACGTACAATACTTGTGCATGTCTGTTTTTTGCTTTTGTCTTTAGAAAAGCTTTAGGGCCTTTCATATTCTTTCTAACATTTCTGCAGGCAGTCAAGAAAACTGTCCGAAACCTTAGAAGGAAGGAAAATACATATATATACATATATATGGTCATTAACTGTACTTTATCATGCTGTGCTGCACATGCAGCCAAGTGCATTTCAAGCTTTAGCCTGTGTATGTAATTCGGGACTCATTAACTTGAGGAGCAGTAATACATGTGACAGTTAGCCCTGGTTTGTGATTTAGGTTATAGACTTAGTTTCTTATGGTTCTTTGTGCAATTACTGCACTTCCAACCTCAAGTCATTTCCCCTCTAGCTTTAAATAGGTAAGTGCAAGAGGCTGGCAGTCAAGAAAACATTTCCTGGCTGCCAAGTCTCCACCACCCGTTATGATAATTAAGAAAGCTTGTGCTTTGTAATACATTAGGTTTTAAATGATCATCTGTGGTTTCCAGCGCAGGTTTGTAGGCTGTACATGGTGTGCTTTCTTATCAGAAAGGAGGTGCACACCATCACTTTAAACAGTCTCTGTGTGAGAGTGTGTCTATTTCTACTGTGCTGCAAAATCTTTGAACTACAGACTATATGTTTACACCCCCACACACACCCTAACCCCCCTCCCCACACCCACACACTCTCACCCCCCCACACACACCCACAAACACTCTCACCCCCCCACACATACCCTCACACTCCCTCACACACCCACACATACCCTCACCCCCCCACACTCACCCTCACACACCCACACACTCCCTCACCCTCCCACACACACACCCACACACACCCTCACACTCCCTCACCCCCCCCCCATCACACACCCTCTCACTCCACCCACACATACACACACACACACCCTCCAAAACACCACCAGTAGTTTGAGATTGAAAACCAGAGGTGCTGGAGTGCAATTATCAGAAGCAGCAACCTCTTGCACACTTTGTTTACAGCCCAGGGGAAGGGTTTGCTTTGGCTCAGGTTCCGCAAAAGCAATGTGTGATTATCATACCACAACAGTTTGAAAGAACAAATCTATTTATAGAGATCAGTATGTTGATTAGATTCCTGAAACCCTTCGCAGGCACAGGCTGCTGTAAGCCAGCTGAATTTGCGAGATGGATGTGAATTCATAGGCACTCGGTTGTATTGTGAAGATGAAGCTTATTTTCAGATTCCAAGGTCAAATCTGTTCAGTTTTTGATAACAAAATAAAGCCCTTAATACTGCAGCTCCCATACATTAAAAACTAATTTAGAAGGAATACACCCAGTCATATGAGAGTGGGTGCATGCATAGCATAACCCAGCAAAAGGGTTCTATGTAGAATTAAAAAAGGGTAGCACACTTTTTGGTGCTATATAGATCCATTTTAAAAGGTCCTTTGAAAACCTGTACAGATGTTATCCATCATAAATTGCTCTTTCCATTTATCTATGGATAGAAAAATATCCTTTATATACTCTATCCATTACATTAACTAAAAAACCCTTGAAGATGTTGATAGAATGTATTCTGACATAACCATCAATCAAATGGCCATGGCTTCGGTCAGTCATACCAGTGTTGAGCAAGATGGAGGACAGCCCGACTGTCTGCTCTCTTCCAGAGCGGTACAAAACAAAGATCTATAAAGACAGTTCATGACTGGTTTACTGCATGTACACCCACTACTGGAATCCTTGGATGACTGCTCACAAACAAATCTACAGTTAAGCAATGAGTATCAATTTTTTTTTTTTTAAATTAGCATACCAAAGACACCATAATGTCCTCATGAAGCTGGCCAACACAAGTGAATCTGAACATATGGGTGCATGTGTACACATGTTTTTGTGGCTCAATCTATAATTCATCATACCTGTATGTTAAAACTGAAATCTTGCCATTATGCTAATCTCTACCGAAAGAGTAATAAAAGGTAAAAAGGTGAAATTCTTTTCAGTGGTGTCCATGTTTTAGGTTTTACGCCGCACAAACCAAATTCGATCTACAATCAAATAAAAAGGGAAATCGCTCCTCAGTTTCACCTATGAAATCCACTTAAAATCCCTCAGAGGCTGCCACTGTGAGTTAGCGAGTGCAGAAAGAAACGAGACGCTGTCATCGCTTCATCGCTGAAATTTCCACAAACTAGACATGACACTAAGGGCACTGCTAGAGGTTATTATAACTGACACCATTACTGATACCTGACACCATTTAGGGCTGTTTAAGACTTGATGTGTGAATTCTGACCGGGTAATGCCTGTTTTGTGAAGCCCACCATCACAAAAATATGTTAAGATGTTGTGAAACGAATCACATTTCCTTTCAAGTTGAAAAGGGGACGTTGAGAAATCAAAGAAGCCGTTATCAACGCCAACTTGTTATCAAGCTCACTGACAGACTTGGAAGTGTGTCTCTGCTTATGAATGTTTGATCACTTGGGATGATCTGTCCCATATTCTGGATAAGCTCAAACATTAGACATAGACGAATATCTGCAGGGTTCAAACCTGCTTTACTTCCTCTGAAGGAATCAAAGGCCACTGGGACACTTCAAAACACTACAGAATGTTGTCAACATCAGCTTCGTTTTCTGTCAGTTATAGTGTTAATGGAGCTTTGACTTCCATGACTCCAGAGTTTTCAGAAACATCTAAATCTTGGACTGTCCAATTTTACATCAGTTCTACTAAAATGTCTGTCTAGAGCCTGAAGTGATGGACATGGAAGTGAATGCGGACACACATCTAATGCACAGAAAAGAAAAGCTAACAGGTCACATCTGAACTCTATGCTTTAAGTACTCTACAGATGCATCAGATGCTAAAGAGGTTTGAAACCCTTGGTCAACGTTTAATAATGCCAATTTGGCAAGTAGGTTAGCATTGGCAGTGCCAGGAGCCCAAGACAGCATAAATAGCTTTGCTCTCTCTGGGTAGGTAGGCTGACCCTCCCTTTACCCCCATCATTCACCACACTGCTAGCAAATGTGGGCATCTGTTAGTTGACCTAACAGAACTGGCAGGTAGTCTTCTCCTTCAAATGTTCCATGACCTTATGTCAGCGGCAGTTCTACAAGTTCTAGGCAGGTTTCACGTATCTTCAAGGATGCACAGGCTAGCCTTCACTCTCCCAGCATGGTAGCATCGCAGTAGGGGGAGACCTAGTTAAAGAGTCAGAACTGGCTACTACTAAAACTAACTGGGGAAAAAACTGTGTATGAATTCAAAACAATTTGCTCACATATGGTATTTCTAATATTCTGTCCAAATTCAAAGGGTTTATAACATTTTTGTGGTAAAAATGAACCAGAATGTCCAGAATGATGGAGAAAGCTATAGATGATTCCACAGTGGAAAAGTTGTGTAGCATCCAGAAAGATATAAGCCTAAATATCCAAAATATCATATATTTCTACAATGATCTCAACCTGTGGATAATTTAGCAAAAATATTATAAATAGAAATTTCAGTATTTTATTCATAACCTACTTGAAATTCCCAAAACTAGGGAATAATCTAAAAATATATTTTCATATATAGACATATATATATGAATATATGGTGTGTGGGTGTATATACACTGGATTTGTGTTTGTTGTATATAAAAGTATAATGATACTGTATAATAATGTATAATAATTATCTGTTCTGATTGGTCTTACTTTTGGTAAAAGCAGACTTAATCATAACAAGAAATGACAAAAATATGTGGATCCGTCAGTACCTGTAATTGTTTTTCTCACTGCCGATGTAGAAGTGGTCATACTGGGAGAAAGCCTGAAGTCCATCCCAGTCGGTCAGTTCCACACGGAGAACATACTGCTTCTGACTGGTCAGCATATACACAAACTCGTTCCCCAGCCAGTGCTCGGCGGACACACTCCCAAAACCCTGCAAAAGAGAGCGCGCTGGGGTCACTGCAGGAATTCAGCAGGGTTAGTGACGAGGCCCGGAGCAGGCCATGGGAAACACAGGCCTGCTCAAGAGAACGCAGGAACAACAAGAGAGCGCAATGACCACAACCAACTCTTCATTTTTTACCCTTTTCCTCTCCGCCTTTTCTAAGCTTATAATGATTTTAGGATGGGCTGACATATGGTAGGATCAATGCCCAATGACCTACTTTGGGTCTTTAATGCTTGCATTAAACTATGAGAAAACATTTGATCATAGTTCTTTTGCCATATGTGTAATACTTTGAAGCATGAGCATAGATGAGATAAATCCTCTGGACACCTGAGGTCTTTCTTAATACTTCCAAATGCAGTTTACTACAACTTCTCAGTTACCTTTCTTTTCTTTTCTTTTGCACCATGCTTACAGCTATAACAGTTGACATACATTTTGAATAGCTAGTCTACTCAGGACTCTGTATTTACTCGAGACTTATTGTTGATGTTGAGCCCAGCTGTGTATTTATTGAACTGTAAGTTGGAGTCATGTGTTTAAATGTTTAATGTGTAGTCTGTGTCTCGGTCACTTGTACTGTGTGGTCCAGTAAACACTGGCACTGTCTTGTATGTTGTTCTGCTGTATATTTGTAAATGGTTGGGACGACAAAAAGTTCTTTCTGATCTTGATCTTTTTAATCTTCTCCCTCTCGCTTTTTCCCCCCCTAGAGGCTAAACCAATCAGTATTCTGACACGCAAAAGGGAAGAGCAAGTAAACAACAGTGACATTTACATGTACACTAATGGTTTAATTTTGAAAATGAACTGTGTGTCACACGTGAATACAGAACAGCACACAGTGTAAACAATGTGAAATTTGTCCTCTGCATTTAACACATTCACTCAAGTGAAGCCACGGGCAGCCAGTGACGCAGCACCCAGGGAGCAGTGTGTGGGGACAGTACCTTGCTCAAGGGGACCTCAGTGATGACACTGGTAGTCCTGGTAGTTGTATACTGACACTGATATTTAGCAGCTTTCATACATACTGTAGTCAGCACCAGAGTTGACTTGCAGTGAACCCCAGAGTGTCGCTTTCTGTAAGACCAGAAATCAGCTCCCTGATCCTCCCTTGGGCTCTAAAACACTTGACCAAAGGTACAAAACGCTTGGGGGAAAGCTCTGAAAAAAGCCTTTGTGTTAAAACACCCTAGGACCTCAGTTAGACTGTGACAGGTCTATCTTTGTTCACATGATCTGTCTTAGACTAACCTTGAACTGTTGATGCGCTTGTAAATTAAGACCATGCTGACATGCATTAAAAAGGGTTAGTAGACTAATCATAAATTTGGCTGCTGTGTGCATGTAAACAAAGCTTTGGGAACCTCTTTAACCTGACAAGTGTTAACTAAAATAATTCATAGGAATTGTTAACATGCAAAACAAATCTTTTTGTCTTGCAGTCACAATTATTGCGTTACACACATACAGCAGTTTACCCTGCTTCTTCAAGCAGGTCTTTTGCTATTCTCATTTGTGTCAACACTTTGTCATTACTCCTAATCTCCTAATATAACAGCCAGGAACCCCCCTCCATAGAACTTCCCCTGTGTGCACTGTACAGGCTCAGCTCATTAAAGCAGCTGGAAAGGCTTCTGAACCACATCTTAATGCAGCGCAGGTGCTAGCAGCAGTAATTACACACAGTCCAGCAGATCAGAACCAAAGCCCCTTTTTGAACGGACTTTACCTGTTTATGGCGCCCTAAATGAGCACCATATGGCTCTGGATCATACAGCATCCTTTCCTACATTCTCTCTTTTTGGAAAAATAAATGAGTAATGTTTCATATTAGACAGAGGGAATAAGCTGCATATCATTAAAGACAACATCTGACAAGGGTTGCTCTTGATTAGGTTATTAGGGATGGTGAGGGTATTACTGTGTTAACCCTTAGAGGTAGAAGGCATGTAACTTCTAAAACTCATAGGTCATTGCAACTAAACAGAAATATTCTGTCGAAAGGTATGAATTCTTAACTTTCAGTTGATATTACATTTGTGCTTGTAAGAGGAAGTGGAAATGGTTATTATGGTTTGAATTTGATAAAAAGTTATTGATGCATGTACGATCTCATTTTGCATAAAAAACACTATTTACATTTTTGCCATGTTTTTTGGTATTGCGTTAAAATGAGGCAAAAATAAGCTCGGCATTAATCTAGAAAAAACCTGGAGATGTAACAAACAGCAGACATACCAGAGCAAATGGTTAACAACACCTTGGTGACCACCTGTGACACCATAGCAACTCCTAGAAATCACCTGGGATACTACAGCAAGCACTTGGGACACCATAGCAACCATCTAGAAACACATTAGCAACCATCTGTGCTGTGATGCCATAGCAAGCATCTAGAGACACCCTAGCGATCACCTAAAATAACAGAGCAACCATGCTGGAACATCTTAAGAACACCTGGAAATGGCTCATCATTGAAGTTTTACCTTTTTTGATCTGATTAGCAGATGCCCTTTCCACTGCGTCAAATTTTCATGCTGACTGCACCAAAAGAAAAGGTCCAAAATAATGTCAAATTAATTTGATTTTGTCCTGATAGTGACATTATGCTTTGCAATCACTAAGCATATACCTCAGGAAATGCACTACTCATTTGTTTTGTAACTGTTATTATGCAATAACATTTACTTAGTATACCAAATCAACATTTGATTGTGCTCCACGCTCCCTTTCTCATGCTTTTGCAGAGCTGATATTTGCTCTGCTTTTGGTTCCTTCAGTCTTAGAGTGAGATGACATCACAGACTCTCGTCGAGATTCTCTCTCCCTATGCATTCTTAAGGGAGATAATGCATGTGTTAGAGTTGGAAGTGTCCCAGTTTTTCAAATGGCCTTTGAATATAAACAAACAAATAAATAGATAAAACTTAAGAAGAACAACAGTGTGATTGCTTCCACAGTCACAGTAATAACTACAGTATATTTGTAAGGGTTAAAGACTGGTCTAGTCTGTTCTGGCTCTTGATTTTGAAGAGACCTGTATGTTTATGAACTTATGGGGGGATTACGAGCCGAGGGGTTTATGATGTAAATATGGGACATTCCTCCAGTCTAAAGAAAGTCCTCTGTGGGCGAAATTACATTTCTTTCCAAAATCCTCTACAAATGTGCCTGCTGCTGAGGTGTGGGCTCACTGATTGGTTTTTAAACGCCAGGCCTTGTACCTTGAGCACATAAGTGTTCCGGAGCAGGCCAGACTCTGAAACAAGTTCACACTAAATCCCACATCATTTCTCATGTGAACTTCACTAGTAACCAAAACCACAGATGTGGATCGATTGGTCTTTAATATTCAGAATGGGCCGTCCTCTTGGGTGTGTGGTTGTGGATAAAACTCAGTATTAGCGCATTGTTTCGCAATAATCCTCTCTAAGGTTGCCATGCATCACTTCACTAATAGGTATAAATAGTAGCTTTTCCAAACATGCTCTCCTTCAAATAGCAAATAAATCAAAGCAGTGTCAAACTTTTAGAAATATATTTCTGTTCTTCCCGGTTGCACTCATGAGAACAACAGCTAAAAGTACTTTAATATGAACTAGTCAGTGATAAAAATGTTGGTTTTTGGCTTGAATGTTTGGTTCTAGGGTAAGAAAACACATTTCTTCTATATGAAGACTCTTTAAATGTAACGTTCTTTTAAACTCTCATTTATAAAAACAATTATTTAAGCATTTTAAAGGTTTATTAGGGAAATAAAGATTCTTTTTCTGTACTTATTCAAAAAAACCTCTTTACTTAATGGACTCTGATAGATTTCACACAACCTCATTCACCCTAGTGATAATGTCATAGGTGTTTACAGACAGGTCCAGGTCAAACATACTTCTCTCTTAAAACAGAACTGTCAGTCTAGGTCTTTGTGTCAGGTATTTAAAGAAGTGCCACTTAACATAACTAAGGTTCCACCAGCATATTTCATACCAGGTATAAATGGATCAAGAATCTAAATAATCCTATTTCCAGGTAGGTTGTGCCTCTGATGCCAGCTGTTTCAGAGGTCATGTTTCTTCTATTCTCCATGTATGACTAAAATAATTTAGACACTCTGAATGCTGCTGATGACTGTCTTGACACTTTTAGTGCTGCAATGTTTGATAAGCACCATAAGCTGAAACAGAAAAATACTGCCTTTGTTTTATAAACAATAATCACAATACATTTTGCTGGTTTATTGCTAAAGTTATAGTTTAGATATCTTCTAAAAAGAATCTCCAAAATGGTAACTTTACAGGAGAAGGCAAAAATGTAATGACTTCCTTTTTTTAAATGTGAGTTAGGGTTAGGGTTAGGGTCATTTTTGAGTATTTCTATTAATTAACGTATTGTAAAAGCTTTACACGATGTAAAAGGCAGCTGTTGTGTTCAACAGTTGTGATTTATTACACACATTACACACAAATCTGAACCAAAATTAATAAGCACCTTCAACAGCGCACCATCTCATGTCATTTGCTGGAGTCATGCTCCGCTGAACGAAGCCTCTTAGGACTATATCATGTGTGCAGACAAAAATGGTGCAAGTGGCCAAGAGTCTAACATGGAGAACAAACTGTTATTGCTTTTGGACTTTGTGATGTTTTCTAATCAGCAATAGAGACCAAAACTGAGTCATGCCTTTAGGCACTCGTGTGCCAGTCCAGACGTTGCTAAGTGGTGGTGAATTCGCCCTCCTCCCCCCACCAAAATAAAGATTCATACATCTGCTGACTCTTCTATTGGCCTTCTTAGACATTCCTCACAGGCAAAATCAAGGACAGCTGCGGTCGGAAAATATATGATCTACATGTGTTGCCTGAAAGGCGGTGAATCAGCATCACGGCTATAGCTAAATTCAAGATGAAATTAGTAATGAGTTGTCTGGCTACGTACCATCTTATATTCTTTCCATGTCCTCTGGAAGTCAACGCTGCCATCCTCCCGATGCTGGATTACTGTCCATCCTCCGCCAGCAGACTCCATGTTGCAGTATACCTGATGCACATACAAACACACACAGGCAGAAATCCATTTACGCTCATTCTCGCTGAGAGGTTGAACAAGGTTTACAGACCAACAAAAATGAGGCCAAACCGAGTAGTAAAAATCTCATTCAGCCTAACTAGAAATTAGAGAGCCCAACTCAAAGAAATGACTCAAACTGGATTGCTACAATATTGGTTTAGAGCTTGGCAGGTTTGAATGGTTGAAATGATAACATCATTGGCTTCCAGGCTAATGTTGGCATTATTGCACAGAAAAATGCACTTGATCTTTCTGAACAGAGAAATCTATCATGCTCATACAAAAAAAAATCATTGGAAATGAACAATGTAATAAATAAAAGGTATTTTAACTTAAGTTAAGTTACATTATGCTATATTATCCCTTTGGGTGGAATGGGATTTTTGCAAATGTTCTGTAAACCTCACAACAGCTGCTACTAAAGAACATGGACGCCGTCTGGAAAGGTCAATTGCAGGCCTAGTTTTTCTTGCTGTTACTTCTTATCAGGCCATGTTGATTTTTTTGGTTAACAGCGATTACAGCAGTGCAGGAGACCAGGCCTAAGATCAAAGCAGAGACACGAGGGACACATGGCTGTAATCTAGCTGTGTGTGGATCAGCGTAAAGTAATAAGAGGTGAATCTGTGACTGCTGCTGTTTGGTGGTAAAGCTCACACACATCCAGCTGAACACACACAGGACAATTACGGTCCTCTTACAAAGTACAACTGACTGGATCTGTGGAAACCAGACACTAAGACACATGCTTACACACACACACACACACACACACACATTCAGTATATATATGTATATATTGACAAGTACAATCCCACTAAAGCCTTCACCACTTTCTGAATGTGTACCACCCTTTGCACTATGAAATTTACATTAAGGGGTTTATCTTGTCCTTTATCAATCACACTGTCCGCACTAATCTAACCTGATCTCCCAAACTAACCTCAAATATCCTTAGAACATTTGGAGCCAATCCAGTTTCCAAGGACCATCAGCCAGTCCACATTTCCATTCCATTTCAGCCCTCAGCACACCTGGGCTATAAACTGCTGATTACCTGGGTCAACTGAACTGTGCTAGAATAGAATAAAAACTTGGACCAGCTATTGGTCCTTGAGGACTGGATTGGAAACCTCTGATATAAATAAGTGCTAAGTATATTTCACACAAAATTGGCTCAAGCCAACTAAGAGGCCCCCTCAACCCCACCCAATACCCTCTGGCTGCACTCTGTTGAGGTGCTGACCACCTGTTTCACCTCACTGACCCAGCCAAGAGGATTCCAGGCACTCTTTCCTCTCTGGATCAAAATAGCCACATTGGCTCTTATCCCATATACCAATGTACTGCCCTAGCTTTTCCTAACAATATTACTGTGTAGCCCAGTACAGTGTGGTTTCCTTGCTGTAGCTCTTCTGATTTAAATTCATGAAATACTTGTTATTTGGTGGATGAGTTGAATAAGGTGTAATAGAAAGGTATAGAAAGGTTAACGACTAGCATACATGTTAATATGTCAGCAGTGATGAGAAATAAAAGGAACAAAAAAATATGGTGCGTTCAAGTAGTTTGGGAGATTAAAGTTCAAATCAAAGTGTATTGTGTTTCATCAGGTCTCGATCTGATCCCTAAAAGAAGAACCAGCCCAATAAAATCGTATAAGAAAAAGAGATGCATGAGTGTGTACCTTTGACAGTTTAAAGACCTTTTACACAATTTCAGGGTACTTAATATAACTTTCAAACCATGTGGAGGTTCTCCGAAATTTAAAAAGGATCTTCCCATCCACAAATGTCATTTAAAAATGATTCTCTGAAGAACAATCCCATTAAATGGTTTTCCTTTAGCAACCAAAAATGGCATGTTTGTTTTTGAAGAGTGTGGTGTCATTAACAATTCCCTTTGAGATCATCAGAATCAAAAGGCTCCATTAAATGTGTGTTCCAGATTACTCTTACCAAGAGAAATAGAAAGTAAGTGGAGTTATATTTCGTGTCTGAAGACACACACACACACACAAACACACACACACACACACACACACACACACACACACACACACCTTTTTGGTTTCCTGAGGGTTGATGTTAATGGTGTATACTCCGTTCTTCCGGATGCCTGACTCATACAGATCAGTGCAGTCCCGGAATTTCTTCTCTTCGTCAGCTTGCTTCGTGGGCACAACTGTAGACATAAAAAAGTACGTTTGTCACTGATTCACATATGTGTACTGATTCACATATCAGTAGGCCTATGCATTCATACACTGAAGTTTGAACACCTGGGCAAATCATGTTGTTTTTCTAAGTGAAACACTTCATTTTGTGCAAATTTTAGTGCACAATTTCTTTTTCAAATATGTGCCACTATTTTTCCTCAGGCTGCGTTTTATAATATAATTTTATAATATTTCAAATTCAGCAAATGAGCAGTAATTTTGCTTTAAAATGTGTGTGTTTGGTTCTTTAGAATATGATTTGATTAAGTTGTATTTTTTGAGGAAAGAATTCAATTCCCCCCATGTTTCAATCAGACTATTTTGATACAGTTCTGAGTTATTTTTAAAAGTATACACAAATGCAAAATCTCCACACAGTAGTGGGATTTAGACAAACATACATATAAAAACAAATATACAAAGAAAAAAAATCCATAATTATTTTTTACTTCACATTTTGTAAAATAAAAATGTGAATATTTTTGTTAAGGGGAATCACTCACAAAACTGAAAACTAATGACACTTAGAATAAAGGATGCTGGAATTTCAATGATACAGTTCAGTAATTTTCAAGGACCAATTTCGCTATCCCTTTTCTATTGCAAGCTTGGTTAGAGCAAGGGGGTCACTGAGACCCAACTTGAGAACCACTACTGTAGTTCACAGTGGAAAGCCTGGATAGACAGAACATGGTCAAGTAGCCCTTTCTTCGCTGATGTAATTGAGCCTCAATATGGTTTACACAAGGCATCACCACAGCCTTCAATGGGGGTAAATCCATCTCTCTAAAACGTGACTGACATGTATCTACAGTCTGTCTGGCACTGAAAACTCTGGTGGGTAATGATAATTTTCACAAGTTCTATTATGTTATATTTCATCAGCAGCCTGAATGGTTTATAACATCCAAGCGAACGTAAGGAAGGCGGTTTTGATGATGGAATGCTTCTGGAGCGAGAGCAGAGACTGTTTCGGCAATGTTATCCAGGGAGGATTAAATATATAAGGTTGTGGTTGGAAGGGAGTGTGCTGAGGATGGAAGGGATGGAATGTGTATAAAAGCGTATGCCACTGTTTCTGTCTCAAGTCAGACATGCACAAATCAATCGCACTCACAGACACTGAAAAAACACCAGCGAGCCGGCCTGCGGCGGCGATGTTTTCCCATCACTTGCCCTAGGAGACATTTTGCAGGCAATGGAATGAATTAAAGATCTAGCCACTAAAACAAAGCCTGCTCAGATAACGTCAGATAACGGAATAAATAATACACACAGACATGGAAAATTCAGGACGCATACAGTTTTTCACACCAAAGTGTGTGAAATAGGCATGAAAGTGAAGGGACGGCATTAAAAGGAGGTATTCGGGACAACACTTTGGCATATGGTCGATAAGATCTTTCTGGCAGTGAGTGACACATTTCCAGTGTGAAAGACCTTTAATCAAAGGGCTGATCTCTTGCTCCCTGTGAGGAATCGTCCCGTTCTGACAGGGCTTTCCGAGCTGGCAGCTGGCTCTCCCTCCATCTGCACGTAATTACCCGTGCCAGTATTTTGAAACTAAGCAAGGGTCTGCGGACAAAATACTACAAGCTATAAATTTCAAGTTCCTGTTATAACAAGTGGTTTATATTTACGCGCCGGGGTCCTGCTTATGTCGCTGAAAATTCCTTCCGATCCCCCTTGTCTAGCTCTGCGAGAGAGCCGCAGCTCGGCTTTCACACCATTGTTTTTGCTGTTGGGACTGTTTAGGGAGAAGAGATGTCACCGCCAAGCGGGACGTGTCAGCGGTGTTTAGGCCTGGCTTTGATCCCTGGCGTGAGCACAGGGCGAGGGGCGGGAGGAGCTCTTCGTTAGAGGCCATTATGCCTGCCTTTCTCAGTAAGGATTGAGTGTCAGTGACAAGGATCTCCCGCAGTGACAAGTTCACAGAGTGGAACTGTGCACTGCGGAGTCTAACACAACAAGAAGCCCGACCTGTCCAACTGCAATTTACCACCAGATAGGAGTCCAAACAGCTGGAGCAGCGCAGAGAGTAATGGTCAGAGAATCCTAACTGTTTCAGGCATTTACACCATGAGTTCCAATATGTAGGACCACTCACTCAGTCCCTCACTTGAAAAGTCACTGTATCTAAGTAGACCTAAGTGGACAATTTCAAGTAATGTGAAAAAAGACAAAATGCAAAACAATGGAGTTCATATGGCTGTGATAACCTGTATTAGAAAGCAGTTTAGAGATACTGACACTTTTAATGAGAGATGTTTTAAGGGTGGATTAACATTAACCCTGGGTTAATGTTAGGAGTGGTATGAAAAATAAAACCTTAAATATCAGTGGGTGATCCTTTTAAACACTGCAAAGTTATTATTTCATCTGAGCTGCACTGCAGTTTTGTCTCCAGTATTGAATATGCTCATGCATAGTCATGCTGCTTTGTTAAGGTTCTAATACGAAAGAGCCACTGAGAATTACTACATACATTTAGCTATGTGCCTAGTCATTGTGTATTGTCTTTTTAGTAAGAACTATGTACTACCACTTTAAGTCCTTTTTATTGAATTTTAGTATTTTTAGCACAGTTTATTAGCACATTAATAGTTATCACATACTGTACCGTTTTAACCATTCATTTTTTTAACCATTCACTCCATTTAACCATTTAACTGTTTTGTTTATGTGAGACTGTCACTAACCTCTCCCATTGCCAGATTGAGCCAGTAACCACTGGTTCCCACTGGTTTCATTATGTCCCAACTTCTAAGCTAATTCGTTTTATTTACATAAACATCAAACCATCTCTTAGGTCATCAACTCCAACTAAACTACACTGAAATGCCCAAGAGGTTCTAGCTATTACCTCAGTAAGTGTGAGGTACAAACTCTGTGTACATTTATTTGTGAACAACTGTGGTAAATATCAAGACAGTCTAACTAATTTGCATTGAAATACTTAACAGGCTCTGACTATTAAGCAGATAAAGGATGTAGTAAAATATGTCATAACTACATAATTATACAGAATGACAAGGTGGCAAGCAGGACTGGCACATCCATATATGCAAACTAGGCCATCGTCTTGTGTGGAACTTTAGGAATGGAGATAAAACTTTTGTCTCTATCTGTTTACATGATTACTTGATTGCTATGGGACTGTAAAAGAAAATGCTAATTGAAGGGTGTAATATATTCTATTTAATCTAACACACGTAAGGTTAACAGAAGCCAAAGTTTTGTTTTCATAAAAACATCCACGTTTTATAAAAAGTGTATTCACATCCATTCTTGCTGCTTACAAGATCTTTTTCCTCAAATCAATAAATTTTGGATAGTCATCCACTGCCGGAAGTCATAAACACAATGTTTACAAAATGGTATGATGAAAGCATTATAGGGATTCTCGGGGACAAGGAAATTGCACTTTAAACTGAGCTGTCGTAACAGGAACTATCAAACAGCTTGCGTCCTGGCAATGAGTAGCTTTTTAAATGCACTACTATCTATTTACACATGAGTTCTTGCTGATTCAGTAGGGACTTCTGCTCAGTGGGGAGTTTATGTGAAAAGAACAAACAGGCGAAGTAATTTCTATAAATCACAACTTCAGACAAACAAACTCTCCAAAACTCTACAAACCTTCATTCAACCCAAATAAGCACAAATAAGAATTAAAGTGCCCAAGTTAACTGTGGGACTAAAATAGGCGAAGCAAGGACAAAGGTCAGTATCAACCAGCGGTGCCAGACATTTCCTCAGCTTCAAATTTAGAGGTCGTATTAATATCATAAGACAGATGAAAACATACCAGCAACTGAAATGGCAAAGATCAAAAGAGAGATCAGAATTAATCAGTGGTGCTAGCCAACTGGTCTAAAATATTACATAAAATGCAAACATGCCCTCCTAATGTTGGGGTGTGCCCTGACACGTCCATCTGAGACATATTGTTCTGAAGTGCATTTATTTCTCGAAAGCTAAACCTGGAGACTGAAAATAATATTTTGCAGTGCGGAGGCTACATCATCCCAGCTGTAAAGATGATTGATGCTATTCATTAGGTGGTATAATACAACAGAGTGAAAACGAAACTCATATTTAGCAGCCAAGGATTTGGAACAGCTGCCCAGAGCTTAGCTCCATTACAATTAAAAATATGATTTGGCCCACTGAATTGTAATGTGTTTATTAAGTGATAATTGGGTTACTAGGGTGAGCTCACCACATATCAAAAACACCATTCCCATAGAGAGCTTAGGAAAAGAACTTTAAGATATACAAATCTGAATGAAAAAGTTAATATCATAACACCAAGGCGGTTTTATTATTCAAACCTAGATTTATGCTAATAAACTTACAATAACATTCATAGATTATTTCACCCAATAACTCTTCAGTTTCAGCTCTCAAAACAACAGCTAATTCCTATAGGTCCCACATGTCTGTATTATGTGTCCCTTATTTCTAATAACTTGCTTGATTAGCAAAAGTTCTCTCCATTCCCCCAGAAAGAAGCCTTGGAGCTAGTTTTGAATTGCAACAGAGGAGTCGTGCAGTCCGACAGGTGACCTCCGAACCTTCCCTTTCACCTCCAGAGCACAAGATGTCCCATTGGACTCATTAAGGCTTGACTAATTCAGCCTGAGGTGAAGAAGGTGACCTCTGTCGTGGATCCAAAGTTCCAAAGTTGCTATATGAGAGCAAAAGAGCAACACCAGAGCAGCTACATACCAGTTTCTTGCCCATATAACCAATATTCTTGCTTTCATATACACTTAAAGCCTAGATATGAGCCATCTCAAAGGATTCCTTTTGTCCATTTTCCTATCCTTTCTAAGGCAAAGCCACATCCAAACAGAATCAGTTTCCACTGTTAACACCATAACAAACACTTATTTGTTTCTAATAATAAAATTTGACGTATATATGCACTACTCAAATTTGAAACCTACCATTCATCCACTAGTCAATATAATCCATAGACGTGGCTTTAGATTTAATTATGGCTCATTCTAGATGCACTATTTTCATGATGTTAAAAAAACAAACAAACAAAAACCTCAAAACATTTTTACA
Organism: Brachyalestes nurse; assembly: GCA_037974405.1. Taxonomy (NCBI): domain Eukaryota; kingdom Metazoa; phylum Chordata; class Actinopteri; order Characiformes; family Alestidae; genus Brachyalestes; species Brachyalestes nurse. The sequence continues at coordinate 11,825,187 of JBBPCY010000142.1, read as the reverse complement.
TATATCTGCCTGTTCAGCCTGCAGCAGTTTAGCTTTGCGTATCCATGATGAAGAACTTATTGTTTCAGCCAGACCACTTTTTGAATGAGGCACAATACAGCACAGCTAATCGAGACAGAGCTCGTTTATTAGTCTTAAAAGCACAATAATAAAACAGTCTATTTAATTCCGAGGGATGAAAAGAGATAATATAAAAATTAGTTTTACATGTTTTTAAAAACACATAGATGTCATAAATGGACCTCAGGGCAAAAATGCAACAAAAAAGGTATGGGCCCTTTAATGACTTAACAGTTTCCATCTCTTTCACAGTATTCAGAGAATGCCGAAGTCTTGTTAAAAGAGTCATTTGGGTGTCAGTTGAGTGGTCTAATGGCAGAAAGAGCCAAAGGAAGTAGCCTTGCTCACAGAGCCCTCCCAGCAGGAAGCAGAGCTCACGCTCACAGGGTTGAGGTTTCTCCATGCTTTGCTGGTCCCAGCACAGACATCCAGGCTAAATTTCCTGTGACTATGGAGAGTTAGGGCAGACACAAGGCCAAGAGGGCACACTGGGGTTAGAGTGGGAAAACGGGGCTAATGAGTTCACTGCATGGTCCACTGTTGGTGTGAGACCATCACTGAGAGCCAGGGAGAAACGTCCAGCCCTGCATCACTGCAGTGGGGAGACATTATATAGGTCCAGCCTGTAACTCAAACAGGGGCTGTTTGACATTTCAGTCAACCAGTAAAGCACAGGCAGTGTGCTGAAGCATGATAAGCTCCATCCGTTTCAATGCAACATTGTCTGACTGGAGCAAATTGAGACATATGAGACGAGGGCATGTACGCCCACCAGGAAGTGGCTTTTATCAGTGACATACCATGACACATGCTGAGTTATTTTCAATCAATTCTGCGATAAGCTGATGTAGCTGGTTTCCACTGTCATGAGAATGTCTTCAAAAATACCAGCTGACCTTTGGACTGCGTGAGCATTTCCTGATGATTAAACCAAATGAAATGGCTGATAGTCACTTTGCATTAAAAACGTGTGACAACAACCTAGAGTTAAGTACATATCCTTCCTTTATAGAGCATTTCTGAGACAAAGATACGTTTCCTCATAACTGCATAACATTTGAGCGCAATGAGTAGATGTTCTATTTCTATCCATTGAATCCACATTGAACTTTTTATGGTGGTAATGAATTCAACAGTATAAAATATAAAGTAGTAAGGTCTGGAGCATGGGTGACTAATCCTGGTCCCAGTGTCGTGTGAAGTCACAGCTGGTGTTTTCTGATTTCTAACACACTGGGTCAGAGGATTCACCACATTGTGCTACACACTAACCTTGGTGAACTGCAACTGTGTACCGTGGGTTTCTGATCCACTCAGTTTTGTTAACCTGTGCTGTTAAAAGTCATTGGCCTCTTTGTGTATTTGGATAATTCTCTGTACACATTATTGCAATACTCCTGTCTGTAGAAGGTATGAGGTAGTGTGTGATTATAACCACTTGCCCTGGAGAACATTTATTTACTTTAACGAATATTCACTTAATCTCTATGGGCCATTCAAACAATCGTAATTATTTTTTATCAGAGCTCATATTAGTGTAAATACACACACAGTGTAAATACATAAAATCATATCTGTTTAAAGACATTCACTTGTCCTGGCTTTATTGCTGGTGTTTGGCTGTTTCTGAATTCGAAACTGTGATTGGTGCACACGCCACACCAAACACTTCACTGCAATACAAATGAAAAGTATACATTTTTACATCTGCTTGTACATGATCTGATTGTCACTGTTGGTATGAAATCTTAGCACAGCCAAGGAAATTTGCTTAATTCAAATACAGATAGTGAAATAGCATAAATCTAAAATGATATAACAATAAAGTGTGTGTGTGTGTGTGTGAGAGAGAGAGAGAGAGAGAGAGAGAGAGAAAAAGAGAAAAAGAGGGTTTGTAATAGTTATTCCATATTGAGTACTCCAAGCAGGCCCTGAACAGTGGGGGGACTTTACTTAAAACATGCGATTGTAATGCGGCTGGGTGGTTTTCACACGACTGGTTGTGAAATTCAGCTCTAATTCAAATCACTTCCAGACTTTAGGCTGTTTGAAATCAGTGGATATGGAGCATGTCCAGATTACAATAAATACATGCATACAATAAACACCACGTACCTCCATCCTTGGAGCAGAGGCTGAGGAGGCTGTGCACAGTGTCCATGAGGTCCTGCTGCTGTCTCTGTAGCGCCGTGCTGTTCCCTGTGGCTCGGCCCAGCTGGCTCTCCAGCTCCAGGATCACTCCGCTCTGTTTGGCCACCAGCGCCTGCAGGCTGCTCTTCTCTTCCCTCAACACCTCCAGTTCCTGCCTGTGCCTCGCTTCCATCTCCTGCATCTTCACCTCCAGAAACCTAAAAGAAAGTAGGTAAGGAGGTGAAGGGACAGGGTTGTTTTATGAGTATTAAAATTATATTCTACATTAAACATGCAGATAAAAACGCAGATTTAATTCCATTCACTAAAATCACTTTAGGAGGTGGTCTGAGACACATTTTAGCCAGATGTTATTTGAGTGTAAACGCAGGGCAAATTTGTCTCAAGTTACATTTGTCAACCAAACCCCCTCCTAATATGTTACATCATGATGCATGTGGTTCATTACCACCATGACTAAAACAACCTTCCTCTTGTAAACATCGACTACTGAAGTAGCCACTTTCCTCAAAGGCTTTGTTTACACTGCAGGCCAAGCCAGATATGAATCTTAAATCTCAAATGACCATATTTGTATGGTTCAATTGTAGTCACATTTGCTCACATGTCTACATTGGTTGCCTTAGTAACCACACATGCAGGAGTACAGTGTCTCTAGGGAGGTGCAGGCAAAAATGTATAGATATTTATGTGTAATACAAAGCCAAATGAACAAAACATGGCACTAGAATAGCATAATACTGTTGACAGATGATGTTAGCTGACAGCTTTATAGGCACTACACCAAATATTTAAGAAAATCTATATATTGGTGAGTTTTGAGGCAGCAAGGATTTTTTGCATAAAAGAGAAACACAGTTTTGAGATGATCTGTATATTACACACCAAACAGTAATCAGATATCTGTTTGACTAACGAGAGACGAATGTAAAATCCAGATACAATATGGCCAGTTATAAATATGGCAAGGAAAGGGTGAAAAGGCACATAAGAACAAATTGTAGCTGTGAGAATCAACCTTCACTCGACTGAAGTGATTTGACTGCCTTATTATTCACACACAATAGGGAGTAAAATTGATTTGTTATGGTTATAATAAGTAAGATTGTTATAAATGTACTCGGTATCCATGACTGAAGCATTGCGCAAGCAAACACGGTTTCATCATACTTCTGGGGATTTTGTCCGCAGCCACATTGAACTGCTTTGTCTTCAGGTATTACATGGGCACATGACACAAACTAATCTGTATATGCTGGTTTAATCAAAAAAAAGTATTGCATGTGAATATCAGGTTTTGAACGATGGCTGTAGTAAGTCAAAGAGATCAAGTAAATATCAGTTGGTTTGACAAGATGAATATAATGACATCAGGAGAGGAAACCAAATACAGAACACAGATGCTGTGAAGTCGCTTTCTTTATGATGATGATGAGGAAATATGAATTCTAGTCTGCGTTTTTCAACTGCAGCTGGGCAGCCGTACAGAGAGCGCTGGGAACCAGACTCATGCGATGACGATGAGAGACAAGTCCCATCAGGCCAATTAACAAACGCCATGCTGGAAAGTGATCCAAGTGACATGTATTGCAAAATCATTAAACATGCAATAGTCCATCTAGAAAAATATGTCTTCATAAAGGTTATATTTAAGGGCAGAAATAGGGGACATCTTTCATCTCTTGGCAGGTTGCTTTGGATTGCACAGTATGGGACCAAGGAACTCTCTGAGAACTCAGTGTGTTGTCAGTTGTTGAGAATTGAAAGTTGTATTGTGTAATGGGCTGTGTTGTGTGTTTTGGATGTGAAGCAAGAATGTTTAGCCTGACTGTGCATGCAGCTTGTGGGGAACCGTTTGAATAAGCAGATCACCAGCAAGTTGTAATAGTTATTCATATTTTTTGGATGTGATCCGTATGCTTAACTCAATATATATAAAAAGAGATTAGCAGGAGAATAGTGGTCCCTCTTATAGTGACAAATCACATTAGTCAACATGTGGTTGTGCTGTATATTTGTTTGCAACGATTTTTTAAATAAATAGGTTTGAAAAACAAACCGTTGTTTAAACACATATTTTGTTTCTCTAATATATGTAGCATTATTCATAATATAGTGATGACATTACTTGTAAGGAAAGCCCAATCACAACAGTGTAAATCGTTTAAAAATCTTCTTAATTTGTGCCATCTACAATGCAATGTCCTTAAAACGCTTTCATAAATTAATTAATTAATTAATTAAATACAATTATAAATAAATAAATAAATAAAACGCTTTCATGCACACGTTTTAATTTTGAGGAGTCAGCAGGGACACTGCTCATGGATGGCCCACAAAGGGATCCAGAAAAAAATATTATTTATCTTTACTGCATATCATTTTTTTTTACAGATGTGTTTATTATTCAGTAACAACAAAGACAACAAAGCAAACTGAGTGAGTTATTTTTAAGTTAAGTGTGTCCCTAAATTCCCAATGTGAGTCATAAATGTAAAAAAAGTCTAACCAAAGAAATAATGCCCAAATCTGTAATGTCCCACGCCCCTCCAAAAAAGGGAAAGAACCTGAATCATTCCACAGTGTTTAAAACAGTGAGGCTTCCTTTTGTTTATTTCATAATCTAGACTATCTTTGTTGAAGAGTACTCAGTGCTTGTGGTCTTACCCATTCTTGTCGTGCAGTTTGCTGATCTCATTGGTCTGCACTATGAGCTGCTTTTCCAGCTTGTTGGTGGACAGTGAATTCTCCAGCAGCTGAATCTCCAGCCTGGACGTCTGGTTCAAAACCTAAACCCAACGAGGCAGTAGAGTCAGACTAAAAAACATGGCAATAGCACAGAACTCATAAACACATGGTAGGTCAGTGTTAAACCAGCAGCACCTCTGGAGAGGTCATAAACAGGAGAGAAGGAGCTACTGCTGTGTTCTTTGGCCATACGGTAGCACTTAGGAACAGTGGTTTCCCCAAGCAAACCATTCATTTGACAAATCAGCAAAAACAAGCCATGCCATATTCCTGTGTGTCTCATTCAAACTCACATTAGACATCAAGTGTGGTGGGAACACAAACATGCACAATGCATAAATGAGTAACAGGCATCTTATGTGGCTTAAGTGCTATCTTTGGCTTTATAGTGGTGGTCCTGCAGAGATAATTAGAAAAGGACTGGCTAAAGTAAGTGTTGCATTGAATGGAATGGAGGGACATACCTGAGTCTCAACATCAGTCAACTTGCGGGTCTGTTCAGCCGTCTGGGAAAGAAGATTGGTGCCCATTTCCAACATGGCTGCTGTGTGATTATGGACTGCACTCTGCTGTAACTGGGCCATCTCTGCTTTCATGCTCTCTTTGATGTAATTCTCAATCTGTTCCAAGCAAATGAAAGGGAACATGAACCAATATTCAAAAAGTGACCTAAATCCATCAATATTTAAGATACTGAAGTCAATTTCCTTGATTATTATAAGATGAAGTCAAAAGTGTTCAATTGCACTTTAAATTTATGAATAATATTTGTATTGCTCTATGGATTGAACTCATAACCTTAATCTTAGGAAATGTACAGATGTTGTCATTTATTATGATCAACACGTGTAAACGTATCAAATTTAATGTGAAAGTCATTAGGATTTACATTCCAGTAGCTGAAAAAGCAATACAGGAACAAAGAACCTATAAAAACATTCCTTCAAACTAACGGTAGAGTATCAAACCACTTTTATACCCGGAGCGGAGAGAATGTTTGACAAACTTGAAGAGACCAATAAAATGAAAGCGGACACCAACTGAGCACAAGGACACAGAGGTAATGGACCCTATCACAGCGTCAAGGAAGCAGGGCTGTGGCCCATGGAGAGCACTAAAAACTGCACACCCACTCTTTAATCAATGGATTCTTCCAAGCAGCCGTCATTTCAAAGAAACTTCTTATCTACAGTATGGTTCTTCAGTGAACAGGAATGATTCAGTCTAAAACAAGCCCAAAGCCTAAAGCTTTCCAAGCAGCTCAGCAACTGCCTAAAAAGCTGAAGATGTAGGTGGAAGCAGATGTTGGGTCATTTGTTAAGGGGAGGAAGAGATGGAGATGTAGAGATAGAGGAGAACTTGAAGACTTATCTTTAAAGCTCTCTTTCATCCTAATCTTCTGGCTGGCGAGATGACAAGGCCAGAACAAGGTTTGAGAACACAAAGACTACTTATGTGGATTAAACCCCCTGAGCAGCTCACACACTGACATCACTGTGGACCTGATTCTGAGTTTGACCATTTGGGATGATTCATCAGCTGGGCTTGTCTCTAGACTATCGTCTACATGAGTGAACTTTTGAGCTTTGGTTGAGCTCTTTTGGACAACGCCCATATCTCACGACCTGACAAACAAACTAAGCCACTTGGTGCGCAGCAACTGTTTCATATACATGTCATGACACATCAGAAGCGTTAGCTTCATCCGCTTGAGTGAAACAGCAAATATTTGTCCTTGCAATACAAAGGAAAATTAGTCATGAAAATGGAGTTGCCCACTCTCCATTTTCCATGATTTCACCAGGATATATTGTTCCTGTGATTACATTAGTATTCCCTAAAAATTCAATTTGACTACATACACAGAAGAATCCTATCATACAGAGATCTACTGGGGCCTGCAGTGTGTAACTAGTTTACCATGGCTTTAGGGTCTGATCTTCCATTTACGTCTGAGCTAATTGGAGCTCCACTTTGTGATTTTTACCATGTCCAGTTTTTTGGAAACGGAACTGTCCATTGTTGCATTGCATTTAGCAGAGGTGGACAGTAACTAAGTACATTTACCTGAGTACTGTACTTAATTACAGTTTTTGAGTATCTGTACTTCACTTGAGTAGTCTTTTTTTTGGAAACTTATAACTTTCACTTCACTACATTTGAAAGACA
>JBBPCY010000142.1:11791382-11810047 GCA_037974405.1 Brachyalestes nurse | reverse complement strand
TCCCCCCCTTCCCCTGCCACACTCTCTCTCTCTCTCTCTCTCTCTCTCTCTCTCTCTCTCACACACACACACACACAGACACACACAGACACACAGACACACGCACACAGACACACACACTCACCCACACACACAGATACACAGACACACAGACACACACACACACACACATACAGATACTGGTCGTCATTTTGAGCAGTCTGGTATATGGTTGAAGGTGTGGCTTCCAATGTGCTCTCAGTTGTTTGAACTCATCAGTTACACAGCTACACTGAGATTCAAGAGTCCAACCCATCCACTCAGCATGCAGACGCTATCCTAAAACTAACTGCCAGACAGCAAGCGCATTGTTCAAGACACCACTGAGCTGATTTCTTTTCATGACATTTTCCAGAACTCTTCCAGCAGAGTAATTCACATACACAAAACAAAACTAAACCAACCATCTCGCAGAATTGCAAAGATTTAAACAGATGCCCAAAACTCAATGGCAGAGCAAGCCCATAACTGCACTTTAAGTTCAGTTATTCCATCCCACAGCGCTTCAACAGCTTTAAAGACCCTGGAACAAAAGTTTCATTCGAAGTGCAGGGCTGTTTTATTTTAAACTCAAAAGGCTTGGAATTCAGAGGGTTGAGAGAAGCCAAGAAAGCACTAAATCCTTGTTTATCTGAAAAGCCTCTCATTTGCATACAAGACAATTAAGACATTTTAAGCTTAGGTAAGGATCAGTCTCACTGTCTGATCTGGTTAGGATTTCAGGCAAAAATCTAAATGTCCCCTGACTGCTGGACTGCGCTCTACAGAGTACTGTTCCAAAAAAACATGCGACCGAAGGACAACTTTCCAAAACACATTAAATACCATTTTAATGAATATTCTTTTATGGTTTACAGTGTTGGGAGTGGGCTTTACACATAGCATTATGATTAATCCCACCTTTATTACAACCATAAAAATGCCTTTCGCATTAGACCTCAGCTGTTATTACTATTTAACTTATATTAATTTAGAATACTATTGACTTTCTCAGTAATATACGGCATTCTTTCTTAGTATTTTGTCAGTTCTTTACATTATGTGGTAATAAAGAACTTAACTGGTTTCATTCAAGCCAAAAAATAAAAAATGCAAAGTAAAACTTTACTTTTCAAAACAAAGCAAAAATCTACATGAATGCCTACAGGCTTCTTCTTACCTTTGAAAAGGGATCATAAGGAAGAGGTGGTCTTGACCGACATATATATGAAACTGTACTTAATATAGTGCAAGATCATTTGATTAGGGACATACTGAACATTTAAAAACCATATGCAAACTATTGCTAAGGAAACAAATGATGATGCCTGACTAAAACATTAGTTTTAAAATGCATAGTCCTTTAATAATCGATATTAAAATGCAGTACTTAGTCTGATGATTCAGATCCTACACATCTTATTAATAAAGTCATGATGAAATGATCCAGACTGGACAGAATACACATGCCGTGCACATTACCCAACACTGTGAGACAAATGATGGGCTGAAGAGCAAATTAGCTTTGAAGACAAATGGCATATTGAATGTCTAAATGTCTGTACCAGCTCTCTGGTGCTCCGTGCATTCTGACTTCAGTTTCGCAAAATAAGTCGACTGTGTAATATCACTGAACAAAGAACACCCCAGCAGTGCGTGTAAGGCCAAGTGTAAAAGATATGAAATGCTTTTTTATAAATCATGGCATGGTGTGTAACAGTGAGTCAACTCCCTTGTTTAACTCCTTGTCATATTTTATAGAAGCTGTTTATAGAAAAGATACCGCAAAATGGTAGTACATTAAGCATTATCATTTAGATTGATTTTCTTCCACATTCGTGAGACCAAAGTGAGGTTAAACAATGTTAAGTAGAGACTAGCTACCAGAGTAGAAACTGTATTTACACAAATCACCACGAACACTTATCTATGTTGCTGCAAGGAGGCCAGACCCCCTTTCCAGAAAGCAGATATGCAGTTCACCTTACAGCATTAGTATATCTCATAAATCTATAACATCTCATACCACTGAACACTTTTCAGCATGGTGCTCTAAACCTTTCTTCTCATTCATTCTCATTGTAAGGACTGTTATGGTCTGCAGAACAGACACACACACTACGGTAGGACTACTTTAAGGTATCGGTTGCTCTGAGTGCGTAACACAGAAGCTGATAAAGTAAGAAATGCAGTGGCAAATAACAAAAACAAAGAGCAATTGGTTTTGGATATCTGGCCTTAAAAATATGAACTTCAGTAGAAATAAAAAAGCACTGTTTGCTTTGACTCAGGACTACGTTCTCAGAACAGAGAGGACAGAATCCAAAAGAAATGTTTACTTTACTCCTTTCTTGATTTTAGTGGTGTAAGGAGGACACTCACTTGTTATTCTTATCAATATTCTGTAAATGGAGTTTTAGAGCTGGTCTAGACAGGGATTATTTGGACGACTGCTGCAGTACTGTGAAGATATTTAGTTGCTAACTCTCTTCAGGCCTTATCCCATTAAAATACACAGAAACACATACAGAAATGCCTTGAAGTACAAAACACAAGCAAGTGGCAGCAATACAAGTCCCCTATAGTTCCAGCCACTGTTTAGCTTGTGAGGCAAAGTGGACTTATTTTTCCCGTTTGTGTCTTTCCTGCGAAATCATGTAGACAGTGGACAAATATTTTTTAAAGCAGATTGTGTGTATGACTGTATATTTGCTCAAATTCTCCAGTTACAGGGGCTCTCTCATGCTCTTTTATATCTCAGCATGCCAGGCTTGCGTCTTCAAATTACTCTGATTAATTACGTCTAGGAGTATGGGAGAGGAAACGTTAGCATTCACCCGAGACAATGCAGAGGGAAAACAACAAACAAAACAAGCTTGGAAAGCTACTCTGCCCCCCGCACAAGCTCAGTTCGCAGACCTCCTTCTACGCATTTTCAGACCAGAAAACCCGGGAACATTTCCACAGGGACACAGCCCAGCAAAAACGTGTATGTTAATGGCTTGGTAATTCTATTGGCAGTGGTGCTCTCTAGCCGCTCCAGGATCACACAGGAAAATTAGGAATATTGGCTTTTTGGACTTCTGGGACATGCCTGGTTCTATTTGGGGTGGATTTCATCTGTCATCAAGATGTCTTCCTAGCAGATTTTTTTTTGTCTTTCAAGGATATTCCACTTTATGGGGAATTACTCTTTGCTTTCATTCAGATTCTTATCTTGTATTTGGACCAGAGGGGCCATATTTTACATTTTTCTTCTATTTGATTTTTTCCCCCTTCCTGAACTCCACTTATCATGTTATATACAAAAAAATCCCGAGCATACTACATTTTCACATTACCACTTTACAAGCTCTCCTTATTGTTCTGCTAGAACTCCTTAATCAGCTAGACATACTGATATACTGTATGCATCCCCAGTGGCTGAGCGGCTGCATCTGCTTCATTCAAACAGCACTCTAAACTGAAATGTACAAACAAACTGTTAAAGTTGGACTGAAATCCTCAGGGATGTATTTAAAAAAAAAACTTTAGCTGCTCATTTCAGATCTGCAGATCCTCTGAAAGGCTTCAAAGATGCATTTATGTCCTAACAGCAAGGAGCATTGTGTTTAAGTTCCCTCCCCGACATCCTCCATTCTAATAACTCTAAAGGCGAGTGATAACTTTCCTTATCACTTCAGTATGAATAAGTGGAATAACCATGGCAAATTCAAAACAGACTTTTTTTGCTGCTTAGTTCCTAGACTGTTGGACTGGGGAGTGAGCAGTCTGTTTTTTAACAATGTTTACATGTAAATGGTTTTAGCGTGTTTACATTGTTCATCCTAAGTGACGAAGAGGTTTTCCTGGATATGAGTGCTTTAATTATACTACAGAATTTCTGCTTTGACTTTTGAACACAGAACAATAATACGAAAGAATTAAACTGACAACAATACAACCAGAAACTCCTCGTCATGTCCCGCATGGACCATTTCCTTTTATTCCCAAATATCTCATAATCACATCAACAGTGTCTTACATCAGGGTTTGGCTATGAAGCCTTGCTTGTCTCATCCCAAACAGTGGGCGAAATTGAGGCACGCATCACTGTTTCCCTGCTGGGTTTATTCAAGGCTTTTCATACTGACAACGGACTCAATGAACACACAGGACAGATCACAGGAATGACCTGAAGAGGACCTGTGTAGGGGTTTAGAATGCATGATATCTATGGGGAGTAGTGAGGGTCAGTCTAAGAGGGCCTGGATTATCCTCTCATGTTGAAGCCACATACAGAAGAGATGTAATGTTAAATTTTATTCATGTAGGACATCTGGCTCGAATAGGTAATTTTGTCATAATTTTCTTGAGATTGATTCCTATGAGCAAGACCATATCAGTACAAGTATTTGTAATTTGAGAAGGACACTGAAAAAATGAATGATTTCAAAGGGTAGAGACTGAATTTTGTTTGTCTCCTTACAACGCGAGAGAAAAATCCTGTATAGGAAAATGTGCAGGGAAATGAAAGGTAACATGTTTCCAGTGTTTTTGTTTTTAAGTTGAAAGGAAAATATTTTCAATTTTTCTAGTTTGGCTTCACTAAATTAAAACAAATACACGAGAATCTGCACTCAATTACTCACTTTCAGACGTGAACAGCTTTGTTTTAAGTCCATGCCTGTGTTATGCCTGGCCCACGGTGCAGGATTTTAAAATCCTTACCAGTGCTGAAAACGTGACACACCGTACCCGTAATGACAAAGTCCACACTCTGTCTTTAGCTGTCCTTCTGTCATCAAAGCCCCTCACCCTACAGGACTCACCAGAACAAAACACCACTCACTAATCAGCGGCCCATTCAACAGTATCTGTCAGAATCTGATGTCAATTTTCATGTTCAAAAAATCTGACAAAATGTGAACTTGTTTGTCTTTTTACAATAAAGATATTTCTTCCACACAACCTACATTTTGGTCATACTTTTTTGTCATTTATTGAAAAGTGCAGATTCAAAACTGGTAATACAGAACATAAGAGAGTGTAAATGTAATCTCCTTCATAAAAAAATTCTTTAAATATATAAGTGCATAATTACATTTGAATTATATGTCAAAATGACAGGAAAAGCTATCAACTTCTAAATGTTAATATATTCATGAAAAAGTTAAGGCCAAGACCAAATAAGACGCCAGTAGTCTCGAGGTGTGTTTGAAAGTGACACACACTGCATTCGTTTGAAAGATTTGTGTCCTTTCAATCGGCTTGGCTTGCCGTTGAGCTTGACTCATTGTTTTTCTCCCACTGGTCCTTTAGGCATGACATGAGATGGCTCATAAATATGCTTAATATTAAAACTGAAATGATGAAATTTGCATAGTTATGACTGAGTAGATTTAAAGACTGATTTACACTCATCCCACACAACAGAATAACTGGGGGCGGATAATCATTTAAGACCTAAGTGAAATTGAATTTTTGCGATTGTCAGACGGGGTGAGCAGGCCTAAAAATTCAGCTTGATTATCCTGTTGTGTGGGCAAAGTCCTTAATACTGTAGTTCCATTTAGTACTTACGCAACATAAATGCTTAGATGCTCGTAGCTACAAATTAGTTATTGCTTCATGCAACATTAGGGAGTGTAAATAGGATACAAATTGAATGCAAGTGTGTGTGTGTGCATGAATGTGAAGTCCTTATTTTTCCTACTTCAGGAACACTCTCGTCCTCTCTTGCCTATCAAGCTCTCCGCTCCTTACAGAGCGACTCTGTGGGGCTGGTGTCGCCAAGGCCCCCTGCTTTCATGTGCCTCCGCCTGTGTTTATTTTTGCTTTTGCAGACCGAAAGAGCAGCAGAAGTGTGTATACACACGGTGACAAGTAGGGGAGAGATCAAATGAGCTAAAGCAGCCCCAGCAGCAGCAGCCGGTTTCATGGCTGCAAAATCCACTCAGATGGCAGCAGGGAGGATAAAGGCCAACATTTTAAGACTGCTTATGGTATTACGTTGTCATAACAAACAATAGGCGTATTATAAAAGTGTGATTAAAAGCTACCTGTTTTTTTTTTTTATTTAAGAAGGCCTGAAGTGCTGGGAGAGAAAATGCAAAAAAGAACAAGAAAAGGAGGCAACTGGAGCGACACACAAAATGACACAAAGTCTCCATATTTCAGTATTGCTTTAACATTTAATTGTTGACTTTCTACGTCCCTTTGAGAGAACCCCTGGCAACATCTTAAGAGGCAAAGCTGTTTATTATACAGAACAATCAAATACTTTAAACTGTTGAATATTTTTAAACTAGGATCCAATGACTGCTAAAGTAACTTTATTACTTCACTAGCTTGTTCTTACTCTGAAGCTTATTCTACACAAAGCAATTGCTCACAATATTTGTATACTTGAAGCAGCTCATAAATGGTTCGCAGAACAAATGTTGCATCGCCAGCTAATTTGCGCACTGAGACTGAGAATTATGTTCCATTCCGGTGTAATTTCATTCCCTCTGCACGTAAATAGATGTAAAAAATGGATGGAGTGGAAGGCTCTTCGACTGGCCAGCATGCTTAGAATTCTGAACAGAGTTTTAGATTTGCTTGTGTTGTTTTTTCTCAGCTGTGTACCTCCACTACTTTTTACTCATTTTTTTTAAATTTATGTTGCTTTAATGTGAGAAAAGCGTGTGCCTGTCACTAGTGGATACATGAGTTAATCGAAAGGATGTTATATTGTTGGTTTGGTTGGTTGCTGAGTTTATTTTAAAACCTATGCTCTTATTTTATTTTAGGCTGTGTTCTAGGGTGGTTACATAGTCTTGCTATTTTTGCCTCAAAAATGCAAAATGCATTCAAACTTATCTTTTGGGTGAAAATGGCTTGTTAATAGTCATGTTTCTGTAGATAAATAAATGCAAAAAAAACCCCAAACATATCTGTAAAGAACGTTAGAAAGTTCAGTCCTCATCATTACAACAATTAGAAACAAGATGTAATGTTTATATACTTTGCAAATAACAGATAATACTGCAAAGCCCAACATTTTATCACTATGTTTAAGGAATGTAGTATCTGAAAGCAGTGTTTCTGCTGTAAATGGAAGGTTAACTGTATTTCACGAGTTCTTTGTCACACCAGAACTGCCAGTCAGTTTAACAGAAAACGCAGGATCTCCAAACAGCACCATGCCCTCACTCTCACCACACATAAATGTCTAAATACAGTTGCACAGGCTTGGCAAGAGGCTGCCCTCACAGACACTGCACAGAGATTCATTCACAAACACACTTCTCACGCTGACAGGCCCTGTGAGAAACACGTCACCTTCAAAAACCTCATTATCCATCTTTATTATCAGGAGGAATGCATTTTGAGATTTAGAGCCTGTTGTATGAAGGCTGACACCTGTTTTCATTTTCATTTATCACTTTAATTAAAGCTAACTTTTAATAACTGATGGCTGTTTAATCTATAGTTGTTGTTTCTTTTTTTAGGAGCTTCAGGGTAGTACCTTCAAGCTTTATTGGAATTGAGTCCAACCCTTACCTACACTGCTAACCCAGACCATTACTTTAACGAGCCCTCATCCCAACTGCAATTGAGCCTAAATTACCAACAGTTGCGGCCTTTTTGAAGGTGCAGTTATTTTCCCCCTCTGATAGCATAATGTGGGTTGACCTTTGACACCTACCATTACCCCCGATTCATGCACTTTGAGTTGAGAGCAAGGAGGGGGAAGGTGTGAGGGCCACCTCTTCATCGTCAGCAATCTATCCTGCCCGCCATGCCCCTGGTCCCATGAGGAATGTGACAAGACTGGAAGGGGGCCAGGCCAAAGCAAGAACAATACTGGCCTGGATTCAGACCCACTCCAGGGCTAGAGGTGGAGAGGTTTTCAGGCACTTTGGCCACAGTTCCAAGGTACTGAAGTACTTTTTGTGAAGTTTTATTCACATTTTTACATAAATTAATGTTCACTTGATCTTACTAGAATCATTATATGAATAAGTATAATATCATCTGACATTGTTCACAAATAGAAAAACATTTTATAATGTTTGTTATAATTATAACTCTGTCATTATAACTGACATGAGCAGAGGAATTTACAGTCAAAAACCAAAATCAAACGTTTAGTTGAATTGCATTGTGCGCTTGAGAATACTTTCTTGAAGGCTTTCAGGGAAGGAAGGCACTTGAGGTTTGTTTGAAAAAAACATGAAAACTCTTTTCTTATGGGATATGATGGAATATTTACCAACATGTCAATTTGCACGGCATTGATGCATTCGGCTTACTTCAATAGTTTATAGTAGGTTAAAACACAGAACGAGGAGTATACAGTGTACAGAAAGTTACTGGCATGACAGATTTGATCAGTGCCAAAATACAATAATTAGATCACAGCATTTTCCTTCATGAAATGAACCCCAGCCAAATAGTACTTAGTACCACAGCCACGGACCAACATCGAAACTTTCAGTCCTGACAAAAGGAGGTGAGGTATATAGCAGGTCCATGAGAAGTGGGTCAGTGTCATGCAGAATTCTGTACTCAGATTGGCCAAGTCTGCCCTCTTACATTTACAGTAAAGACCAGTTATAATATTACAATTGCTTCTGTGGACTAAAGCAATAGTGTATTTTACAACCACAAACATCTCATAGTGGCCTGGCTATTTTCAACAAAGGAATGTTTTAGTCTTCTTGTATGGCTTACCCTGTCCCGCAGTACCAATGTCTTTTCGTTTTCTCTAAGGTCTGTTTCACAAAAGACCATGTCGTTTTAACGACGATCATAATAAAAGATTGGTATCTGTAAATTAGTGATTTTTTTTCCAATAGTGGAGTCCATCATGCGTATCAACTGATAAAACAAGCTATTCCCAAAGCTCCGAAAAGAGCTGTCCCAGTAAGAAAAAAGACCTGTGGCTCAGATACAACACAAGTGCTACTCGAGCAGAAATGTGAGAAAGATAAGAAAATTAGCCATTTGTTTTACTCGTAGGGAGGAACATATAATTCATACATTTCCTTTTCTTTCTCTCTCTCTCTCTCTCTCTCTCTCTCGCTCTCACTTTTCCCTCCTCCTCCACGAGCCCTTCATATCTTTTCCCACAGGCAGGGTTACATTTTTGCTCATTATTTATCTGTCTCTCTTTCTCCAGCAACATTGCCGCTTGGCCTGAGAGCCTTTGGTCACCGCCTTTTAATCCTCAAATGTGATGTTTTGATTTGCAGTTGCGGAAAGGTTGAAGGCGCTGAGCACAATGAAGGTAAAAAAAAAAGTTCTGGCCTGAACGTGTGCTCAGACGGAGGAAGATGCACACTCAGAGCCGAACATCTGCACGAAGCATCCGCACTGGGACACAGCTCCATAGCAGTACACACAGGAGGGGACAGCAGTTCCTGTCCCATGGAGTCGCTTTTTATGCCTGAGATTAATATGTGTCAGATGCTGCTGGGTCTGATGTATGAGGGACGACAGCTTTGACTCTCAGAGAAGATTCATATGAACATTCTTAAAAATAAAAGTTCCTAAAAGGCTGTTGGTTTCACCCCACAGTTTTGTGCTATCCAAGAAAAGAAGATTTATAAATGGTTCTGTCATGCTTTATTCTGAGAGTCTACAGTTTGTCTACAGATATTTTACATAGTAAACAAATTATCTGAATTATCAACAGGATTAACAACAGGGTTATGTTTTGACTTAAAGCTAAGGTTAGTACTAGTAATAGAGTGGTTGAAGTGATTGAAGTGTAGGTTACAAACCATGGTCCTGGAGCCCTCAGGCCCAACATGTTTTAGTGTTTTCCTGCTTTAGCACAGCCACTTCAGCCCAGGAATCTTATTAAATCGAAGATTACTCGGATCGGGTTTGTCCCCTGAAAAGTTCTACAACGAAATAAAATATTTCTTCTGTGACATTGCGCCAAATAACACTCTTTGGAACATTTATTCTTTAGATTGTACATGGACTGGTCTGGCAAGGACGTCTTAGATGTTTGTTTAATGGCTTAATGTTTACAGAGGTCAAGATTTACACCACTACCCCACGTTACATCACTCGGAAATTGCGCTCATGCTTGGAATCGGACTCTATGGGTGCAATAATGACTTTAAATGATTTAAAGCAGTGTGTGCACCGTAAGCCATTTTTGTGTCCGAACAGTTTTTATACTCTTTAGAGCCTTAATGTTCTTCAGGATAACAGAAAGACTAGAAGCCAATATGTTTTGACGCATCACTATCTGCTGATGTCTAAATGGACTTTTCTGCTAAATGGCTGTACTGTTGCAGGGTGCTGATGCACTGCAGCACTGTTGAATAGTTGCCCAGTTTTTATTTGAATTAAACGTTCAGTGTCAGCACCAAGATTTAGATAAGACATCCCATATTATACAACCTATTGAAAACTGAAGAACACAGGGATAAAGCAATACAACTATACATTTTAATGGGCCACTTCTGATAAAGATGTATGTCATGGCTTTATGGATATAAAGATGATGCTAATATTCCCCAGAAATAGTCTAAATGCTTCAACCTCAAGTTTGGAAATGCTTTTCAAATTCTAGCCCCATCTATCTTTGCTCAAAACAATATTCTTCATTGTTATTGACTTTGGAGTAATGAATTTAGCTTCAAGGCATTTCAGAATGAGGTCAGAAATCTGTGTCAGCGAAAATTAAAAGAACATCTAGGTTAGTAATGCTATAGATGACAAAGATAAATCTCACTAGAATGCTGCTTTGTGCCTTCATATTTGATACTTGCGGTAACACCAGGAAGAAAAATTAGAACTGTTAAAAGAAATGAATATACTTGGGGGCACCAAGGAAGCCAAACATTTTTCAGGAAATTCTCAATTTATTCAACACACATTCTGGTCGGGCCTTAAGCAAAATGTGAAAGGAGAGATAAGTGCACCTAAAAAAATACAAAAATGTCACTGCAATTAAATCCAAATAAATTCCAAACACAGCACACACTTATGGCTGATTAATTAAAGTGATGCAGGAAATATGACTGCATGAATGTCTGATGCTGCTTTATGCACAAGAAGCTGGGGAATGTCTGAGTCTGGGTGCAAAATGAAAGGGAAATGAAACCTTCCCGTTTTCCATTGCAGGGTGTCAGGTCTAGGCACTTATTCTCTCCTTTATCAGCAATATGACCCAAGACCAGCCTCATGACTCTAATGCCATTCCAAAGAGTGACCTGACACACTTTCATGAATGGTCTCCCTACTTTTTCTTAAAAATTGAGAATGTGTATGACCTTGGCTTCAATTTTCACATCCATTTCGAACGGGGTTGAGAGTGGCATAACGTATTTTCTTACATATTCCCCTGACATGCTAAGTAGAGTGTTCTGTTTTGCCTTAAGTGAGGATTGAATTTGAGACACAGATGCATTTCACTGGTGCTGTGATGAATGTGCCACAATTCTGGTTCCTTTAACAACAGGAAGGAAGAGCTTTTCAGTCTGCCGCGCATCGGCTAGCTCTGCCTCATTCGGTTTGTTGCTTTTGGCCAGCACTATCAGTGAAAACAAACTTTGATACAAAGGAAGTCACCCCTAAAATAGCTTGGTCCAGCTATGACTATTTAGGCATTCTGTGTGGCCCTCAGATAATGAAGAAGACAGTGAAGGAGGACTGGGAGGCTGCCTTTGTCAAGCTTTAGGATTAACCTCTCTTTACACTGGCTGCCATTGGGCTGTGTCTAGGGAGAAGCAGAACAATGTGGATTTTCATACAGCCAGGGTCTGAACGTGTGATTTTAAATCAAGAGTGGAGTTTGGCAAGGACCACGTTCTTTGGAAACTCAAGCTTGTAAAAAAAATCTCTGAACACAGAGTGTGAAGATCTATCATTTAAACTCCACTGAGGGCTTCCACATGTCTTCATGGCAGAAGCTTTCACTCTGCCTGCAGCACAACTAGGGCCAAACTCCAGTGTCCCACTGAATTCCTTTAGCTTGAGAACAAACTGGACATGTTCACTTCAAGGTTATTAAAGGATTAGCTATCCTAATACCTAATATAAAAACTCTATATTTAAACCTTACACCAACAGTGGTGACCCTTCATGACAGATCTGATAGAGAAGTTCTGAAAGGCTGGAGGACAAGCATTTCAGGATGGTTCATATATGGCTAGTTTCCTGCACCAAATGCTAAAAGATCATTAAACCCACAGCAGTCTGTCCTGCACCAAGCTAAGCCCTCCCTACGTGGTAATCCTTGAACAAACAGAAGCCACTCTTCACCAGAATACTATCAAGGTCCGCTCTTCCACCAGCACAGAAGAATTCCAGAGTGAGAATGATGTACCCAACCTCACACAGACCCCAGACAACAGACCGACTATCTGCTGTCTTTCATCAGGCCAGGGATGGAGAGGCATTACGACCACCTCAACCATCTAGCAGCAGTCAGGCCTTACATGATTAAGATAGATAGACTTGCCTGGGACACTTAATCTTCCGTGATTAAGTACGGTGACTGAAATATGTTAACTGCATCCTCATGTTCCACTCGCACAATTAGGCGGAATTAGCAGTGTGGGGTTTAGCTTGCTCTAATGCAGCTTGTAGTTGTGCAATTGCCCCCATGAAACAATTACTTTGAGAAATGTTGGTTTACTTTATACTCACTGGAACAGATATGTGCAATTGAGCGTGTGACCTAATATCACTCTTATTGCCTATTAAAGTTTATCAAGTCTTAGCCTAATTTCACTGGCCCCCATGACTAAAATGTTATTGTTTTTTTTTTTAAAGAGTTTTTTAAGTAAAACAAAGACTTGGAAAGACCATACGAGCCAAAAGTTCTGTTATTGCTTACTGAGTTCACTGATAACAAAAGTGTGGTGTAATATTTGAGCCATTATATCTCAATCATAGCTTGATGAAATATTCAGATTTAAGTGCAGGTTCTGAGATTGAAATATCTGATAGTAAAATACTAAGTCCAGAAGAATCTATCAATAAAGAATGCAGATTGTGTGGTAATGTAATTCATTACATTACTAAATGCGCAACTGATTATGTAACACGATTACATGGAAATAATAGAGCAAAAACAAGCATAATTAATTTCAGACTGCTAAGGGTAATGTTAGGTTAGATGTAAGGGTAAGAATGGCATTGTTCAGTTACAGTAATGAATAGTTCAGTCACCCTTAAAGACACTATTAGAAGTGTGTGTATTTTAAGCTAGGGAGGTATGAAATGAAAAATGGTAAAGGTCCTCCCAATGTTTTTTAGTATGAGTAAGGAGGATTAACAAATGTTGGCAAAAGCTCTCGCACTCCCACATCTGAAGAAAAGTCTCTCATTAGTCTAGAATCCAGTCCATAGTCGCAGCATGATAAGGACTAATGGAAGACTCGAGTCTACCTACAAATGTGCTTCCAATTCTGCTTATTCAGCTCAGAGATAATCCCAGCTGAAATGAGGCATGTCCTCTAAGTTACTATTGGACAGTAAATAATATTTTACAGCACTTCTGCACACATGAGTAATTTGTATTATAAAGTAGAAATGTCTGGTAGAATAAAAAGGACAAAAGCAGGACCTCACTTGAAATAAACACTTAACAATGATGTCATCAAAAGAAGATCAAGCAGTAATATTCAAAAACTCTGTTATTAAAACGTAAGAGAAAAATGTGAATGAAGTGGAAATAAAAGCAGAAACACGGGAATAACGTTTGATTAACACTGTGTCGGAAAAAGCTAAGAGATTTCTAAGAATGTAAAGCACTGTCATGCACAGTGTACTCATGACTAATGGCTCCTTCAGCTCAACTCAAGAAGATTTAATACATGCTCTATGCAAAATAAAACACTATACCTACTAGACTTCAGTGTTTATACATTGCTCTTATTATATACAAAATGTACAGGTACTGCCACTGAAAGTTTAAGATGCTGTCAGAACAGTCAAGGGCAATTCATCACTGTATCCACAATCCATGCACACTGTATTCCAAATAAACCAGTTCATGTGTGCAGTTAATCACAAGCTGTCTGATATTTGTGTGTTATAACCCTGACACCAATGAACCATGAATTGACTTCAAAAGCATTAATTGTGTTTGTCTAATGCATATACAGATTTCAGAGATAACCTACACTCTCAGAGAACTTCAGTCCCAAGATCAATTTTTGTTTTAAATTAGTTGTTGTTTTTAAGCACATTCATAACAATTTTAATGAACACATCACTTAATTTAAGAAATATGCTGAAGTACGGCTTGACTATCTATTGCTTTTTATATAGTCAGCACTTGATACATTTCACTGCGTGTTGTACTTGTATAACTATGTATAACTATAACTATGCATGTGACAAATAAAGAATCTAGAATCCTGAATCTTGACTATAACAAATGCAAGGACAGTTTGTTTGACATAATCCTATTTTAAAATCCTAGTTTTAAAAAGTATGTTTATGAAGAATGCCAACACTGGCCGAGACCCTAAATAAATAAAACAGCTGTAAAATTTCCATGAAGGCATTGATGCCCACACACATATATATACTAAGTACTATATAGTGCTGTAGTACCTTTTGCTCCTGTTCCTGGTTAATGTAACATTACATACATTACAGTTTATTCAGTATGTGTTCTAATTAAAAACACCCCATTTTTGACAACTTCACAGCTTCCAACATGTGTTTAGTTTGATTGATACATTTCATTTTGAGTCTCATGTCATGATGAAGGAAGTGAAAGTTTAAAGTAGAGGCCACAGTCCCTTAACTCTCGTCTCTGAACACTCTCAGGGTTCTCCTTGACTTCCTGTCTTTAAAGAGACAGTGTAGGAATAGCTTGCAGGGTGAATGACTGACCAGCACCCACACAACGTGTGGAGTCCACCTGGACATCTGTGAAAGCAGGCACTGCTGAAGCGAGACGCCCTTACCAGGCGGCCACACAGTCCGGCACAAGCTTCAGGGAATGGATACAAACTCAGAACTATGTGCATAAATCAGTGGCTTGACAGTTTAAGACACAACTGTAATGCTTCTTAAAAGAATAAGGTTTCCAATTAAGCACTTGTCAAAGCAAGGCAAGCATTTACAAAGACTTATGATCACAATTTGTTCCCTAAGGGTGGTTTTGCGCAAGCTGTGACTAAAAATATCAGCAAAAATGTGTCTGTTGAAATAAACTAGTTTTCCAAACACATGTTTGTGTAACACATTCTCAGAAGTAAGTGGTGCTTGTCTTGGACATATGAATGCAGGAAAAGTTAAACTTTAATAAGGTTCAAATGAACAATTGGAAGATTCTTCAGGAAACCGGAGTGTACTTGTCAAAAAGAGTTTTCTGAACTTAAATTGTTTTCATTTTGTCCAGCAGTTACATATGGATTTGTAAGAAAATCAGTCTCCACAAGTTTCCAGCAAATATGACTCACTCAGAAGGTATATCATAATGTTAGAATGAACTGGTTAGACTAAAAAAGCCTTACCTTCTGCAACCACTGTGTGTAGTTTTCCATGATGTGCTCCAGCTGCTGGATCTTCTGACTGGGGAAGTCAGTCTCAGGTGGAGGGGCATCTCTCTGCAGTGCGTTGGTATTGTACTGGGTACCTGTTTTCGACTCCCGGCAAGATGTCCTGCCACTTCCGTCTCCTTCTGGGAGGATGAAGGTGTAGGTGCACTGGCCATGCTGAAGCCGGTGATACCTGCGACTGCTGGTGCTGCCACTGCTGCTGGTGCCAGTGGCCTTTCCTGTGGAGCCGTGTGATTCTTCATCAGTCTCTTTTTTCTGCTCACAACTGGCCACCACCAACAGAGCTGCCAAACACACAGTGCGGCAGGCAAGTCCCCACCAGAGCATGGCAGTCAGTCGTCAGGGAAACCGATCAATGATACAGGTCAGTGATGCAGAGTTTGCCAAGCAAGGTCTCTTCTTTTGCTTTTTTGGCCTTCGTCTCTTTGGGTAGTCCTGATTCAGGTGGTATTAGAAACTTCTGAGGGAGTCCATTGACCTTGGGTATGTGGGTACATCCATGTGTTACATCCAGGTAAGTGATACAGAGCTTCCAAAGCAGGTTCACTTTGAAGGTTTCTTTGTTCAAAACTTCTTGAGTAGTCCCGAATCAGGTTTAGAAACTTCTGAGTAAGTCCAGTGGCCCAGGACATTTGGTGGATGCCACCTTATAGGATATCCTTGGGAAAGAACTTGTGGAGAACATTGTTGGTCCAGTTCTACACCTCACACTCCTGAGGTGTATTTTGGCCATCCAGTTTATCTCCTTGAAGAAACAAATAATCTCTTGAAGCGTTTTGTGCACGTGTTGCACTTTGACAGCTTTTATGTGGACACAGCTGTGCAGCTGAGTGTCTAAAACAAGGGTCCCATGTAGATGTAGCATGCAGAGAAAGTGAAAACTGTGTCGTCAGACCTCCTCTGGTGCTTCCTCGCCCTTTCTCTTTCTGTCTCTCCCACTTTCTCCCTCCCTCTCCCTCTCTTCTGGTGCCGCCTCTGTTCTGTCTGTGACCAAACCAACTGCGTAAGATTCTTTGCTGTAGGCTTCTAGCACGCTCTGTGCCTGCCCCTCAGTGTGACTGGAGAGGAATGTGTGTGCATGTGTGTGTGTTTATGTGTGTGTGTGTGTGAGAGAGAGAGAGAGAGCGAGAGAGAGTTAGAGAGAGAGAGAAAGGGAGAGTGAGGCAGAAAGGGACCCCAGTGCAGAGGATGTTCTCAGAGTGTAAGGATCGTTTTACAGGCTCTCTGACCCTGGTCTTGTGTGGTAGCCCTGCCTCCTGTGTACTGGGCTCTGCTGCGGCTTCCCCACGAATAAATACACACAGAACACACATAGTGCAAACACATTCCGTACAAAATGTCCAAAAGAGTCATTTTAAAAATGAAGTGCTCACATTTGTAAATTTGCCATTTTGCAGTAGTTCCTACTTTCCTTGTAACTCTATATGCACAGCCACTTAAAACATTTCAAGCAATTAATCTATCTGACTTCATTTTCACCCTTAGAAATTGTGAGAAAGCATGAGACGCCTCATGGAATGTGACATTGTGAAACTCTGCTCTTATCATGAAAACCAACCATTCTCATTTTTTTCATATTTTCAGGAAAACAAAAGTGAAATTTGCACTGGCCTGCTTGAGAGGGTGCATCAAGACAGGAGGCAGCTGAAAGCTGACGTTTTTAAAAAAAAAGTGTCACCGTGGCTTCTCTTAAAATGGATAAGTGCAGGATTTGCTTGGGGAATTGTGTTCCTAGATCCATGCAAAAGAAATGCAAACAGTAACAGTCAGGACACCTTGGTGAAAGATGAGGGGTCAAAAGTCAAGTTCCAATTAAGGCTTCCTGCCTTCACACCCCTCCTCCTCTTCTCCTCAAGAATCCATTCTATAGATAAAGGCTGGGATGCCTCTTGGTGATGTGCAGTCTGCTACGGGCAGACGGCGTGCATTAATTCACACCACCCTCCACGCACTCTCCAACTCGCCAGAAGGTGGCCCAAGATAAAGGGCCCAGAATATCCCTGGACCAGGCTCAGGCTGAAAGCATGTGTAAACATTTCCCTGAAATCTGGTGCCTGACGCCGTGCCCCTGTGGCCAATCTACTGCCTTCTGTCTCGCCGTGGTATCTGTAATAAAATACTGATTTGGAAGCTGTTACATAAGCTGTGCACAAATGGCCAAATCCCATGTATTATTACACTTTGTCCCTAATGTTGTAGAGCCTTGAAGGATTTCAAGCTCATTTAGCATGTTCCTAGAGTAGCATTAGGAAACTAAACATGCACAGTGTGCAAGATGCTTTATTGTTGCTCATGTCTCAGTTTTAACCTGAAGCTTACTTTGACACCCAAGAGAAAACTGTTACATTTTATGGTGCTTTGGCTAAGGTATCCCAATCTGATAAGCAACGGAGGTGGTTAGGGAAATACTCAAGCTGTACCTATTTACACCATCTTTACTGAGCAGAATAATGTGGGACCCAATTTTCACACAAGAATGTAAACATAGACAAGTTCAAAGAAACACTCTGCTGCTGCCTCAACTAAGGCTGGGCAATAAAACGATAACGATATCGAGATAGGATAACGATAGGAGAGCGCTTCGGAGACGGCGACGCAAGCGAGGTAAAAGTGTGTGCATTTATTAACAACACGTGGTGTGGAGACGTACAGACTGTCCACAAGTACTGTTCTCCAGACAGAGAGTTTTTAATGCTGAAATGCCGCCCCTATTATCTGCAGCGAGAGTTCTCAGCTGTGTTTTAGATCATTGTTTACAACCAGCCGCGAGCTAACTCCACAGCAGCGCTCGATAAACTCCACAATCGTCGCGTAAACTCATCAGCGCGTTAGAGACAACTCATTTAGACGCTGACGACTTTAATAAGTGCAATTTACGGACTATACATCCAAAATATCACCAACACGTGGATATTCCCACCCGTGACAAGAACATCTTAGACCATGTTTACACTAACATACGTGGTTCATACAGGGCTGCACCGCGTCCCCACTTTGGACTGTCTGACCACATCTCTCTGTTCATGCACCCGGCTTACAGACAGAAACTGAAACAATTAGACCCTGCCACCAAACCCATCAAACTCTGGACCTCAGAGACTGAGAGCATCCTGCAGGACTGTTTTGCCCAGACAG
>JBBPCY010000142.1:11749023-11788833 GCA_037974405.1 Brachyalestes nurse | reverse complement strand
GTGATTTTTAACACAGTGCAACCTTCATATCAAGTCCAATGTGCATTTTTGTTTTTTACCACTCAGAGAACGTGAGAAACATGTGGCAAGAAAATGCTCCTATGGTGTTCTGAGGTACTCTTTATACCTCTGCCTTTCTGCTATTTTCTGCCAAATGTAGCTCCATTCCTCATAGCTACTTTGGTTTCAGTCCTTGTGAATTTTAATGCTTACGTATAATAAAATGTAAAAAAAACTTCATCTTGCAACTTTTGGAGCAAAATATGAATTGCTGATCAATGTTAAATGAGAAGACTGAATCGGTTTTAATAATATACTTGTGTTATATATTACAAAATATATTTTGCAACCCGTTTCTGACAGCTTGATGTTAAGAAGGGCAATTTGAATTAATTACATGGTTGCGTGCCAAACCCCCCCCCACCCCCCCACCCCCCCGCTTCGTCAGTTGCAAAGCTGAGCTGATGCCAGTTCACTATTGAAGCATTTATATGCTTAATTAGCAGGAACTAATATGTCATTCCACCACATTATCTGAAATTCAATAGGCCAGTTCATCCATGTCATAGCCAAAGGCTCTCTATATGAGTTTAGTTCATCAAGTCCCAAAGGAACCATGCACATTCCACAAACAGCTTCATTCAAACCTGTCTCTCCTAAAGCTCTTAACATCTCATTTGATAGTCTACCAAGCCTGGAGAGCTAATTACATTCAGATGTGGGTGGCATCTCAAGAGCTGTGACAAATGGTGAAGGCTGAACTGAGAAGACTGTTAACAGCTTCTATGCAACAGCATTAATCAAAGATTTATAGACAAGACACAAAGATTCTTCATGGGTGTATAAGCTGGTTAGCTGACACTTTTTTCAAGAAGCATGTTTTAGAGACACAAAAGCAGACTTTTTTTAGTTTAGTTCAGACTGTTTAGTAAGCTTCATTTCAGGTCTGAAAGGGACAAAGATGGTATCAGCCAACCTTAAAATCAACAGAGACATTTCTCTGATTACATACTACTGTTTACAGTATTGCATAATAGTAATAGTATTACTTATTAACTTATTAACTTAGTATTAATAGTATGGCTTAGATATTTTTTTAAGAAAAGTTAGTGTAAATTATTAACATTAGGTTATTTGTTTATTAACACAAGGTTATTCATTTCTTTAACAAAATTACTTCTTTAAAACACTCACAGAAAGTTGGGTGATTCTTCTGTGGCATCACACCAAAGAAACTTTTAGGGCATCTGTAGAGGTCACTTCTACATTTCCAGTGTAAACACTCCAAAATCATATTAATTCTAATGAAGTATTTCTCACTCTATGAATTAGATACAGGTTCCATGGTTTCTTTGCATGTGATCCCACAAACTGCACGCTTTTCTAATGAAGGACAGGCAACTGGAGACAAGTGTTGAGGCAAGCTGACAATGACCATTATCAGTGCAGCTATACCTGCAGCATTGCGCTGTTTATGTATGTTCCTGCTGATTAAAAAGGGGCTACACAATTGAGGGCCAAAAATAAGTTTGTGTAAATGGGAAAAGTTTAAATAAAAACTCACAGTGGAACAATGGCGGACATTGATCAAAAACTTCCTTCTTAGATCTGGTGGAGTGAAATCTGCCACTGCTTGTTTATGAAGTGACCATTTCATGAAAGGTAAGGCTGAAGTCATTTTGCTACCTACACAGCAAGCTAAAACTGGCTGTGTGTTACAACGACCGTATTATCACCCTGTAATGTTTGTTTTGCAGCAAATGTTTTGAAGTTTTAGCTAACAAGCTAGTTAGCTACCAGCAGATGGCTAGCTAATTTTTTTTTCTTCTTCTACGTTCAGCTGCTCCTGTTTAGAGGTTGCCACAACGGATCATCCGTCTCTATTTCCATCTGTACTCGGCATCTTTCTCTCTCATACTATCTGCCTGCATGTCCTCCATCGCCACTTCCATAAACCTCCAACCAGACCTTCCTGTTTTCCTTTTCCCTGGCAGTTCCATCCTCAGCATCCTTCTCCCAACACTCTCAGAGTCTTTTCTCAGCACACTTCCAGACCACCTCATCCAAAATGTCCAACTCGAGCTAATAAACTAATTCCTGATCCTTTCCATCCTTGTCACTCCCAGTGCAAATCTCAATATTTTCAACTCTGCCACCCCCAGCTCTGCTTCCTGTCTTTTCCCCAGTGCTAGTTTCTCCAAACCATACAACGTGGCAGGTCTCACTGCAGTCTTGCACACCTTCCCTTTCACTCTTGCTGGTACCTGCCTGTCACAAATCACTCCTACCACTCTTCTCTACCCATTCCACCCTGCCTGCACTCTCTTCTTCATCTGTCTTTCATACTTCCCGTTACCCTGGACTATTGACAACAAGTATTTGAAATCCTTCACCATCGCCCTGCATCCTTACCATTTCACTGTTTCCCCTCTCATTCACACAGAGGCATTCTGTCTTAAGAAAGTCAGTTAGCTAAAACTGTGAACCACTAGCCAAAGAACAGGCAGCGCAGGGTAATAATGTAAGAGACGTAGCTATGCTTCTTGAGATATCGCTACCATTATCTGTATTTTTGTCAGTGCTTTTGTCACTGATTTTATCGAGAAGATAGCAAACTGCTAGGAGATATGTTCTTAACAAATCATATTTATTCATTTACAGGCACATTTACTCATCAAATATGAGATGGCAATTGTTCAATGCTTCTTTGGTTCCGTGTTCATGGACTAAGTCAAATATGAAAGAGTTAAGAAAAATAAGAAAATAAGTCTCTAGATTCTTGGTCTTGTAACAGGAGGTCTGGAGGATGAGGAAATATGTAGTCGATCACCTCCACATTGGGGAAATGGGTCAAGTTGTAGGGAAAATTGCTTTTCTGCATTTTGTATGGATGACATGACATGACATGTGCACTTGTTCAATTTGTTCAAGTTGCTCAAAAAAGGAGTCAGGGCAGCTGGTGGCCTAGTGGTTAGGGTGTTGCCCTTGCGATCAGAAGATTGTGGGTTTGAATCCCAGAATTGTCAGTGGCACCACTCTGGTACCACTGAGCAAGGTACCATGCCCACACACTGCTCCCTTGGTGAATGGATTAAATGCAGAGAAAGAACTTCACACTGTGTGCTGTGGCGTGTTCATGCAGGGCTATAAGGTGCCACTTTACATAAAGCAGTTTGCACATATACACCTGTTTGCATGTGAGGCCCACTTAAACTACAGTAAAAATGGATTATATTTAAATATAATGAAGCTAACTCTGACCCTAGCCAGAATAACAATGGAAATAATAATCATAACAACAACAACAATAAGAAGAAGAAGAAAAAGAAGGATATCAGATATTAAATTTAGATTTGGACTGAAATAAGGGACATCAATGCATCTCTAATATGAATAAGTAAACCATCATTTAAAGTAGGCAATGGGCTGTTCACTCCATTTGTTGTGACAAAAATGGATACAACTTCTAACAAGCAATTATCATCAACAATGTGTCTGATATACTTTTATTAACCACTTTCTAGAATTACATACATTCATTTCGTGAGTGCTCATGTAATTTTCATATCACAATACAATCAAAAAAGGGAGGAAGCCACATGAATTATAGCTGCAAATGTAAAAAGATTCTATAAAAATATTTTGTATTAGTTATGTATTATTTAATTATTGGTTACAGCAAACATGAAAGGCAAACATTTATATGCTAAACATTCTCCATTACAGATAACTTGCATGTCAATGGAGGATGATTTTGCTGAATTTTGTCCAGAGGTGTAATCAATCCAAAATCAGAGTAGGAAGTTTTTTCAATAGGCCTGTCTAAAACCCAAGCACAAACAAGGAAGATTATGGCTTGACACAATGCACCCCTCAAGTAAAAAAGGATATAAAGGAAACTGAGAGCACATATGACATGTTTAGTCTGCCCCCCAGCACCTTGGACTAATTTCTTGTGGCAGAGAACATGACTGATTCTTTAAAGCCGCCGGCGTGGCACATGCCTCAATGGGTGATGTCATGAAGCAAAGAAAGCTGAGAGAATGACACTAGCCACCATTAACTCCTGCCATGCAGGGTTAGCCCCAGGGCCACCCCCTCCAGCAAACTCAACTCCACATACTGGGGTCCAGCTGCTGTCAAAGCAACCCTCACTCTTCTCCACTGATGGCAAAGTTCAGGTCAAGTTTACGAAAAAGGTCTAAGATCACTTGTCTATCAGACGCTCCACCCTGTCCTTTTGTTTGTCTTGTCCTTTTGCTCTGAGTCTTAATGTCTTGCCCCGGCTGTCTGGTTTTAGATTGCCCAAATGTGATGAAGTCACAGTGAGAAAGGTTGTGAAGAATGTCACATTAATAAATATTACAAACACAAAGGGGAAAAAGTCACATTTGTGAAGCATAGTGTTCACTTGAAATTCAGTTGTTTAGGCTTAAAAGACTTGTAACAAATGTCAAAGTCTTTATCTGATGTCAAATAATCATTACTGTTCAAAGACTAATTAGTAGGGCTGGCCCAAATAATTAGAATATTTAAGGATTAGCCTGTTATGTTAGAAATTGTATCTATATTTAGTATTTGGATAATTCATCTAAATACAATATATATACAAAATACATTATTTGTATAAGAAATATTGATATGTGACAGTACACAGTGACATTTTTTCTAAGTTTTTAAAACCCACTAAAGACAACATATTACTTATAATAAAACTGTGAGCCAAACCTCCAGTGCCTGTGTTTTATCTCCATCCAAAAATGTATTTATTTGAATAATACTGAATATTTTGCACCTCAAAGAAATACTTTTTGGGAATGTTAATATATGTGTACAGGCTGTCTGGCAAAGATGCCATGTCTGTTAACGCAGTTGAAGCAAAATATCATAAGTTTGAAAACAGATGGTGTGAGTGTGATTATATGATGATTATTGTGCCCCAGGGACTTTCACAAGATGACCTGTTAAAACATTTAAAGGAGACACACTTCAAAACCTAATATATCTGCTCATGTCTTGCCTATGACATTATGTTCTTGTGCATGTTAGCAACTCAAGTCGGTATTTCCTCAGTAACTTCTCTTATAACCTAACCTAGCTAATGACCACATCTGTCATGGGGGTCTATTTCAGATCGGGTTTGCAGGGCCCGCCATACATATTAGATACACACATGTGAGATACACGGATCTGTAGCTATTAGCTCCATAAATATTAGAAACATAGAAACGTTAGATAGGGCTCCATACGTATTAGATAAATAGATGCTTAAATACATAGGCACTATAAATATAATTTCAAAAATAATATTTTAAATAAATTATGGAACCCTAAAGGTAATTAGATTTGCCTGGTATAGTTGTATGCAAAAGTTTGGGCACCCTGGGTCACGTTTTGTTGGTTTTCTAAGTAAAAAGAAGTTTCCTTGGAAGAAACTCAAATGTTACAAATCTTAATACACTGAAAATGACTACAATAAAATGTGGCATGTGCAAAAATGGATATCCTTACTACTGGTGTGAAAGCTAATTTGACTCATTAGGCCTTAAAGCAAAAGCAGTTGACGATTCCAGAGAATAATAAATTACACGAACCTTCAGACTTCTCGGGGTGTTGTGTTTACAACAGTCACGATTTCATCCTAGCAGCTAACTGAAGATTACTCTTAGAAACTCTTCGACTATTAAGATATCTAAATAGTTGCTGCTTCTAATTCTCACAGTCCAAAAAGAAATGCAATGTAGGTAAAACTGTAGAAGTCGAGACAAGATGTGGATGACCAAGAAGACTGTCAGAAATAACTTCTCGTAGGTAGAATGTATGCAAAGCAAAAACACCACATTGTTGCCAAGGACCTACAGGAAGATTCGGCTGGAACAGGAACAGAGATGATGTTAAACATGCTGTGCATGCAGAATGACCTATGAATATTTCTGAAGCGTACTGCAAGGAAACGTGGGGGAAAACATTCTAAATCAAAAGGACTGTTTGCTGGCTGCAAGAAGGCAGTGATTTCTGCCACTGGGGGTCTTACTAAGAGCAAACTGGAAGGGTGCCCAAACTTATGCACATGCCAATTTCATGTTTTATTTTTTCCAATATGTTAAAGCCAGGAAATAAGTAATCATTGTGAAATACATTTTGCAGAAATATCTTATAATTCATGCAGAGGTGTTGTGATCAGGTAGAAAATCATTAAAATATTTGACCCCAAACATTTGCATCAAAGTCAAATATGCCATGAATTGGTGAATCTTTACTTTTCACATGTTTTGTTAATTACAGTTAATTAGCCTTGTAGGTTCAATATATAACTATGTCAAGTCAAGCAAGTCAAGTAGAGCTTTATTGACATCCCAGCCATATACATTGAGCAAAAAGAGAGACAAAATATCGTCCTCCTGGACTACAGGTGCAACATACCATAAAGCACAACAGCAGCACACTGGGACAAATCAACAAGGGTAAAAAAGGGGAATGAATATCAATTAAACCTACATATATATCTGAATATACAAATACTTTACCTAAAAAATTAAATACTATGGGGGGACACAAGAATAGATTGTAAGTTACTAGTTGTAATGAATTAACATTTGTTCCTTAGGATCGAAGTT
This sequence comes from Brachyalestes nurse, assembly GCA_037974405.1. NCBI lineage: Eukaryota > Metazoa > Chordata > Actinopteri > Characiformes > Alestidae > Brachyalestes > Brachyalestes nurse. The sequence continues at coordinate 11,782,216 of JBBPCY010000142.1, read as the reverse complement.
ATTATAAAAATGTCAAGTGACTACTGCTTTTGTACTGATTTTATCCTCTTTACTTGCTTATTTCTGCTTTATTAACTTCCCTCCAGGTGCTTTAGTGATATATGGACAACCGCTGAACTGTCCATTCCGAGCCAAGATGTTTAAGTTCTCAGCCCTGTTAGTGTTTGTAATCTGTCAGATCAGGACTGTGCATGGCTGCTGCTGTACATTTCTTATCTCTCCAGACCACGGGATGAGCTTCCCTTCACAAGAGTGTTTACAAAGGATCTGGCAACATACCTTATCTGACCCCTACCCTCAGGTCAACATACGCTTCCTTTCTTTGACAGAGCCAAAGACCTGTAAACCATAAACTGGCAAGAGCATCTTGCTGTTAGTATTTATGTTCTGGACCTAAACATCATGCAACAGCATCTGCAGAGACCTGCTTCCCTTGGATGCTCTTCCTGACGTGTGAGGAGCTGGGATTTGTGCTTCTACCAGGTGCTTCAGGAAACATGACTGCCAGATGGCAGTTTGTGAATGAACTCTAAAATGACTGTTAAAGGTTTTGTACTTAAGGGCCAGTGGTACTTAGCAGCACAAAATGGAATCCATGAAAGCTGCAGTGAAATCCGTTCCAAAGCAGCACTGGACCCAGTGAGGGGTGGGGAATATGGCAATAGCATTATCGAGAAAAGAAATGTCATGATATGCTTTCTGAATGAGGCCACAATATTCCTATGGGTCATGGTACAAAATATGAAATAAATAACTTCCAGGAAAGCGTAAACAGAACCAGCAGAGCCACACTGAGCACAACACAGATTCAACAACAGCAAAAACACACTGAAACAACACTAAAATGTTGTGACACATATCACATATGCATGTATGGAGTATTTTTGCTTTGTGAAATCGTTAGCAAGAGACAGGGAGGCTGTGAACAGCCTGAAGAGTTTGGAAGCAGATCGGCATCTTCATAGCAATAAGGCTGGACTTGAGGTTGGACAGGTTTTCATGGAGATGATTGAATATGTTCATTTCAAATGTGGAGCTGTTTTGGAAAAAAATTATGTGATTGGTCGCATCTTAAATAGATAATATTCAGTATACCCATATAAGACTTCATCTAGATGACCTACACATGGCATTTATTTACTGTTTAACCTAAATATTGGGTAAATACCATATCCACATGAATAAATGTAAGGACATTCCTCTCACCTATACCCACTTTATGAATTACTCTGTTGGCTATTTTAGCTCACAAAACGTTTTAAAAATAGAAAAGGAAAACATAAAGGTGGTAAGAATATGTCTCAGATGATGCTCCCTGTTCTCTTGTGTCCCACACATTTACTAATAATTCTGACAATGCAATAAAAAATCGAGAAAGAATAAATAACAGCATTTATTCTTAGGTTTACTGCACTTTCTTGAGTTATTTGTGATCAAAACATTCCATCTCTATAGATTTAGCTTAGAAACATCCACAAATCTAGCCCAAGAGCTTTTCAAAGACTTAAAACTAGCCTCACAACAACAGCTTCCTCAGAACAGTGTTTAACAACTTCCATTTACAACCAGATGTTTTAAAAAAATTAAAAAAATCTGTGGTTCAGCTCAATGCTTTTCCAGCAACAGTCACAACAATGTACAGACACAGTAGTGGTACTTGCAGGCAATACAGCATCACATCAACCCAATATTTTTCTGTAGCTGTATGATTGTAGGTTTTTCTTAATATGGGTGCAGCAGATCATCTGACTCTTCATTAAGCCCAGTTACTCCCTTGGTTACCATTGCTATGTCTGGCGAGCTATTCAGTATGTCATGCCAACTATAGTTTCTCACATGTGAGTCGTTTCTATAGTAACCAATGTGGATATGTGAGCAAACATCATAATAGTTTGGCCATACAAATCGGTCAAATGCAAATGAGCACTCAGGTCTAAAAATCTTATTTAAGAAACCCATCTAATTCCCTGCAGTGTGAACAGAGCCACAGAAAACATTCTGATCGCTTGGCAACCTTAAAGGCACTAAAAGGATAAAGATAGAGGCTAAACACATAGATAAAAGCCAACACATGAGACATTCTCAAATAGTAACTGGCAACTTTCCCATGTACCTTGGTGCAACTGTGCCTGTTCTGTGTGATTTTTCAGTTTTGCAGGTTTTGCATTGTTTAATCCACTTTCTGCTTATGTCTCCTTTTGTGTCTTTGGTTTAGTTTTTTTTTGCCATATTTCCCACCATTAGACCCCAAGTGACCTTTGTTGAAACCAGCCAGGCCAGACGGACCGTCCCTGTCCAGATCCACTAAGTCAAAGTCAAGGCATTTTTACAGCATCATAAAGTAAACCCTTCTGCAATCTGTTTGTGGCTGGAGAGCATTCCACCTTTCCCTGATTACAGCCGTAACCCTTTCAAGCACTCAGATCCTCCAGTGTGATACACAATCACAACTTCTTAAGCCTGAGGTTTGTCAGACCTCCACATCATTACAAATGCTGCAATGTAATCTTTAGTAAGAACAGATGGAAAAGATGCAGTTATGTCTAAAACACTGTTTGACAAAAGTCATGACATAAAAGTCACTGACTGTGGCCTTTTGTCATGGTTATCCTGGGACGAATGGGTTTATGTCATGCATTAGGCAACATATTAAGAATCCCCAGCTATCTTTTTGCTCAAAGTAATTTCCCTTCGGCCTGGCTGTTTTGTGCTCTGATTTGTAAATGCTCCAAACATGCTCCCATTTGTCAAGAGGGATTTGTCCAGGCCATAATACTGCTTGTCACCTAACATGAGAGAAGAGCATGATGTCATGCTGAAGCAGTTTCTTGCTTTTAAAAGCCACAAAAATGATGATACGTCCAAAATGAGTATAAATGCAATTGCTTTGAGGTTTCCAGAGTGAGGCCATTAACCCTCAGTTATACACTGAAGGTATAACTCACGCAATATAAAAACATACTGATCAATACATTCTTTCTGAACTTGACTGACTTTAAACTGAAAAAGGAAGTCCAGTTGTCAAGTAGAGTGTGGTGTCCATTAGTATTGGTTTTCTGTCTGGTTGTGTATTGTTCGCCCCCTTTCCACAGTTGGAAGTACAGACTGGCACTGGACATTCAAAGCAGCACCAGTGAGTCATCACTGTGTTTTCTGACTTTTTTTAGCGAGTTGTGGGAAACAGTTTAACAAAGAACACGGGAAAAGCAGAGTTAGTATTTACACATATTTACACATGTAACCAAGGGTAACTATATGGCAAAAATGTCAAATCACAATTCTTTGAGACATTTTTATGTTTCACAATAGGTATAATGACAATTAGTTTTTCTCCAAGGCTTGTGGTTGGAAAAGTTGATTAAACCTACAAGTACAATGTAGCGAACGCATTAAAGATGAAACATTAACAAAACTGGTTTGAGTGGTCATTACTGGTATAGCTCATCTCACTCTAATTTATGATACATGGAGTCATTCTTATAGTAGTGAAAATACCCACACATAAAACTGTAGAGTGATTGAATCGATCACAATAGCATTTGTCCACACCAACATATGACAATGATTTATCAGCAGGGGCAAACCAGTTTTACAGCACACATTTTAGCATTTCGGGGCAGCTGGTGGCTTGGTAGTTTTCTGAAAGCTATAGGTGTGGTTGCATGTCTTAAACAAAGCATGTGCTAGCCCTCCTCCTCTCAGCTTGGTAGCATCATGTGATGGGGGTGACCTACCTGGTTTAATTTTGAACAACATGCCTTTCTCTGGCCTCAGTAACATTGCATGCCTGCTTAAGTGGAACATTTCATGTGTTGTGAGGATATGCAGTGTTTTCTCAGGCCTTTACATTGGATGATGAATTAGGTTGGCTAATGCTAGATCACTCATACTTCCCTCCCTGCTTTTGGCTCCTGACATGAAAGATTGAAGAGAAGAATCTGATAAGGTTCTCAAACAAGGAGCTTTCTGTCTCTTCCCTCAGATCAACTGGCCAACAGTGTTTCTCCTCCTCGACTCTTTTTTATACATTGTTAAACATAATGGATCACACACCATTCTGTCACTATGTTAAGCTCTTAATGGTATACTTCTGTGGGAGGACTAAAAACATGCACTTTTCATCCAGCAAGTAAGGTGTCATTGGAAACAAGTGGTTAAGAACAAGAATCCAGACTGAAGATTCTACTCAAAACAAAATTAAACTATTGCCATTTGCCCATTTTTTTTATTACAACGTAAATGGGTATGAAAATATCATGAAAATTTGAAAGATTACATATATTAGCGTAATACTGCCATCAGCTTCTTAAATGTTACTTAAATTTAAGCCAGACACAACAGTATACTGACAAGATTCAGCTTTCTAGTGTTTAAAAGAAACAGTTTATTGCTAATAAACACAACAGTATTTTTTGCAATATAAATGTCAAAAAGGCAATACAAGCTTTTTGCTACTTACAGCTATTTTGGTTCACTTTTGATATCAATGTATTTATATTTACATTCAAATATAAATATGATTTCTTATTTTATTATAATGATAGCTCTATAAATTATATATTCTCCATCCACTAATGACATCATAAAAAATATGTCTTATAATGTTTATAGTGTCCATTTGTCATATGTGAACACACCACAGCACACAGTGTGAACAGTGTGAAATTCTTGCTCTGCATTTAATCCATTCATTTAATTCGAGTGAAGCAGCGGGCAGCCAGGAACACAGCGCCTGGGGAGCAGTGTGTGAGCATGGTACCCTGCTCAAGTGTATCTAAATAATATGGTCTGACCTAGAATTTTTACTTTCTAATAAAATAAACTATGTTTAACATGATCATTAACTAACAAGGCAAACAGGTCAATCATTTTTCCACTTTTTTCCTTTTCTTAGTTGGCAGTCACAGGTTTCCTGTTCTTTTATAGTGCAGTACATGTCTAAATTACCACCCACTTTTGTGAACACATGCTACTGTTCCTGCAGACGGAAATTACTCACTGTAGTATTCTTTTAAAGAACCAACTATGGAATTGTTATTTACAGAACCAAAGATGGATCTTCTATGATGTTAGAACCTTTTGATTCTGTTTTTACAGTGCGTGCCACTAGAAGAACCTGAACACGCTTCTGGTTATTGTATCTTTTTATGCAGGTTTTGAGTAGAAATCACCTCATTGTATATGTATGAGTGTTCTTGCCCTGTTTAAGATGTATGTACTAGTCATATAGGCTTATACTCACAAGTGAAAGCACAGTGTAGTGTACACACTATCGCTAACGTTCCTCTGTTTGTCTTTGGTCGTAATTATTTTTGGTAAGCCTTTGACCAGCTGTAAGTGGCACTCATTAGCATTACTCATGGCTGTACAGAGGGGCTCATTATATAATTATAGTAAAAAAAATAAACAATCATCATCAAGGGATGGTAATATGAAACATAAGCACCTGTGCAGAAAAAAAACAAGCATGATAAATGCACACTTAAACCTTTTAGCATGCGTAACATTGTCACATGGTGTAAAGGTAAATATTTATCTTCGAAAAAAGCCCCCACCCATGGCTGCCGCATCGCATCTGGTGTGCAGTACTGAAATCTGCTCTGCTTTTCATGTTACACAAACATGTGCGCACACACACACACACACACACACACACACACACACACACACGCACAAACACGAACACACACACAAACACGAACATGCACACACACACACACACACACACAAACACATTCACACAGAGGATGGTGAAATATTTGTGAATCTCGTTCATTTATTATCCAAACCTACATGGCAGCAGTCTGGAGGTATGATATGTTGGCTAATCAAAAGTGCTAGGCTGTCGGAACACAGAAACAAAACAGGGAAGCTGTTGAGCGTAAAATAGTGAGATTTGTAGATCTTGTGGTGGAAGGAAAAGGAAAAGGAAAACTCCCTCACTCATACGCTGCGTTACTGCGTATTCGTCTACCGCGTGAAACCAAATTAGTTTGCCCAAGTATGAGGCTAGCAGTGTAAGCGGTGTAGCGGTGTAGCGGTGTAAGCCGACTGGGAATGACTGTCGTAAACTTGAAACGTCTTTTGTCGAGACTGTTGTAACTCGAGGACCCCCTGTATGTAAAGTGACAAAAAGTTAAAAGAAAACAATAACTGATCATTATTATTGTCATTGTTGTTATTATAAAATATTTTTGAAATACTTTTCTAAGATTAGTAAGCCGGTCGGCTGAACTCGGAATGTTTTTTCTTTTTTCTTTTGATTTTGCTTTGTTTGTTTTTTTATATATATTTTCCTCTGTTGATGTTGAAACCTTTACTGGAATCCTTTATTAGAAATGAAATAAGGCGAAAGTAAAACTACTGTTATTTAATTAAGAATGATACTTTCTGGCATAGATTATTACTGCAAATTCTTAATTAGCTATAGATGGTACATTCTCCAGCGTGTACATTGAAGTGTTGGTCCACAGAAAGCCCCTTGCAGTTTAAGAGATTAAAAAAGGAAGAGGTGTATTTCTGTATGATGTACAGAGTGAACATGTGACTCCAGAGTGCCTGTAGTTAAAATGGTCCACTCGCCATGGCATAAACTCTCGTCACTGGATGTATACAGTGCTGCCATGTGAGAGCAGAGATTGCGGAGTAAATTTAACACTGCACTGTATTTCAAAGGCAGCAAGTATAACAGGAAACAAAATCCATAGCAGCAGCTGAAAACATCAAAGGGTACTGGCCAAACTCATCAGTCAGAGTCATGCAGAAGAGTTTAACGCTATCAACAGTCATCGCCATAATAAATGGAACCCCTATAAAAGTAAAAAGTACCGCATTCATGTCTTTAAGGTTGATCACCTTAATCACACTATATGTATAACAAAATGTGAGAACAATCGAGTCTTCAAGTCAATTTGGTCTACGATGTATATGGAATATATATATTTATAAATATATACATGTGTCACAATTATGGGCACAACTACATTTATTACTTTGGCCAATATAACAACAATGAGGCTTTTCTTATAATGCCTTCTGAGATTAGAGAATACAGAATGAGGAATCTTCTCCTGAATAGAGGATCTCGCCAGATCTTCCAAGGTCCTAGTTCCTCTCTTTTGGCCTCTCCTCTTCAACTCACCCCAGGTTTAGGTCAGGGGACTGGGACTGTCATGTCAGAAGCTTCACTCTGTGGTCATTGACCACACTGGGTGTATGTTTTGGATCATTGCCCTGCTGGAAGATTTGACCATGACCCAGTTCGAGTTTTTTGGAAAGACACAAAATACGGTATATTATCCTCACAAAATATACCGTACACAATCCCATTTTGAATGTTTATTGCCAAAAAGCTTTATTTTTGTCTCATCTGACCATAGATTCCAAAGTTCCTGTAGTGTTAAGCTAGAGGTTAGGAGGTGTTCATGTGGTGGTTAGATAAAGATTCTTTTGGATTCTAAAATATGTTGGGGTGGAGGTCTAAATATGAATTGTTTGAAAACTTGATGACCCTGAAATGCTACCATTTTCTGGAAGATGCTTGGAGAAATTTTTGAGAACTTTTTTCTTCTCTCTAACCTTCCTCTTCACTATGTGTGGGGGTAAAATAAACACACAGGCAGTTTCACAACAATGGATATGAACGTATTCAAGCAATTAGCTATTTTTATAACCATTTATTTTTGGAGGTCATCACACTTTGCCTGGTTCCATGTGTGTATTCTGTAATATTCTTCGTGTTGATGAATGACTAAGGGAATTTGGCCTGTATGTCACCTCATATTTGTACCCCAGTGAAAAAAGATCACGAACGGGACATAAAGAGTTCCCGTACACTCAAGTGGACTTTCTGAAGTGAAAAATATATGGGAACAACTGTCAGATACATTTTGTTGTTTAGTTGTTCACACTGATTGTACTGTGTTTTATATACATCTGCTATTTTATAATATACAGTCCTTTATTTTCTGTGGTTGTGTTAGTTCTTTGGAATAAGGTGTACCTGCATGCCCTAAACTTTATCTTTGTTTTTACGAATTACTGTACTTCACCTGACCAAAGCTCCAGTTCATGAGTGAGAAGTCATGGCCAATCAGTGAGTATTTTCACAAATCACTGTCACCCATTTGCTGTGTTTTGACAGGTCATCAACACCATGAAGTTCCACTATACATTCTTTCGACAATCTTCACTGATTCAATTGCTTTTATTTTCATTCCTTCTCCAGCAAAGTATTGACACTAACAGGCAAGTTATGTTTTTCATAAAATCATTTCTTTTGCATGATGTTCTTACTAGTGAAGATTTGTCTTTTTCCTCTGTCCCTTAGCAGCCGGACAAGAGGGCAACAGAATAACAGCACTCAGTGTACACGCAGCAAAAACCACATGATTTGATTAACTTTTGTTGAGTGAACCAACTCTGCTCATACTTCATGTGGACTTCAGAGAAACTAATGAGCTAATTTAATCCAGGTGAATTTAAGACATAGCTTTGATGGATACTGTTTTTATCTTTTTGTTTCTTCATAAGGAATTAAAATAGCTGTTGTGCTGACACAGAACAGGCTGCTGAAAGAGTTCCTGATGGGACTTTAATGTTCAGAACAGGAACAGTTAAGGAACGTTGCCTGCTGGATGGCTTTAAGCTTTGGAATTCTTGGTTTTATTTATTGGACAGTGGCGCAACTTTAACTGGCCCTGAAAATTTGCTCTACATTTGAATACAGCCTGAAAACAATCTGTCCAACCATAACTGACCTACTAAGTTTTAAATATACACCCTTTTTGTTTAAACTCCGATTCTAGTCCAAAGCCAAAGAATAGACCTTATGCTAACTAGAAACCAAGGACAGAACTGGTCACTTTATCAATAATGCTAACAATAATATCAACTGTCGTAAGAATAATAAATAAGTGAGCTCTGGACATCAGGGATATAAAGTTTCATGCTGCATTACTCTTTGAGAAACGAGTCATATCACGAGTAATGCATTTGTTTTTGTTGACCTCGCTTCGTTGTTTTCGGCTGGTCATGATTTGAAAACCCAGTAGTTCACCCTATCTTACTTATTAGCGGTCCAATTAAGTTGATAATTCCTATATGTATCCCACAGTTAATGCAACAAATCAAGGCTTGTACATTGTTTTGTAACACTTAACCCTGCTATATAACACTGATTTAACCATGCCATAATCACCACGAGCTGTCATGACAGATTATGTATATTAATATAACAATGTTGTGACATAACATAACATAACATGAAATTAGCATGTGACATAAACTGTCATAACATCAAACACTGTTATGACACTGTAACGACAATGGGAACACAACATTATTTTATTAATAGACACAATCTGTCCTGACAACTAATGGCAGTATATGACATCTTCTATGGCAAGTGTATAGCATGGCTACATCAATGTTATGTAGCAGCGTTCAATTAAAGTGTCCCTCTTTTTATTTATACAAACCATAGGAGTGGATCCATCGTGTCCGGTTAAAAATCAGGGAGAAAAATGAAAGCAGGTTATATTCAGGTCAAAATCTGATAAAGGGAAATGGGCTATAAACAACCAGGGTGTGAAATCTGAGACAAAACCCAATGTGACTAGCCAGATTCTACGAGTTCAGATAAATATTTCAAGATCTACTGTAGAAAAAGGGTTCCCTCACAGGACTGAGCTGCGGTATCCTGTTAGCAGGTTCTTCAGAGCAGCACTGAGGAGAGCAGGCCTTTGACGGAAACATACGCAGAGTGAGAAGAAACACTTCTCAGATGCAAGTTTAATGCTTGGACATACAAATACTGTACCTTGCAAAAAAAAGTACTAATAAATCAAAATGCGTCACGGTTATATTTTATAGGCCTGTGTGTTTAAGTTCTGGGGTTGTCAGACATTTTAAAAACTCACCACCCATCACCCATCACGCTGAGCTTCTGCTCATGATGCACAGGGGGTTTGGAACAGACGTGGGCCAAGGCCAAGCAGACCATTCAAATGAACTGAGCCGTTTATCAACCAAACATATTTCTGTGATAGAACTCCCATGCAAAAGTTTTATATTTGACTGTATTTCAGTGCCTTCTCATGAAAAACACACAGACCGGCCAGAAGAATTCCCTCCATCGCAGGTCAAAGTGGAAAATCTCAAATTCGAATGCAGTGTGTAACATCAACATGAAAGTAAATAAATATATAACACATGCACTGTGCTGAAAGCCGCTGCATCCCCTGGGCTGACAAGACCTTCTTATTACTACAGACATTTATGGGCCCTCACAAACCAAATGGAGGTGGAAAGATGGGGAAATTGAACCCAAGTGTATTATGAGCGTTTCTGCCCTAAAAACGTGGGGTTTCTCGGTTTGAGAACACAAAGCCAGTCTGAGCGGCCTGATTGCATCAGCATTGGCGATGTGTCTTTTATTGCTCATGTATGGTGAGGTCACATGAGTGTGACACGTTTCTGTGAGGCCCTTTAAACACCTAAGAGAATTAAAACCATTAGTTTTACAGCAGAGTCTGAAACACATGACAGATCAACACGTCTTAGCCCTAAGGCTCTGTATTTGCTTTGTGATTTTAGAGGCCTTATATCAGCCATCACCTGTCTAGAACGCTAACTCTGCAAAAAAGCAGAGCCAGTCATCAGATGGACTAAGCCAACTGAGAAAAAGTGAGTGAGTTAAACAAATAAGCGGCACACTCTCATCAGAGTTAACATATTTACCAATTAAGGTGTCTAGCAAAACATACTCTTCAGATTAATTTGTTGATTAGTGTCTATCATCAGTTTATTTTATTATATTTTTTTTGTAACATTAGATTGCAGGTGGACATTATTACACCCCCCACAGCGATACACAAGCATCACTCTTTTGTACCCGGATTGGTTTAATACTGTAGTCACTGGTTTGATAACACATAATGAAGACACCATAACATACACCTAACATGTCAATACATCTAACATGTCATGCAAAAGTCTATGATGTACAATACATGAATAGCCATGTTCCGGAATGTGGCTAATTCACCCTACTTATTGTTTGATATCTTAATTATCAGCCAGTAAATGTTTAAATACTAGCTTGATAATACTTAATGAAAGCTTTACAAGTGCTGAATTCATCCAAATAACTGGTTAATAATGCAGCTAAATATGAACTATTGAATTGTTTTAATAAAGGCAATACAAGTGCTCTAAAAATGCTTATGCTTATCACAATAGTTACTGCTTAATAATGTAGATAATTCCAAACTAGTGTCTGGATAAGGCTTCATAGGGGCTTTACATGGACATTATAATGCCCTTATACTGAAATGTTCTGTCGTTTTTCCCTATATTTTTTTTAATTCTCAAACACTAACTTCCACAGTTTAAGATGATCTGGTGTCAGTCTGTTAGGGAAAATGTGTATTATATTAAACGTCCAGAAATGGCACGTCATTTTGCTGTAGAAGGTTAAAGGCCACATGGCTTGACCAGGTGGCCTGAAGACAGAAGCACATTTGCGTTTTCTTGAGTATAGGTGTCAGACCACTGTCTATATACGTGTCACAGACTGATGACACAATTAGTGAGAAAAAATAAATGAAAACTGATTTGGCAAAAAAGCAACAAAGGCACTAACACATGGTGCATGACCTCTTGACCTTGAGTCTGACTGTCTAACAAGTCTGGCTGCTGGTATTTATTGATCTTAGTTTTCTAACAGTTTACAGAGCAGGAGACTGGTTAGAGTGAGCATTTCCTAGTTTTCACAGATGGGCAGGCACACGGCTGTGTTAAATGCCTGTTTAACTCTTTGGGATATGGTGGCCTCATTGAACTCTTGGGTCAGTATTTATTTATTCTTTCCAAATAAGTACGCCCTGTTTAGTCATTGATTTAGTAGATAGTGTTCCTAAACAACTGCAACAACAATTGTAACAGTACTGTGTGAGTTAGGAACGTTTTCTGAGCAGATTTCGGATCTAATTGTGTTTGACACACTGACGGGTGCACTATACTGCAAAAAAGACAGGTTTTAGCTTGTTTATACTATTAATAACACTTGTGACATTTCATCTATACATTTAATGACTTACATCCTGTGTAAATGTTAGTAACACTGTCCTCTATACATCCTGAAAGGCTTTTAAGTCATACTAGAACTGATATTTTTCATTTTCATATGCTTGCAAGCCAGGTAGTTGAATTTCAAATACCTCAATCTATTCATGAAGGGAAAAAAATACGATCGAGGAACATTTGTAAGTTGGAGCCAAATGCAGAGGAGGGATCCTGAAGGTGAGATGTTTTGTCTTGTACTGAAGGAGTCCACATGCCAAGAGCAGACAGGGAAAAAAACACCACATTATTAGAATTACAATTAAATAAACAGAACAGCGAGGGTTGTGTGGAGTCAGCCAAAAAATCAGAGTATATGGCCGTGTTTGTTACCATGACAAACCTGTGGGTCTGTGCCAATAATCCCCAAGGCCCAGCGAATGCATAATTGTGGTCTTAGGCACAGTGCAACACCTCAATATTCTTATATGCCTCACAAAACAGATCTCCAGCTAATGGTGCATGACGATCTCTTTTCATCATATCATTCGCTGTGGTTACATTTAAGAGTGCAATTTTTTTAGCGTGACTCTCAGTACTAGTCCAGGGTAAGTGTAACGAAATGGCTGCATGACATGCATTCAAATTGAGATTAATCACAATACTTTGCCTCTATTGAACGAGTGGTTCAGGAGAATTGAAACGAATGCTTCTTCAGGTCATAGGTAAGTTCTCCACCAAACAGAGTGCTAATAAAAGGGTGAAAGGCCGCGACTACCGCGCTTCTCTGTTTATCTCTCCCAGGCCTGCTTCAGGTTTAGAAAACATGAGCTCGTCTTTGAAGTGAGGGAAACACTTGAGTTGAGTCGGAATCCAAAAAATGCAAGGAAGCTGCACTCTTTCTTTCTCGTTTTCTCACTTAGCCAACATCCACAGTGCGGAGGGGGTGAGCGGGTGACTGATTAACGGGTTAGAGGCGCTGTTAATGCACATTTTGGAGCACGCCTGCTAAATACTTGCTCAGTTTGTCTTGTTCCATGTTAAAATATTTGCTCACATTGTCACCGAGCGGGAAACCAACACTGGCTTCATGAGTTCCTCAAATGTGCTTGAAACACAGCATCACATAAAGAACAGATGTAAAGCGTAACCTACTTGGTCAATAGTTTTGAACTTAGTCCGTAACTCTTACTAATGAGACAGCTGCAGCAGAGACTCTGCTCTGAAATGAAGCAGTTCTTGGAGGGTTTCTTTAGGAAAGGCAGCGGTTATATACAGACCCATGACAACTTAAAGAACTAGTTGAATAGTTTTCTATCATTCCCAGTATAATGAACTGTAATGCTAAAGAAAGTGTATTACTACGTGTACACATCCTAAAACATCTACATGTCTGCTCCACTGTACCTTGGATGTGGTTGGGGGTGTATTTTTATGGAAGTGATGTTTGTTTTAGCAACATTAGCTTCATAGCTGCAGTTTTAAACCAGATAAGCAACATTTAAATACTTAAAATGTTTTTACTAATTGAATACATTGGAGGTAAGTAATAAAATATGTAAATTTGATAGCCAAACTCTCACACACACATACACACGTTGTTTAGTTTGATAGTTTTAATTTGTTCCCTGTTACATATTTTAACTTTGAAAACCAACAAAACAGGTAACTTGTCCGGGGGCCGTTCAAACTTTTACAAATGACTGTCTCTCTGTAACAAATTTCAGATTCACTTCATGTGCCCAAGTTATCCACTCAAATAACGCTCATTACATTCAACACTACTTCAGGATAAGTGTAACGAAATGGCTGCGTGACATGCAATCAAATTGAGATTAATGACAATACTTTGCCTCTATTGAGTGAGTGGTTCGGGAGAATTGAAACGAATGCTTCTTCAGGTCATAGGTAAGTTCTCCACCAAACACAGTGCTAATAAAAGCAGCTGCATGGCCTAGTGGTTTGGGTGTTGACCCTGCAATCAGAAGCTTAGTTTTAGAATCCCAACTGCTAATGTCACCGCTGAGGTACCCTTGAGCAAGGTACCATCCCCACACTGCTCCCCGGGCGCCTCATTGGCAGCAACCCACTGCTTCACTTGGTGAATGGGTCAAATGCAGAGAGATAATTTCACTATACTTATAGGACTATGCATGTGAAAATAAAGAATATTTGTTTTTGTCGCTGTCCCTTAAATCTGACGAAATAAGCCTTCATAGAAAGAACCAAACACAATGTCCATCTCCTGCTGAACTTAACATGATTCTGTTTTGCTCTCTCTCTCTTCCTCTCTTTCTCTCAGTTGCCATGTAAAGGCAGGGGTCTCTTCTCTAAGCACCTTCATATGTTCGTTCTCCTGCCACTGCCAAGAATGCTCTCAGCAGATGGAGGACGGCCCGGAGTGATGAGCTTCTCTGGACTAAGCTGTCACTGCCATTTTGGAGTGAGTTCCTCCAGCAAACTGCCCATTAGCCATGATTGGCAGATGCAGGACAGTGAGAATTATAACTGTCTAACGCCTGTCTCCATTCTGCTCTTCTTGGAAAAGGTTATAGGGAACCATTGGCTGCTCTCAAGTGCTACCAATACAAGCCCATCCTCCATGGCTGGAGTGAGCCATAGCAGCATCAGAAGTTGTGATAAATCACCAGCCCTTTGGCATTTCCAAAGACGTGCTTTTGATTACTGTAATAAAGTACTCTTTGGGGGATCGTGCCACTAAATAGCTTTAAATCCAGAGCAGAACATGCTGTCAGCAGCAGCTAAAATGGGTCTTAATGACTGCCTGTCTGGGTGGGTACCCTCAGAAGAATTCTAGCTCAAGGAGAAGCGGCTACGTAAGAGGACAGCCAGGGCTATAATGCAACACATAAGTCGAAGCCTTGGTATGAAACTATGCCTTCATTTACCCATTTTGGAATCCATAGCTACCATTATTTTTGCTGAACAAGAGGACTTTCATTGACTTGTGTAACACTACTGAGTAATACTACAATTACACCTGCACCTAAACCTTATCCTAACTTTAACCTCAGCAACCAGAAAAAACTTGCATTTGTTCCCAATTCTACAGATTTTCAGGTTACACTGTACTTAAACTTGCTATATAACATATCTAGGCTATAATCATGCCATAAACATATGTAAGATGGCTCAGGCTGTCAGATGTCATGACAGATTATGTTTATTTAAAAAAGACAGCATCACGTGACCATTACCAGTAACTGTCATGACAGATGCTACAATGTTTGATGTCATGACAGTTTGTCACATGCTACTTTAAAGTTTTGAAATCAAACATTATAGTATCTGTCATGACAATTACCAGGAATTGGAACATTAATGGACATAATCTTTCATGATAGCTAATGACAGTATATGACATCTTTATGACATGGTTATGACAGTGTCATTTAGCAGGGTTCATTTTTTAGGACGTTTGGTTCTCACACCCACACACAAATTAGATTTTTTTTGCCAGTGTTATATAAAGCATGTCCAACAGCTAGCAACAGTTGCTACAAAAAATTTGGATAGGTCAACTGTCCATAACTTCCACACAAATTCTGTTTTGTTGTCTCAAAGAGAACACATTGCTAGGCTCTACACTGGTCTTTTGGTCAAGAGAGTGATGCAATCGAAATGGGCCTTTACCAAGGCCCAACATGAATTCCAGTTTTCTGGCATGGCACAGGGAACACAATGACTTGATATTGATTGTAATCCCTTGGCTAAGATACGACCGCAACTTTAGTGAAAAAAGTTTGTCCTACTCCAAGGCTCCACAGAATCTGGCTTTTGTAGTACAACGACAGAGCCAATTATTCCATTATCACGTTCATGCCCAAGGTCAGTCCCATACATTTATAAATGCTTTTAATGTGCACCCCACCCACCATAATCCCCATCGCCCCCTCTCGCTACTCTGGCAAAAACTCATGCACTAATGCATCACTCAGTGGTCGCTTAAGTCAAACACTGACCCTGTGTGTGTGTAGGTGTGTGTGTGTGTGTGCATGTGATTTTGACTGGATTGGCATTCATTTGACCTTCTAAATTTATGGCTGCATGATGTTCGCACACAGCTTGCTGGCATTTCCTAGGCAGCTTTAGTGGACATCAGTGCACAAACTGCAGAACTCTCACATACTTTAGTGGCCAGGGTCAGGAAAGTGGTCCAAGCAGAGAAAGCCAGAATAAAAGCCTGAAGGAGAATGATTCATACTATTGTATTTAAATGTATAAATCAATATGCATAATGAATTTATACATTTAAATACAATACAATGCTTCATTTCCAATGCACTTTTGCAGCATGATCAATATAACACCACATAAAAATGTGCCTATAATTCAGCAACATAAAACTGTTCAATGTTCTGGGTGTTTTCTATTCTCCTGTATCCACACTGGCCACTGGAGCTGTGGCATAGATGGCAGAGGGCAAGCAGATGAAGCAGATGACACCTGTACTGAAGAAGGGTTAGTGTCCTATTAATAATGTCCATGGCATTTACATGGCCAGCTGTATGTGGGTGAGAGGAGACAGAGTGAGACATAGCACATATCAAAGCCAGGTGTGAGTGTATATGTCTCTGTGAAAGATATAAAGGTGGCAGAGGGCAACTAATACTCTCAACTTACTTAGAAGCAGACACACGAGGTCATTTCAAGAATAAATATGATTATTTTCATATGCTTAGACATTTTAAACCATGTAAACAAACTGATCAGTAATTAGAACTCATTTGTATAACTGTGTAAAATTAAGAATAACTCATGGGAATCATTACTATTTACGGAGTGTGCTAACATGACATTACCTAGTTAGGAAATAATTCACACTTATGCTAATCCTCAGGGGATCAGAGTAGATTGTTTTGGAGAGCATGCATGCATAACAGTGCAGTATTTTTAATATCAGCCAGTACATTAAGGCAACCAGCCAGCAATGTACCTGCTCAGCCAAATTAGACTCTTTTAGGCCATAAAATGAACAAGAAATAATGAAATAGTTAATTGCAGTAGGTGTAAGATTGTGGACAATTAACTAGAATTGTAGAACCATACGCTTCAGTGGTTTGCATCTGTTGTCATAAATGAGCTAAAATTGTCATAAATGAGCTACGATTATTTCATAAACAGCACAGTGGGGTTTTTAGTAAGATATACTAAGTAATTTAGAATTGAATTAAAATGAATTAAGCGTACTGGTCTTAAATCAAGCAGCTATTAGTCTGGGAGTATGGGCCACCTCTGGTGTTACAGCAGGGTTTATAGAGTAGAGGGTGTGTATTAGGCTCTAGTGCCGGCTTTAAGGGAGATGTAATAGCTGCAGGACAGGGCTGCAGGGGGCCTGGGAGTCGTGGGGGCTGTGGTTTTGTGCAGGGGTCATAAGGCCTGCTGCGCTCTCACCCAGTTGGCAGTGGTTCATACTTCTTGTTCTCAGTCTCAGCTCCTCAAAGCTGCAAGTCCTTGAGTGACAGCGCTCTGAATAGCCATTTGTGAGTGACTTCTGTTCACGTCTCATTCAACCCTGAGCTTAATCGAACAGAGACTTGGGTTCAGAAAGCCACATTCCTTTTCCTATTTGTGCTGAGGAATTGTTTGTCATGATAATGAGCGATCATCATGCCAGCTTTTCTTTCGGATATTTCAGAAGGTCTCACTTAGAAGGTGTCGGCTCTTCGTGTTTTAGCAGAAATGAACTGTTAAAGCCTATCATTTTATTACGAGCATAATGGCGAAAAGGGAAAATAAAATAATGTTTGACATGTAATAGCATTTTCCTCATTCTTTGTACATCTAAAATGTGTCCTTTTATGCTGAAAAGGAGTCTCTGCCAGCCATCCTCAGAGAAATTAAACTCTGGAATGTCTGAGAACAAGCCAGTGCAGCGAGACTGCTTGTGTATGATAAACTTTATTAAATGACTCTGAGGGCAATCACTGCTAAGTATTCTAAATGAAACGAGAGTATAGTTTTATCAAAAGAAAAAAAAATAACCCTTTTAAGAATTTGGCCATCGCACAAGGCCATGCTTTCATCTGCGACTGGTGTATTACTTGTCCTGAAGCCACACATCAGAAATTGATAAGAATGTTTCATTTCGAATGGAGAAACTAAAGAACACAGGCTGCCACTTAAAGTTATGCTACAGTAGATATCGGCCCAGAACTTTGCTAAAGCATGAAAGACACACTTGTTAGTACTGGCAGGGTTTGTGTAGTGGGCTCATGGAGAATTGCTTGAACCTGCAGTGATCCCATAATGCCTTGCTGTATGATAAGATAAATCAAAAATAGATATACAGTATATAGACAGAGCTGAGGGTTTGCCTTTGCCCATAAACCCCCCTCTTCAGAGGCTATGTGCGAGGGGCCCAGTCAGATAAACATAGACGCCACCTGCCCTTGCAAAGGTTAATTCTGTTATGGAAGAAACACTCGATTAATTGTAAGTGTCTGCTATGAACTGAAAGGTGTCGGATGAGAGTGCGATACCTTTTTCATCTTTGGCATTGGCTCAGTTTTACACCCTCTATTTTAGTTCCTCCTGACAGCTGCTGGTCCTCATAGAACATTTTTTCCCCTTTAGGCCGGATAAATGACCGGATATAATCATCAATCTGGACCTGTGAGTAAAACTTTCAAGTATTGATATTGCCAGGGCAGATGCCTCATATATCAAAGGGACATTAACTCCTTTTCCTATTGAGAGGGATTTCTGATTGCACTCTGGAGAGGTGCACCTTCATTCAACCATAAAAGTAATTGTGCCTACATTGAATGAGGTGTGATCAAATCACTCTTTTCACAAAAAAAGGAATAACAAATTTATAGTAATTAATGGGTGACCTGTTTAACCGGACTGCTGTCAGGCCGAAATCGAACACATCCAGGAAATGATCGGGCTTCATTTATCTCCAATTATGCAATATTACTCCCAGCTGTTCTATATTACAGGCAATTCGCCCAGGGGTCTTCCAATAGAGCTAGGGTCTTCTACCCACCATTGCCACAGTCACCCTCTCGTTTCTCGCTGTTTGGCTTGGCCTCAGTGAGCACACAACTGTCTGCTTGACATCGCTAATGTGAGGTGGGGTACTGAGCATGGGCCATTAGTGGTTTAGGGTGTGTGCATGAGTGTGTGTGCTTGATCACTGTGCGGCTGCTTAACCTGACGACTCTGGTTCGGAAATCCAGACACTGTTGATGAAAGTGGGATGGCCCACACATAAGCCTCCACACTCTTAAAATTAAAGAGTCTTCCATGGTTCTTGGCTTGCACGTAGTTTTCTAGGGAAAATATTATATGGGAGATTTTAAAGCAGTTCTTCACATTCACACGTCACAAAAAGGCTTCTTTAAAGAATCATCTTTTACAGTTCTTTTTACCGGCATCTCTCCAAAGAACTCGTTTTGTCACCTTTTATTTTTAAAACTGACTCACTTTCATTAAAATGTGTTAAAACCCAATCAAACTGCCTGAAGTGATTTCCCCAAGCCCCATCTCAGCATACACCCTAGTAAAACCCTGTTTAATTCTATTCGCCTATAAACAAAAAACACACATATTCACATACCTGAGCCTTTCCTACAGGGACCTCCATCACTCAGTGGTACGTCATCCATGTCTCCTCCCGTCTTCCAGGAGGCGCGTGGAGCCATGGCATCTGCGCACGAGTGGTATTTTCGGCCCCGTTCTGAAAGAAGCCATTGTGTGGCACCGGGGAACCTGGTCTCTGTGATGTGTCACAGCAGCAGGACTCGTGTTGTTATCTGAGGCAGAAATGGTTTCCAGACTGCTTCGGGTTTGGAGGCTAGAGGCCGAGGTGATTTGTGAACACATGCTCCACTTAGCTACCAGGTTCATATATTAATGGGGATTCTCCGTTTTGGCAATTTGTCACCACTGACAGCCCATAGTTCCATCCACTTGTCTGAACGAATGGTTCCAACTTACTACCACTGAACTGGGCTATTACTCTATTATTTACTTTTAACCCTTAGAATTTGAGTTATTGCTGCTATTTGCTGTCATTGCAATGTAAGTGCACAACAATTTAATTAATTATATAGTCACATAAGAAATAACATTAACAGTTTCTATTAACAGGTTCAAGCCAGCACTTCCAATCTTTACATATTTATTTGATTTTTTGCTTTCTGCGTTTTGTCCAAATGATTGTTGATTATTAAAGCAATGTCATAAAAGATGTAGTGCAAAACAAAATTTCACCACTTGTTTCTGTGTGCTAAGAGAGATAAATAGTGAACGTAAAATTACACCACAGTTTTGTTATTGCCGTGATAACGGAGACTTATGTAGACTTAAGGGTGAGAAGATAGTAAGCAATCTTGGAAATGTCCTGCTCTTCATGACTGAATGGGCAGCTCTGTACTTATCTGGCTTTTGTCCAGCCATTCATTTGAAGAGATCTCCACTGGATGTGTATGACTTTTAGAATAAAAGGAGAGGCGTACCTCTGAACAATACACAGATGTGCTAGATACATGCCTTTAAACACAACACATTTATAGAGACAAAGAAATGCTCATCAATTCTCAAGGAATTGTTTGTGTTTATATAGACAAATGCTTGTGTTTATATAGACAAAGATTACGTTTGAAGCTGAAGTGATAGCATATGCGATTAATATTGATCATACAAGCTACACTTATGTGACCAGGTGTTTGCTCAGTATTCACCAACTCATCTCAAATGAAAAAATGGATGCATGCATACTGTAATCAATGTATAACCGTTTCACAGTTTAGCCTCTAAACCTGTGAGTATGTTGCCACCGTCTTTTCTCATCAGAGACGTTCTCACAGACTGTGATAAGATCTTATTATCTAGTTAGGGTCATCATTAGCACAGCCTTAGTAGGAAAACCCAGGTCGGGTTATCTGCATCTTTAGCCAGAACGGCCTTATTGGCCCGTATGGTGAATGTACTTCTCTGCCTCTCAGTCTAATGACAGGAATGTGGTGACTGATAGCAGGTTCATGGGATCACCCAGTCTAGGATCTGCTTCCAGTTAAGCTTAAGTATCTCTGTTTATGTGGTAACACATGTACTGAATGCTGCCTGGGGCTGTAACAATCTCCATTCTAGCTGGGCAACCTCTCTATTTGATCTTCAACTAATCTCCCAAATCTGACACGCTCTGCCTGGAAATGTATGCCATGTAATACCAAGTAATAGCAATTACTCATTTTAGGACAATACATTTGTACAATAATGCAAATATCGGGACAGCTGGTGGCTTGGTGGTTAGGGAATTGGCCCTGTGATCAGAAGGTTGTGGGTTTGAATCCCATTTCTGCTAGTGGCACCTCTGAGGTACCCTTGAGGAAGGCACCATCCCCACACACTGCTCCCCAGGCGCTGTGTTCCTGGCTGCCCGCTGCTTCACTGGGTTAAATGCAGAGAAAAAAATGTAATGCTGTTTGCACTGTGTGCTGTGGTGTGTGACACATGGTCACTTTACACTGCAGGAGAAAATTCATGAAATAATGCAAGTAAGCAAAACAGTGAACTGTCCTATAGATACATTGGGTCATGCAAATAATGTTTTGTGTACACTTATGTTGTTTGGTGCACAAGTATTAAAAATAAGTAGGATGGAGCTGGATTCATACAGCCAGTATGAAAATGTTTGAATTAAGCTAAATAAAATCTCTAATTTGGAATCATATGCCTAAGACCCTTTCTTTAGCTCTCCATCAGGCACATATGCTCAAACACACACACACACACACACACACACACACACAAACAACCACTGCGCAACCAGACAGTGAGGAGAATCCTAGAGTTTCATGCTTATTCAGCCATGGTCCGCATATCTGTCCTCACCAGGCAAACGAACTGCCTACAAATTACAGTCAAGGCCAAATTCAGCATTGTCAAATGACTCCTGAAGACCAAGTGAGTCAAAATCCTTTCAGCACAAAAGAATCCAACATCCACGGCACTAATACTTGCTAAACTGTCATGCACTTTACAAACTTATCCTCAAGATGAATATTTCCTCTGGGACATTAAAGAAGAACCATAATTCATTGTAAAAGAGTAAGACACATGCAGCCCGATACCAACTAGAAGATGTTCTGAAAATCATGCCTTCACTATCTCAGGGCTCAGTGAGCACCATTACCACAAATGAGGTCAAATACGTATGTAGAAGAAAGCGTACCGCTGAAGCTGGCTCTGATTAAAGACTCTTGAGATTAAGGAGTAGAAGATGCAGGGTTGGGCCTGACGTAATGGACCAGACAGCATTTTTTTTTTATCAGCGCTGAGGTGTCCTTCATGCAGGCACGACTCATCTCCAGTCGTAATTTAAACCCAGAGCTCTGGAAGCTCATTCATCAGGCAGGCGTACAAAGCTCATTCAGTGTAGCTAGCCTAATAGGAAAGGGACTCAAATAGTTCATCGCTACATTATGCAAATTGTGGTGGTATCTAATCTGTGGGGTAACTTTGTGTGAGTGGTGTGTTGGGATCAAAGCAGGCAGGGTGGCTCGATCTGTGACCCCACCTCTTCTGCAAAAAGAAGGAGATAGCAGCTCTGACCCTAGAAGGACCATCGATCATCTCTTTGCTTTATCTAGGGGAAGGTGAGATTGAAACTAAACACGGACGACAGATACTAAGTGGAGCTTAAAAAGTCTTAAAAAGTGAACAATGGCAGAAATGAGGCTTCCAGCACCTTCAATTGAAGCATATGATTCCCAGTTTAGGGGTAAATTGGGTTTGAAGCTACACTTACTTTAAATTATGTCGCTCAGCTGTACAGTTATAGCTGGAGATGCACTGATCTGAATGTGATTCTCAATGAACTGTGCTTCACATCAGCTGTGCTTTGTTAAGGCACTGTATTTCATATAAGCAAAACAACATCACATGCAGCATGACAGACACATTGTCTCTTGTTGCAATGCTCTTCAAGTAACATTGGCTTCTCATTCTGATTCATCAAAAAATAAAGAAATAAATAAATAAATGAAACTATCAATACAAGCAGAACTGCCAAACTGAATACACAGAAAATACTTCGGCTCGGAAAACTTTTTGAGAAGGCAAAGTGATATACCACCAATAAAATGGTGCACATTTTATTTATGTTGTTTGAGATTGTTTAGATTTCGATTTATAATAGTACCCTCACTCTGTGTTCGCAAACCTGGTGTTGTTACAAACCAACCAAAAGCACAGGAAATAAATCCCACACAGAAGATAACGCTTTATAATGCCAGCCTTTCTCTCATTGCCTTCCTGGGAATGGTCTGGAACGGTATGGTACTGAAGCAGGAACTGTGTAGAGATTATGGATGGTGCAGATGGGAATAGTGGTAATGGAGGAGGAGAAGGCTCTCATGTATTGATTTATCGGACCTCAGGAATAGATTTAAATGGCTGCGTCTGAGGGCTGGGGGGATTACTAATATCAGTCAAGCCAAGAGAAGGGGAGATTCTACCTCCTACAGAGGGACTCTAGGGACACCTGAGAATATGTCTCCTCAGCACCGTTAGTGTTTTCCGCTTAACAAGAGGGTACAACAAGGCTAGGAAATGGTCAAGGTTTGGAGTGATGTGGGAGTCCTATTTGTATGAAAAATACATACTGAAAATAAAACCTTGGGGAGGTATTGGCAAGCTATATGCATTGTGCAGGAAATGTGTTCACAGTAAAAGAAATCCCTGAGGAAGCGGTTTGGGATCATAATGGTTGGGCCAAGTGTAAATCAACAGATCTGATGAAAGGAAAAGGTGTGGGCCGTCTAATCTACAGCCGTGTTTAATCCAACTCTCAAAAAAACAGGGACGCAGTCCAACACCCTAACCTGCTGTAGTGCATTATGGAATATGGCCAAATATATGATCCACCATACAGCTGTGTGCAGTAGAAGACTGTATGGTGTATTGTTCTACTGCCCTCTACTGGTGAGACATTAAACTACAGTGAAGGCATTTGTGGAGCTTTAATTTGCAGTATTTTTGGAAACATACTGTCAGTGCCTAGTGGGTGCTATATTGAAATGTGATGCTCACTTAAGTGGTTACATCCAGTGTTGTTGAGCTAAATAAGGGTTCTGTATCAGAAATATGGCTTGCTAATTAGCTGATAAACTAGTTAGGTATGAGAAGAGGGAGTCCTCATATTGGAGAAAAAGAAATGTAGGGGGAAGTGGGGAGAAACACATTTAAGTTTTTGGCTCCAGATTTTTATTTTTATTCCATTAATCTACATATGACACATGGGGCAGCTGGTGGCCTGGTGGGAGTTACGCCTGTGACTAGAAGGCTGTGGGTTTGAATCCCAGGACTGCCAGTGGTGCCACTGAGGTACCCTTGAGCAAGGTACCATCCTCACACATTGCTCTCCGGGCCCTGCATTCCTGGCTGCCCGCTTCTTCACTTGGTGAATGGGTTGAATACAGAGACAAATTTCACATTGTTCACACTGTGTGCTGAGCTGTTGTGTGTTCACACGTAACTATGAGGGCCACTTTCTTACTTTACTTTATACCCCTGAGACATATGATACATTAAAACATCAACTATTTGTGAAAAAAGTGGGCTGGAAATGCTGTGTGGAGAACTGTTACAACTTAAACAATAGGCAGGGTTAAAGGGACACTCTGGCCAACATCTGTTGTAAAAAACATCTGTCTACTTGTTTCCTGCACCAATGCTGCGCTAGTTTCTGGAAAGATATTTTTTTTATTTAAAGACTAGAAAACCCCCTTATGATGGTGTATTTTATAGGCGTGAGAAAATGTTGAAAGATAAAACTGTTAGGAAGCTACCTATCATGCTTGTAATTATTAGCCTCATCAGTGGCTTTGCTAGCAATTAGGATTCCTGTAACACTGTGAGGGAACATCACAATGGTTGTGTGATATTTTTGCATAATGCATGCCTGATAATTTAATGAGAGAATACTGATGGATGAAAACACAAAACAATACAAAATCATGAATTCTGTCAAACTGAGGAGGCTAATTGATTCAGTGATGTGCTACAGAATACTATGCATCACTATAAATAAAAGATTGGGAACAAACTGTCATATAGAAACGGCAAGAAAGGTCTGGTAAAATAATGTAAAAATAATTATGTATTGTTTGTACCAGTAACATACCTAACATACATATGCATTTAATCATGAATTGGAATGGCAAGCCCTTACATATATTTCCTTATGTCAAAAACATATGTGTTATGTACACACTGACAACTCCATGAGGTACACCTTCCTTGTGTCCATTTTGTCAGCTTCACTGACTACATAAGTGTTAACAGTCACAGACTGTGGTCCATCTGTTTCTCCGCATGATTTCTTAGCTCCTTTTACCCTATTCCTCAATGGTCAAGATCCATACAGGATCACAGCCTGTAACTATAAACCACAAATAGCACATATATGGTCAATGCAATTGATAAACATGGACAGCTAGTGTAGATGCAATGTAAGGTGTTCCCTAATAAAATGCTTTGTGAGTGTATGTCAGTAAAGGTGAAATTCCAAAAGTAATATAAGAAATTCCAAATACACCAGAATAAGCAGGGCAGGGATACTCCAGGACAAAGCTCCACTGCTATGAGGCAAGCACTGGCTGTCTGTGTTTATGTGGGAAAGCTGATCCGTTAGTGACTTGAAAGAGCTATAACACGGCTGAGGGAGCGAGGACGCAGACGCTGTGTCTGCTGGAAGAGGCTGTCGTCACTCAGCACCAGCGCTAGGGCTCACTGGGGATGTCTGGGAGAAAGGGCTGGTTGGGGAAAACAGAGAAATGTCAGCCCTCATGCAGAGAGAACATTCAAGAGCTTTGTGAGACGTCTACCAATCAGAAGCTGAAGTGTGCTGGAATGCTGGGACATGGCTGGTGCTGAGCATGTGTGTGTGTGAAAGACACAGGCAGAGACAGGGCCAGAGAAAGAGAGGTGTGATTTGTGTCAGGGGAATTGTGTACTCTTGTCACCGGCAGTCCTGAAAGAGCTTTTTGAAAAGGTTTAATCTCCTGAGAGAGACACTGCTGGAAGGGCTCCGGAAATAGCAGGGCTTTCCAGACCCCTCACAAATACGCTGCCCACACACATACCCTCCAGTGTCTCTGCCTTCATTCTTTACCTCACAATGAATTCTTGAAGTAATTCCAAACTATTATGCAATGCATGTTTTCACAGTCTAATTTTTTCTCTATTGCTATAACCACAGCTATGGGATTTTCACATCATTTGTAGCAAATGAGCTTTCGTCATTTCTTCTCCAGATCCATTTTTTTTAATTGACCCCTTTTAATTCTGGAAACAATCACATTAGCAAACAATAATTATTTGCAGGACATGTTAATTTAGCTGTAGAAATATTGTCATTATATCGTTAAAGGATATTCTGGCTAAGTAAGCAGTGTCATATCTTACAAAAATCTCAGAAAAGTTCATGAAATGTACTGTTATTTGTGCACCATCTAAGAAGCCTACATCAATCAAACATTGTAGTTGGTGATTAACAGATAGAATAGAACACAATACCAATAGAATCCAATTTTTTTTTAATTGTCATTGCAATAGACAGGATTGCACATGTTAACACAGTTCATCTTGCTGCTAGCTTGCTTGTCCTCCACTTATTAGACGAAGATCATATTCAGGTAATATTTCATCATATCATATTTTGCTCAGAAACATTTCCCCTGAAAATGTGGTCCTACTTGGATTCTATCACTAGAGGGCCTCATCATAAAAGACAACTTCTTTTACCACGTCTGAACAGAGTAAGACAAAGTGAGACGTTTTCATGCTGCTCCCACGTCAGCACAATAACAGCTTGAGTGGGGTGATTTCCCTCAAACCTGGCAACCAAGTCGACATCATGAAGATTCCATAATTAGGTGAGCGCACAAAGGTGGCTGCTGTTCAAATGCAAATGACCGAGGGGATATCAGTACATAAACATGCCTCCCACCCCATATTCAAGGCCTTAAACAGTAAGTGGGTGGATAAAGGCATAATCTGCATGAGCTGCGTAGTTAGGAAAGAGTAGCCAAGAGCAGTGTTACGCATGTACTTTCATAGTGGCCAATTGTGAAGAATGGAAGAGTCTGACTACCCACTCAAAATCACTTTCCAATGCAAAAGAGCGAGACTATCTCACTGGTCAATACACACTCAACCATGCATAAATCACAAAAATAATACATTTAATGCCAGCCTTCTGTGTATAATACAGCATGACATGCAGTATCAGGTTAACTTAACAGAAGATCTGTGATTAAATACATTCCCCGCCGGGGACCTGATCTTGATTAATGAACATATATTATTAACAGTTTAATTCTAACTTGTGCAGTAACAAAGAAGGCTTATATTCTCATAGTTTTCAGCATCCACTCTTTTTTTAATAACAAGGCTGCTTGGTATTATGGTGTGTGCTGCATGAACCCCAACAAGACCAGCCATTTTTATATAGGAACAATTCAGAGCTATTATGAGCTGACTACTAAAGAATGATAACACCTTGTGAAAGAGAGACCCAAACTGATCTATAAACCATCGTTTTAGCTCAGAGTGCCCATTGTTTCCAACGGTGTTAACAAGACTCAAGACTCTATTTACTGTGAGACGAGCTGCAAAGTGCTGCATTGTTCTCTCAAGCCTACAGTTAAGTGCTTTGACAGAGCAGTATCATAAAACTATGTTACACCCCAACCCTACCTTCAGGAGTCCTGCACCTACACTACAGTCTCAGCCAAAATTGTTTTATATAGCACTGAAAAAATGTAATTTACTACACGTACAACAGGTTTTCCATCATCAAGAAGAATCACTGAGCCAGGCAAAGAACCATTTATGCATTCAAAAAATGTTTGGAGTGTTCACGGTTCTGTAAAGACCCATTATCAAAAATCTCGAACCATTTCATAGAGGACGTTCCACACACTCATCATTACAGGCGTCTAATGTCTGTTTGTCACAGAGCAGAAGATCTGTGTTGAAAACACGCTTGGAAAATATTTGTGCTCTCGTGCAGCCTAGTTGACTTAACCCAGAGTGAGGCCACAACAGAGTTCTAAACTTGAGTGTTTTTTCCTGGCAAATACAAATGTGACTCTGAACTTGTATCTGTGCAAACAAGAGGTTGCATGACTACAACTAATTATTCAAAAAAGTAGTCAATTAGTCATTATTTACCATCATTAGACAATAAAACCTCTGGACAGTGCTCTGGAAAGCAACAAAAAGTGTTTTATTGGGGTTCTACTAGCAGATTTCATTTTGCTTCACTATGAGATATCGATACAAGTATTTTTTCCTGCTTTGTTTTTCAGTATAATCTGGAATTGGTTTAATCTCTTAGGTATTTTAAATAGATAAAAAATGTCTCCGTGTCCATATACAAGGCACATATGGTCAAGCCAGTTATATTCACACTAGAAAAGACAGAAGTTTTATAGTTAAATAGTTGTGGGTGATTAATGGAGAATGTATATGTAATTATGATCATTCACATGCTAAATTAAGATCATAATGTAGGCATGGTTAACAGTAAAACTAAGAAATCCTGGGTTCGTTTACAGTCAAATCAATGAAAAAGGACCATTAGGAGTTGTCAATGATTTCAAATTAGGCCTCAGTCCCTGACCAAATTAGGTAGCCATACTCCCCAGGCCGAGCATTAGCAAGATGTCAGACCGGGGATAGCTCCACCTAATTAGGCAGTTTCACTGCTCAAGGACTGGCATTCAGTCTCAGAGTAGAAATATGGACTTAATAGGAATTAGACTGCAGTCTCACTTCTACCCAAGGTCCTCCAGAAACTCCTTTGTACTCAGCTGCATGATAACCCCATATTAAGGTAGAAAAGACCACCCTTATAGCAGTGTGAAAAAAACTGCATTTTTCTCAGTGGGGTGCCTATGTTTAAATGCAGACTAACAAAAGCAAGGAAGCTGTGCCTCTTCATTGAAAACGATGGCTCTGATATGGCTCGAGTGCATGACCAGGTGAACATAATAGTGTGATAAAGACAAACAGAATTCAGTTTTGACAGCAGGAATCCATAACATGCGTTCAGCTTCAAAGAACTTTATGTTTACCTATAAAAGCTCCTGGAGTGCTTGAAGGAGAGCTGAAGTTCAAGAGAAACTAGGGAAATTCCAACAAGGGAATTTCTGCGGTATAATAAGACATAAGAATACAGCCTACGGACAGAAGTGGGGGTGGGAAGGTGCCAGAGGACATTCGTCTGCCTAGGTGGAAGCATTCCAAGGTTCTGAAAAAGAAGGAGCCTGTCCCTCTCCATTTATCCTCTCTTTTTCATTTATCAGCATAGTGATTCTAGGGAAACCCCACAGACCAATGCTTGAGTCCACACTAACCTCCCTTCCCCTGTGCTATCTCTCTCAGAGATAAGAATGCATGGTTTCTCCTGTCCAAACGCTTCGATTACAGTGGGATTAAGAAGCCTGCATTAGTGAGTCTTAAAATGAGCTGGTGCAAACTCAGGACTTTAACTAAACTGCCTGGGCTTGATTATAAAGTTTAAGAAAGTCAAACAAAGTGATCAGAATAGTGACTGAAAAAACAAGTTCCTTCTTGATCAACCCAGAGAGGAGATTCTGACTGCTTGGACATGCAGGCATTAAAAGAGAATAGTTCGTTAATGTATCCTTGAGGATGGTGTAAAATGAGAGTGGGCCATCAACTTAAGGAATGGTATATTTTGACCTAGAAGAAAGAAACTTGCCAAAAATTCAGGCTACTTCATTGAATGCTCTGTTCTTCAGCCAGAGCCTGAGGCCACTCCTGGCTCGTCCATCCTTTCCCTTCCTCATTCTCCACGCTGCTGTGCGAGGACACAGAGATGAGCCCATGGCGGCGGTGGAGAAAAATGATCTCTGACAAGTGATCGTTAGCTCAACTGAAAACATCAGCAGCCCCGGTCTGCATTCAGCTGGCTACTCACTTCCAAAGGCGGCTATTAGGCAGCTTTGATGGTCTTGATGTGTTTGTTGTCATTTTATTTTGGAATGAAAAGAAGAGTGCAGGTGCATTTTCACTTATGCATGGAATTATCTTGTTGAATTTTAAAAAACCTTAACCCTTTAAAAGCCCTTTCCTTATCAGAACCACCTCATGTTTGAAGGCTGTCCCACTCGTATTGACTTTCAGAGTTAAATAAAAAATAAAGACGGCAAAAAGGATTATTTGAAGCTATGCCATAAAAGAACCATTTTTATTTCCTAAAGAAACATTATTCATTCTATGAGTCTGAAGAACCTTTTAAAGGATTTTAGATCCTCCACATGATGTAAAGACTCTGCACTATTGAAAGTTTTTCCTAGGACTATATGTCCAAACAAGAACCTCTAAGGGGTTCCAACAAACGGTCAGCTACAGCTTTCTGCAGGACATCGAAACTGGTGAAAGGTAAATGGTTATTTGCTTATTTGAACAGTGTTTGTTTGTCTTTGGTGCTATCTGTAGTTAGAACTCAGGCCTCTGGGTGATTGTTCACAGTTCATGTCTTTCAGTGTTTGGAAGTGTTGGACTACAACTTCCACCCTCCCTTTGAATAGATGTTTAGAGATGAACTACCATTTCCCACTTAAGATGTTTTTACATACTCTAAGGTAAACACTCCTTTTTTGTAGACCTTGTGTCTTTTTTTCTCAATGTGTGACCCACTTCCACACCATACTCTAAGTTGAAAAATGTCTGAATTACTGTCTTCTTACAGCTAAGGTCACTCTCCGACACTCCCTGGCACTCCCCATCTGTAAGCAAAACGTACTGCAAATGCTTTTCCCATGTCAGAAATGATGTAATTAGCAAAACACTCATTAACATATTTTAATGTAAGAGAGCATGTCTTTGGCTTCGTTGTGGAACAAATTATGAATGACTCAGAGGCAATTATCCTGACTGCTGTGCAGACTGACAACTTTCATTTTTTAGTGAACAATCGACATAAAATCAAGAGGAGGCTAACAGCAGTGTTGCTTCTAAGTGGTACTGGAGTATAAGTGCATATGTATCTAACTTACATGATGTGTTGTGACTATACAGCTACTGTAAACATTCATATGAATGCATGCATGATTTGGCTCATATTGACTACCACTTGTGTCATTTGTGATGGGGCAAGTTTGAACAGCTGGAAATCTATATGTGTGATCAACATGAGACAAATGTGAAGCAGAGAAACTCTAATTTAATGTGAGGAAACTTCACAGAGTGTTACAAAAGTCACAGATTAGATCTCAACTTATAACACCCTCATGGGTGCTAGAGAGAAAATCACTAGAGTTCTTTTTATCTTTGCTCCTATAGTAGCATCACACACTTTGGCACTTTAGGTTTTGTCTGCAAGTGGTTGCCTTTTTAAGCACGCATCCATAATTAGTAACATATAACAAACACACAAACAGACTTTTGTATTTCAGAGCTTCAAAAGGCACATCCAAGCCTACACGTGTGTCAGTAAAGTCAAATGATAAAAGAGGTGGCAGGTGTTTCAGGGTTGAAATGACAAGCAAGACAAACTGGACTGCAATCCCTAATTGCTTCAGAAAAAAATGGTGAATGTGTGCCACTCATTATAGATGATTATAGCCCATGTGTGTCCTGGCAGCAGGGAACAACATCAAAGTGAAGTGTTTTTCATTTTTGCTTCCTGTAACTGTGCTTAATACTGCCTACAGTAACAACGCTCATCACGTCAGTGTGAATGAACTGGCTGAAGTGCCGTAAGATGAGTGGGTAATCACATGGAAATGTGTTAACAGTTTTGACACCCCAAGCATGATGAATTCAAAATGGCCTGTTTACGCTCTATATTATTACATATCAGAAACAGAATTCTCTCTGTTTTCTAAGTGTGTTCATAATTAACCAGATTAAGAGGACATGATCAAAGAGAAAACACAGAAATGTTAGGATTCGCTAGACAGACAACTGCCGAGCACACATGCATACCCTCCTCCCCCCAAAAGCAAAAAGACAGTCAGCTGAGGACTGGATAAGCACCTCAATCAAATAAAATTGCCTTGAAAAAAAAAGAGAGAATGTAGAAGAGAACTGCTGCAATCATCGTTAGCACATGTGTGACAGGTGGGAAACGCTGTCCCAGGCTCAGCACTTAGGCGAAGCGACCAATCACATGCTAGGCCTGATTGCTTGGATGATTGGAGTGGCCCGCGCTCTGGGCCTAATGAAGCGATGCCTCATGTTTGGAAGACAACAGGGGAGAGAAAGAGGCAAATCAACAGCAGCCGGCAACTACTTACAGCCTCTACTAAAGCTGCACTCAGATATCAAGCAGGCAATAGATCCTGGTCATTAAAAGTGAAAAGAGGAGTGCTGTGTTTTGTTAGCCAGGCCACTGACACAGAGAGATTACCTGCCGTGGCCTCCTGCACTTATGAAAAAACTGTCAGAGCCAATGGGCCCTGAGGAAAGAATCCGTCGCAGCACACTAAACCAGTTAGTTCCCAGCCCAGTGCTGAGTTGCCACAGCAACAGCAGGGCTTAAAACAGACAAAACATCACACATACACATAAAACGGCAGAGCTGGACAAATGAGTAAAGAGGATACAATCATTTAAGTCCAGTCCTGGCAGCTGAGTGTATTTAGCTTCTGCCACTCCGGGACACTTTGCTTACTCTCCAAATCAGCCGCATAAAATTGTTTTATTTGTCCTGATTCAAAGGTTAGTAATGATGGACGTTTTTCATTACTGGGCTGTCATATACACTGCCGTCTGAGCCAGACTGCACCTGCAGGGAAAGTTTCAGTCATAACCAAGTCAGCAATGTATTTGTGGCCCAAAACAAATACAAACGTTCGGAGGGAAATTCTCTCTTTCTCTGGATGAATGTAAATTTATAAAAGTGAGGCAAAAACCTCCTTCACACTTTTCTGGCTCTGGATTACAAGGTAATCAAAGGTAATTACAAGATAATGTGTGTGCACACTCAAAGATACAGACACAGATTAAACATAAGCAGTTACAGGTAATGTAACCTATAGGGAATAATGTGTATATATATATATATATATATACTATATATATACCTTTCTCTCTCCCTTTCTCTCTCTCTCTCTCTCTC
>JBBPCY010000142.1:11735083-11746311 GCA_037974405.1 Brachyalestes nurse | reverse complement strand
TGCATGTGCATGCATGCAAATATATATATATAGAGAGAGAGAAAGAGGAATATTATATTCTGTAATTCAGCAAATTGATTATTTTTTAAGTTTGATAAAGCAAATAAACAGAACAAAGAGGCTCTGTAGACTTTCATCCAAGTTCTTTCTATTGAATGATAGCTTTATGAAGGTATTTTATGACCCGTAAAACCAGGTAGTAAAACTCTGTATGAAATGCCATTGTTCATTAGTAAAAATTTTGGTCCATCACCACAGTGCTGGACTATTTCTTGAAACAGTCTGTGGTCTTAAAGCACAATTATTCTTTATAGAGGAATGCTGAAGTGCACTGGCGTAAAATGTTCAATGGACACCCAAGTTGGAACCTTGCTTTCATGGTTTTAAATCTTTACGTTTTTTGAAAACAAACCAAGAGTCAGCTCTTTTCACTTAAGCAGTTTAATCTCTGTGGATGATATGTTTCACCAAACTGACAGTAAAAGCACTTATCAAAAGCCACAACTGAAGCAGGGACATATTATAGCAACTCACTTGCCTTTCACTACTAGCATAAAATGTATGAAGCGTGCTTTTGTAATTAGGATTAGCATAATAGAGTTTGTATGAACTAGCAATATGGACCTTCAGAAACATTGACTCATTTTCAAAGTAGCACTTCCTTTCATGATAACTAACCTGTATTAAGTAAAGACTGCATTTCCCCTCAGAAATGTTAGGACAACTGTCTTTATAAATGTTTCTGTAGGTCAGCTGTCCTGTATGTGTGTTACGTAGCCTTTTGATTACAGCTCCCAACCCTTTGAAGAATGAGTTCTTTCTAACAATGCCATGCCCAGTATAGTGATTTTTTCCCTTGTCTTTCTAGATTCCCATACTAATGTTCTAGAGTTTTATACTCATTTGGAAAGTATGTTTTATGCCAGAACCATCCCTAAGAGTAACTGGTTCTTCATAATACCAAACTCTTTGTTCTCCAATGTACTTACATTTGTGATCAAACTCAATGTTATTTAGATACTACTGATCTCTACTATGTGCACTAACCTCCATTGGTGTCACTAGTAATTCACTTAACTGTAAGTAACTTATCTATAGTATTTATTCATTTGTGTATAAATCAGTGTATTTCATATTGAGCAGTTTGTATTGGATTTACTGTATTGGAAACTGCAGCCATTACATTAGCAATTTCCTCTGGGATCAATAAAGTTTTCAGATTCTGATTCTGATGCTCATTCCATTTTTGTGATCATACTCTTCAAAGGGTTAAATGAAGTGTTACGACAAGTTTTAATCTGCTTGCACGGTATGGTTACCATGAAAGCATGAACTTAGCAGCATACACATTTTTTGAAAGCAGCTGCTAGGATTTGAAAAAGGATGTTGCACTGTACATGTGTATATAGAGGCCAAATAATCCTTTTATGTTTTCCCATCTGCTTAAGTACATTTACAATGTTTGTATGGTTTATGTTCCAAAAGCACTTGTAATTCATGTTATTATAACTGGGCTATATTCCAGTTTCTCTGTATGCCTAGTAATTAAGGCTGTTTTAGTTCTGTTGCCTTTAAGGCTGGTGTACGTGACCTAATTGTCTATTCAGTATGTACCTTAATCAAAAACAGCCTGGCCACAAAAGGCATAACACTCATAATCACTACAGTTGAAATAATCAAGATAAACCTGTAGGTTGAAAGTGCAGTCAGATTTTAATGTTGTGAAAGATTGTGACATCACAAATGTGATTGATTTAAATTCTTTATTCTTTTTTTCATAGATGGACTGTATACACTATGGAGATTTTAAACTTTAACAGCGTTCATATAACGCGTTTTATTACAAATAAGCGAGTATGTTTCACCACTCCTTATGTCTTTTAATGAAAACATGATGAGGACGAATAAAAGTGGCAGCTCCAGTCCACTGTCAGGGCCCTGAGCTGTGCGGCCACATCACTCAGACTGGGTGGACAGCTAGGAAACGACAGCTCGCATACCACAAATCACCTGCCATAATAACTCACCACTGCTTCTAAAATACAGCCTCACACCTGCACTCTTCTGCTCTAGACTACACTTATGAAAGCTGAAAAATATGTGTTCAATATGTTTTTTCATTACCATAGAGAATAGGCAGGCATACACGGACTGCTGCGGTATAGCTTACCAAATATATGACTTGCATTAGCAAACACCATACGGACCAAGGCCACAAATGACTTCTTTGCTCAAGAATGTTTGCGCAATCTAAATATCTGGTCTTCTCCCCAAACTGAATATTCCTCACTTTTTTTTTTAATTAGTTTAATGCAATGCATAAACACTAAGTTTAAAATTCACTACACCTCGTACAGATCAAAACAGAGTTCCTGAAGAAGTCTGTTTTGAATTCACTGTTTTTGTGATGTTATGAAAAGCATCCCATTTACATAAATCTGTATATACACATTACAGCAGTTTAACCCCATCCTTTCACACTAAAGTTATAAGGAGTGTTTCAGTATGCTTTTCAAATGACGTATAACAGAGGGCAACCAATCAGAGGTTATTTACATATACTTGTCTTAAATGCACTGTAACAAAAACAGAATGTTAAATTCAAAGCAATAAAGGGATTAGACATATGACATATATGCATTGAAATAGAATTCATGCAGCCACTTAAACATTATAAGAAGACATCAAGGAAAAACGCTTTACAAAAAAAATATAGGATGGTATAAATGTGTGGATTTTTGGGTCAGGAGGATCTATGGAAGTGGATGGAACTGAAATGACCTCTCATTAGTTGTTTTTTTTATGCCTGCAGCCGTGGAGCCTTGCAGACCCGTCATGACAATGTTGAGCACTTCAGTGAGCACTTCAGTGAACAAAAATGCACAAAGAGATTTACATTGGTCTGTTGTTATAAATATACAGTACATGCACACCATCTTGATGTTCTACTGTCAGATATCTGCTTAATCATTTTTAGCTCATTATGTAACACTGAGGCTTATTGGATTCTGGTAGATTCTGGTTCTCCTATGATCTACCAAGGTCCTTACAAAAATAACTTCAAACTTTAACTTAATGATGAATATGCACCCCATGCACCTGAATTCATTCACTCTAGCACTCCAGTTCCACCATGAAATGCCTCATTATTGCACCGATTATGAAATGAATATGATGCAAATCAGATGAAAGACACAGCCACAGCATTTCACTTGGTAAAAGAAAAGGCGTGCACATGGGTCTCCCGTCTGGGTGCTGATGGCTGAAATTAGGTTTCCACCATAAAGTAAGAGTAAAAATGAAAAGCCTCGGGAGTAATGAAAGAACTTCATGGTGAGTTAGTTTCCAGACTTAAACAGACATCCATAATTCTTTCCACCGCACCCATGTCCCACCACAGTCAACCTGCACTAATCATATGATTGAACATTCTCGAAATCAATATGACATGGGGTATGGAGGCCTACTCCTCTTGGCAAACCTTCTGAAAGTGAATGTCACTGCAAATGAACATTAGATTCTCAACAGAGAGGTATAAAAAGATTCGGAGGCACTTTCCCTATAACGCAAGTGCTCATCCCACTCCACCCACATTCTGGAATTGTTCAGAGCAATAAAAGAATGCTCTGAAGTGTCATATAAAAAAGTGTGTCAGATAAAAAGAGGTCACTGAGAGATGTGGAGAGTGTGGGAGAGTTGTGCTCCAGTCAGATGAATGAGTGCTGGTTCACATGCAGTAGTCATTGTATGCAATAGTGCGTGTGTGTGTGTCAAGATAACATTACAACAATTATTTTGTCTTTATTTTCTTGAAGTGGCTCTGGTGGTCCTGATACATTCACAGATACACAACACAAATCATTTCAGCTTCATTTAAAACCAGAAAGGTGAAACAAAATCTCAAGCATGGAATTCATTTGAAATATTTGTTCAAAGTAAAGCAGCCCTGCTGGGTCATTTCGGCTTTCCTTTTTGCAGTGGAGTGGAAGTGAGCGAGTGGTTCAGAGCAGTGTAATTACACATCTGCTAACAGTTAGCTGTGCGTGCTTGGCAAAGACTTAAGCAGAGAACTCTCTCTGACCAAGATGGCGGCATGCTAAGTAGCAGCGGCCTCTCTGGGTCAAACACTTTGGTGCAAAATTGTAGTTTTCAGTTGATCTTCATACCAAACCTGCACTCACATGTGTATCAGAACAGCTGACACACATGTCTGTGACTGTCAGACTCTACTTCAGTTAAGATATAAAAAAGTACTTTGAGGATGGTTTGCTGAAAAGGCTCCATGACCTCGGCTTAAGGGAAAGAAAATCGCAAGTGCAGCAAGCAGGCTTGGGCCCATGCTATGTGAAAAGTTAACTCTAGCTGGCTAGCTATCCCATCCATTCTGCTCACCTACATTTGCTCCCTGGACAACAAACTGGACTACATACAATTCCAGTCAACTACCCAGCATGAGTTAACACTAGAACTGCCAAGGGGGTCATTTTTACCCCCTGGCATTTTCAAATGCTTATAGATATGTTAAAATAAAACCCCTACATCTTTAAGTTCATAACTTTTCCTAAAATGGCTTTATTAATCATCTAGTGGATTTTGGTGAGTGTGTGATAAAAAGAAAAATAAATACGACCAGTTATACCTAGAACCGCTGAGGAGTCATTTTTACCCCCTCATTTAGATCAGCTGTCTTTTTTTTGCGCCATGCCCCTCCCGCCACTCCCAGTTGCTTAGCAACGCTAGGAACTTATGACGTCATCCGACTTTGACAGTGCACCATTGATTAAAATACTGCGAAATTTAAGACATGGACCCGTACAAAAATATGACGGCCAAAGAAGCCTGGCTATTGTACCAGGATCTGAGGGAGGGAGAGTCGGAAGGAGGAGAGATCACTGTGGATGCGAGTGAAAAAACCCGCAAAAATATATACTTTAAACACTTATTTTGTCAAGTCTCCATTATTATTTAAAAAAGAAGATGGGAATGAGCCGTTTCACAGCTCTAGAAATGACATCTTAGCATCGTTGACACTATTGCAGCAGGGGGGTCAAAATGACCCCCCTTGGCGGTTCTAGGGGGGACTGGAAGGTTGGCGGTTCTAGTTTTAAGAGACTGCTGCATTTTTGTTTACATGAAGACAGTGACAGTGTTCAGGACACAGCTACCCAGTGACATGCTAACATTCCACTCTGGCAGAGCTCTGACAAGCTAATCTTGAGGTGGGGGCTTGTGTGTACAATAACACTGACTGGTGTGTGGATGCAGTGCTGGTCTGTCTCTTACTGTCTCAAAGACCATCAGCACACTCCCCAACCAGAAGCTGTGGATGACTGTGGAGGTGTGCACGCTGCTGAAAACCCGAGACACCGCCTTCAGATCAGGCAATTTGGCTGCCCTGAGACTAGCAAAGGCCAACCTGTCCCGGGCCATCAGAGCAGTGAAGCGTGCACATGCTCAGAAAATCCCCAGCCACCTCTGCACATGGTTTGAAGCACAGAATGAGATGGCAGAGAGGAAGATCACCCTGTCCACCAATGAACAGGTACTCTGTCTTAACATGAGTGATGTGAGGAAAACTCTGCTTCAAACCAGAACTTCCTGCATGCTCCCCCATGTCCTTCTGTTTTACGGAGAGAACCTAGAGAGTCTTTTTTTCGGTAGCTGCATCACACCTTGGTATGATCATTTTGGATTGCAAGACCTTTCAGAAGGTACAAACTGCTAAGCTAACAGTGAAAAATCTGAGCGTGCTTCTGGACAGCAACTTGAATTTTGAATCTCACATAAATAATATTACTAAGAATGTTTTTATCACATCAGAAATATTGTTAAAGTACAACCATTTCTCTCCCTGGCAGATACTGAGAAGCTTATGCATATGCTTTCATTACTAGTAGACTCGATTACTGTAAAGCTGGTCTATCTAAGAGAACTGAATGAACTACAGATAATTTAAAATGCTGTAGCACAGGTTTTGACCAAGACCTGGAAAAGAGCCCACATTTCACCTGTTATTAAGTCTCTCATTTGTATTTTAGCCAGAGTAGATCAGGGGTCATTCCCCGAAAACCGTTCACCTCACCGTCGTGTCCCAATACTTTTGTCCCGTGACCTTCCGAGTTGCATATCTCAGTGGGGAATTTAAATTAAAAGAGGCAAATACAGGTTTGCCTTTACATTTTCTTTAAGGGTAATGCATGAAACTGAGTTTAAAACGAAATTAAAGTGTTCTGGGAGCATATTTGGGGGCATATTTAGGGTTTACACTATAAAAATAGGCATGTTTAGGCATTTTTTTTTAACCAAAACACAATAACACAGTTTTTCTCTATACAGGGGTGCTCTGGGAAAGTAAGCCCTGTGAAAAGCAGGGGATTACTGCACACACTGTCACTGAAAATTGTTTGGTATTTATCCACAGTATACTGGATGGGATTCCTTGGGAAACGAAGGTGACGCGCAGAGAAGTTGAACACGCAGCGCTGTGCTTTGCCAACAGATCCCAAGATACCGTACCGGAAGTTATGGTATCAGTGATGGGACTCTTGGTGAAATGTTTTTGTTATTTTGTAAAGCACTTTGTGTTACATTGACTTTTTATGAAAAGTGCTATGTACATAAAGTTTGATTTGATTTGAAGAGTGTGAAGACACATTTTCTGCTATTATTTGCATAATTATTATTTATCCTGTCTTATTCTACTCTGCATTTGTGTACAACTCATGACTGCATTTTTGTACAGTATGGCAAAATACTGCACTCATTCAAATGTTGACTGCACTAAATGTTTCCTTTGTTACTCTCTTGTTTTTTTCTTGCACTCTCTCTCTCACTTGCTGTCTTGGCACTCTGTGTATTTTGTCCTGTCTGCATTTACGTAGTCTTGTGGTATTCTGTTGTTGCACCATGGTCCTGGAAGAATGTTGTTTCGTTTCACTGTGTACTGTGTGTATATGTCTGCGATGACCTCTGCCTCTGCCTCTGCCTCTGCCTCTCTCTCTCTCTCTCTCTCTCTCTCTCTCTCTCTCTCTCTCTCTCCCTCTACCTCTACTACCCATTTTTCTCTCTCACATACTATTAATATTTTTCTATCTCTTTCTCTCTCTCTTTGCCTCTCTTTCTCACTCTTAGTCTGACCTGTGGGTAATTGGTGGGAGAGGGTATTAGGGAGCTTGGTTTATGCTGCAGTGATTCAACCCAGCCTGCTCTCAGAGCACCAAGAGCATGCTGGCAAAACACAGGGGAAAGATAGGAGAGAGGAGCGATGAGAGACTGAGAGAGGATGACATTGCAGGGGAAAGAAACAGAGAAAAAGAAAGAAGGAGAAAGAGAGAGAGAGAGATATGGGGAGAGAAAGATATGTTTTGTCAGCACCCTCTTGATCATGACCAGAGAGTCAGCAGTAACACTAGATCCAAACTCTCTCCCACCAATTACCCACAGGGCAGGAGGTCAGACTCAGATAAAGAATATATATATATGTGTGTGTGTGTGTGTGTGTGTGTGTGTGTGACAGCTGTCCTATTTAACAAGTTCAAATATTTTTTCGTGAAAAAACATACATGTACCAAGAGAAATACTCCACAATTAATGAAAGTAAAATCTTTTTGCATTATCTTAGAAGGTTACAGCTAATGTATACTGTGAAACACATTTTTTTAGTCATAATATAGCCTGGATATTATTTGTGTAAAATTTCTAACAATGTATATTATGGACAGAAAATCAAGAAAGTCGTGTTTAACATGTATTTGAACAAAACCCTTTCTGCACTATTCATATGTCTGTGTACAGAGTATATACATACACACTATACGTCTCTAAACACTTGTTATCTCATTATAATGGCACCTGTCAAGATTTGAGATATATTAAGCTGCGAGTGAAAACTCGAAGTATTGGACGCAGGAAAAATGTGTGAGCATAAGGATCCGAGTGACTTTGACAAGGATCAAATTGTGACGTAACACAACATTTCCAAAATGGCAGGTCATGTGGGGTGTTACTGGGAAACGGTAGTCAGTACCTACCAGGTTCCTTGAAAGAGGTTCAAGGAAGATCAACCGTAACAGGGTTATGTGTGACCAAGGTTCATGAGGAGCAAGAAATGTCTGGTCCAATCCCAAAGAAGAGCTACTGTTTCATGAATTGCTGAAAATTTTCATATTGGACTCATATCATAAAAAAGGCATCAAGTTAATCAGAATCAGAATCAGAAAATTGATCCTGGAGGATATTGTTTATGTAATGGCTGCAAGAGACAAGAACAATCTAAAATATAAAGTCTAAATAAAATCTAAATAAAAAATTAAACAAGAAAAAAAACACTCAAAATGAAAATACACTATGCTATATACAGAAATGCTGGATATAAACACTATATATAAGTAGCACAGTTGAGTGAAACCTACCGACACAAATGGTAGTTTAGAGTAAGTTATTGCGCTTAGTAGAGAATCCAGTTGTAATATTAAGTAATAAAAAAGTAACAATGACATAAATAGTGATTTTGCACATAAGGACTATTGCACTACTGCACATAATGAAATGAATCCTCACCCATTTAGAAAAACGTCACATGGTGAGACAACTGCACATGAGATATTACACATAATGACAATGTTTCCCACTCGAAAAAAAACATTGCACAATATTGCACATGTTAGACAGTTGCACATCATAGCAAAAATACATAGTCCTTCACATAATGGTAGTTATTTAACCCAGTAAGGAGATGTACAACAAGAAGCAACAGGTTATTTGCACAGATTATTGTGTGGATGTGTGAAAGAGGCAGGAGTTATAGGGTCTGACAGAGGTGGGAAAGAAGAATTTCCTGTAACGTTTGGTGGAGCCCTTTATGCTGGTTAGTCTGTGGCTAAAATTACTTCTCAGTTCTGCCACAACACTGTGGAGTGGGTGTTCAGCATTGCCCATGATGGACTGAAGTCTAGACAATGTTCTCCTTTCAGCCACGGTTTCAGTGTTGTCCAGTTCCTCACCCACCACTGAGCCAGCTTTCCTGATCAGTTTGTTAAGACTCTTTATGTCTGCCACTTTCATGCCACCACCTCAGCACACCACAGTGCAGAAAATGGCATTAGCCACTAAGATTTAGATGATATACACAATGCACAGCAAAATGAAACAATGCTCCTTCAGGACCATGGTGCAGAACAAAAAGAGAAACACAAGACTATTCAAGAGTATGTAAGTGCACGCAGGAGACTTACACAGACAGGACTGTAAGAGAAATTTAAAAAAAGAACACATGGTGCATCACAGCTTACTGCATACGAGGCTACATAGCTGTAGACTAGTCAGAGTGCCTAGTGAATCATGCTTTCTTTAAATCATGTGAATGCAAGCTGGTGGGTGCAGGGTGATGCTCTGGACAATGTTCTGCTGTGAATAGACAGATGGATATTAGGATATATGGATATATGGATTTGGATAGATACATACATAAATAGCTAAATAGACCGAGATAGATAGATAGCTAGATAGATATGCATTCACATACACACAGTGTGTGTGCATGTGCGCATGTGTGTGTGTCCTTCGCACACATAACAGAACAGAGAGGGAGACAGGAGAAATCATAGGAAAGAAATTGTAGTGTTATAGAGGTCTTAAAAAGTTCAGCATATAGGGTTCTGATGACACAAAGATGCAAGAGTGTTGGTCATCCTGGTAAAGGTGAAATAAGGCAGGTCCTATGCTTTCTGGGTTTAGTGGAAAATTCACTTCCAGTGCAGAGTAGTGATTGCAATGAGAGCTGTTTGAACAGCTGCTCCCACTGCTGTCCTAATGCCACTGGCAGTGACTCCTCCATCCTCATTCATTTTTAATACTTTGCTTTACTTGAGTTTTCCTTTCCCAATCTAGACCTTGTCTAATTGAATAGTAATAAAAAAAAAACAGTTTCTGGTTAATTTTTGGCTTTTTAAGGAAAACTAGTTCCACTTCTGAAAGAATTCATTAGAATGTGTTTGTACTCGGTAAATGTTCTGTTCTTCTTTAAGAGGAAATGTGTCAAAATTACTGTCCTTAGTA
The DNA here is from genome assembly GCA_037974405.1 of Brachyalestes nurse. NCBI lineage: Eukaryota > Metazoa > Chordata > Actinopteri > Characiformes > Alestidae > Brachyalestes > Brachyalestes nurse. The sequence goes on along the minus strand of JBBPCY010000142.1, from coordinate 11,736,255 downwards.
ATGCATATATGCTACAGATGCAGCAAATAGAGATTACGTTGCTTGTACATTCCTTTCTAGTCTACTGGCAGCGCAGAGCCGCAGTGCCACACACCAAGCACCCATAATCTTAATATCTCATCCCACAGCCAAACACTTTACACTCACGTCTCACAGCACAGTTAATAATTATCTCTCAAATCTACGTTTGCCTCATCTCTATCAGCTATATTGCAATTAATTTACAATTCTTTGACAATTCTTATTTTTAACAATAATTTACAATTCTTTGCTGTCCTAAAATTGATGGTAATGCAGTTGGATGTTGGGGAAATGTGTATATGGGAACCTCTACAGAGAGGGCTTAGAGCAGCAGAATGGTGGATCCATAATAAGAATGGACACGGCAGAGGTGCCAGAGCACTTAGCATATTCTTTCAGCATCGCAGAGTCCACAAGTTCACAGCCAAGTATGCAGCTGACACAATGCTTTTACAAGGTAGCAGCCACTGCAAGAGGATCTGAAGAGGTGTGTTAACTCAAAAGTCGACTAGTCGTGTATTTTTTTCCTCTCTCTCTGCTCTCGCTTGTGTACACAATGCAGTCTCTGCCTCTGATTGGCTGACGCTGACATGCATTCTGTGACTTAACCAATATATATATATAATCAGATATTAACACTAAGTGATTAACACTAATTATCTCCAAAGCATCTACAAAATGGGACTTCTTGTCAGGTGTTCCCATTATGCAGTGGTTAATATCTACCAAGAGTGGTCCAAGGAAGAAAAATCAATGAACTAGCAACAGGATCATTTAGGATCATTTCTCTTTAGGATCATGTTTTGCACAATGTAACAGCCAGCAGCTGCGCTGTGTTCACTGTTTTCATATGATGTAGAAAAATCAATTTATCACAGATCCTGTAAAGCTTGCTATTCATGAAGAATAGAGATGGCACGATACCGATATTGTAAATTTGGATATCTGCCGATCCGATACAAATCCGATACTCGAGTCTTTTTTTTAAAACAGTAAGCAAAAAATAATGCTTTCAAAAAATGTCCGGATGTATTTTGCATACCTTCACACAAATACAGAAATCATAACTATGATATACCATGTGCACAGAGAACATGGTATAGTAAGATGTCCCCTATGGGATTATGCCCTGCGATTACAACTGGCTGTTA
>JBBPCY010000142.1:11698453-11734983 GCA_037974405.1 Brachyalestes nurse | reverse complement strand
TTTGGCTTTTTCTTCTTTGAGTCTGAAGAAACTCCAAACTGCTGACATGTTGGCAAATCTCACACGCAACAGAAACTTTTATCACGTGATGCATCTTCTCACGTTATGCACGTCGCAAATCACGTTATGCCACATTTTTTATTGGAACGGATTATGTCTTTTAGTCCTTCCTGATTTCCGATCCAGTAATTTAGATCAGGATTGGGCCGATACCGATCCAGAATATCGGTTCGGCGCATCTCTAATGAAGAATAGGATTTTTGTTGAGTCTGGTTATTTGCTAAAAAAAACAACAAAAAATAACAACAACCAAAAAGGCATTTGCAGTACACATACACACATAAACCTACAAAGTGTCTTCACTCACAAAACACCCACACATAGTCTGTTGGGAAATTATTTTCATCCCCTCTTTCCTGTTGCAATTTAAAGCATCCACTCTTGTCTCCCTGCAGATCTCATTTAAGTTCCATTCATATCAAGATTCAGATTTCATATTAACATTTAAGCGCCGGCACTACAGCGCACAGCAGACCGGCTCAAAGCCTCCAATGGGTGCCTAGTGTTTGTAGTTCTGATCAGGCATATCTCGCTATCAAAGCAGTGAAATAGCAATTTCACTTAGTTCTCAGTAATGCTGCAATGATTGTTGCTGATAGTGAGCCACACTGAGATGTGCCATGTGGCACAGCCTTGCTCAGTCTGCAATCAGCTTAGTATTCATGTAATGTGAATTAGCACAACTCCAACATCAAGGCTTTCCTGAATAAACATCTATCACTGCGCAGGTTTCATTCAAATATTCTTTCAAAAGGCTTTGCTTCGCAGGGAATTATTTTCACAGTTGTTGCAATGAGTTCAAGTCCTCCAGCAGAGACAGGTTAGGAAGTGTGTTCACGGTTTCCACCTTCAGTGTATGTCATGTGCTGGCTTGTGTTCTTTATAACTCATCCCAAGTCAAATTTGACCATACATTTATTACAAAACTTGAGGAATTACCTGTTTACCTTTAGAAAAACATTTCTAATAAAAAATAAGCATGTCAGCAACTGACCAGCTTTTCCAGGGAAAAAGAGGATGTCTGGTCACCCTATTTAAAGAAACATTTTTCTTAAAAATCACTGAATGATCCTGTGTTTCTGAGTTGAAATGTGATGCTAAGCAGGTTGAAAATGACACTGATGGATCTGCATCATTCACTCACAAGTGAATGATGCAATTTACATTTGATCTGAACAGTATGATCTTCCACACAGACATAATCTGAATTAATTTCATGGTTATATTTGTGTATTCTGATTTTAAAAACATATGTTTGGTTTGAATGGGACTACTGTCAACAGTCTATAAAGCTTGTCTAACTTTGCCAAAATCCAACTAACACTGGTGCAACTTTACAACAGTAAATGCATTTGCAGAGCGTTTTTTTACTTTTAAAAGCACAGGTCTGTGTATGTTAAACTGTCTTCTATATTTTGCATCAAACTTGTGGTTTACCTCAGCTTTCCCGTGCCCAGTCGGCCTGAAATGCTTGATCTGAGGTTGATGTTTGGTTCTAGCACTTACTGTTTCTTACTGTTACTTACTGTTTGTCATTTCAAGCTGCAAAGTTGACACTATATGATTGCTATGATTACAGAAGTTGTTTACCATTGATGTCAACAACTAGGAGGAAGATGATGTGAAAGCACTAAAGGTGCTGGAACCCTACTGAAACCGTTAGTATTTTTAGGGACCCAAACATTGTTATTAGCATTATTTGTCTTCTCTTTCATCTTCTTTTTCTTTTTCTTCTTTAAAACAAATTGACCAGACCAGATTTTAAGTCTTAAAAACATGAAACATGACAATAGTCCTTCCTGCTACTAAGATGCACAAAGTCAGAGTGATCTTCTCGATAGTGGCGCTATAGCTAAGTAATATGAATTTTGGGCCTTATCTCCTGCCAGGTCATGCAGCCAACATTCGGTTTTCTTCTGACTACATGTCTGATGCTCTACAAAAAGCCCCAAGAACCACATTACTCAATCTGCACAAATCTGGTGTCAGAATTTGAACTTGAATAACACCAGACACCAGGCATTACCAAAAGTAGTGGTGGAGCTTCAGTTGCAAAGATCACATACATACAGCTATTTGGCTGATTGTTACAAAAATTCACAGGAATGTACCCTTGGGAGGTTGCAGCTAATCAACCAAATGTTGTCCACCATCATGAGTTGACTTAATATTGTTCATGTCTGTAAACCTGACAAATTGTCAGTGGACGTCTTTTCATAACTTGTACTGTTATTTGACAAATGCAGTTTACCTCCAGTCATCTTTAAATTGAGCTTGAAACAGTATTTAGAGTGCAAGTAACTAATTACCAGTTGGTACAAGTGAACTGTAATATGTCCGATAAAGACCAAAATATGTGCATGCAAGTGTGCATAATAATACTCTGATGAACCAGGTCAAGTTTGATCTAAATTTTCCACTAAGTGGAATTCATGTTTGAAATGGACGGATGGGTGCTTTCCTGAATCAGGTTTTGTGAGGCTGACATGATATCCAAAAAATTAAACATGGCGACCACTGAGTAATCAGATTTTTACAGATATTTGACAGTTGTAAAACCACTAAACATGCAGGGAGTCCATGAGCATGGACTTTCTACACCTATTTCAAGTTTGACAGGCATTATACATCTACTTAGTTCAAACTGGAAAGACTTTCACTGTTATGTAACTTCTCATACAGTCTTGGTACTTCTGCATAACTAGAGGCGCTAATTTCAATACCAGGCCTACTCTGCATGCTGCCTAGTTGAGCTACTGCATTTAAAAATTGTTAAAGACGACTATGATTCAAATAGTTAAGCCAAATCAAGTTTGGGTATTTGGCAGGCTTAACACTGATCAATAATTTTGTAACTTTAATAGGGTACACGCATAGGCATTCTCTACCACCTTATGAGATTTCACATGCGCTGGCCACTGGGTAGCTCTGTTCACATGAAACACAAATAAGGCTTGTTTTGTTTATATTGTGATTTTCTCCCACAGTGCATTGAGCTAGCCAACCTCGTAATTGACCGAAAAATCTGTACGTCAGTGATTCCTTTACTGGGGAATCACACTGTATAGTCATTGGCTAAGCGGCTTAGTGATAAGGTGCTTGTCAGAAGGTTCTGCTTCAAGCCCCACATCTGAAGACTGAAAAAACAACCTTTATAAAACATTTCGCTGAGTCTGGTTGTGGTTAAGTGGTAGAACTTTGTGGAACACATGGTTTTGAATTCAAATCCAAACCTAAATGTAAATGTTTAAATGTTGTCTCTGTGTGCCTTGTTTGCTTGGACTCCTATGATCACAGCATACAGCTATATTTCACTATAGCTGATATACCACACTGATCCATGAGGGAATTTTTAATGGCCTTTTTTTCATCCTTTAGGAATTACCCAGGAGATTTCATTTTAGTTGTTCTATGGTGAACTACAGTTAAATAGGGCCATGTTTTAGGAAGAACTGTCACGGAGCAACAAAGTTGTTTTTGTAGCCCTTGGTGGGCCGAAGCATTAATGAGTCACTTGATTCCTGATTTTCCTTTTATTTGTCACCCATCTGTAAAGAACTGGTCATTTGCAAAATTATATAAATGCAGATGGAAAACTTAACCCAGACTCTGTGCTCTGAATAACTATATGGAGGCACAGTAGTGGAGACCACAGGCCAATGCTGAGATCGACCCAGAGTGGTGAAACACACTGATGAACTTGGATGCTCGTCCATGGCTGCTGTGCAATGCCAGTGTATATGTTTATATAACTATTGCCCTGTGATGCTGAAGGTCGTTGAGCGATCAATATCACCAGTGTTTGGAGCCAAAAAACACACTCTGGAAGTGTTTTCCCACATATTTTTTGGCATTTTCCGCTGTAGGGTTTGGAACAGATTACAGTTGTGAACAGAATCAAAATAACTAGATCTACCATACTGTCTGCAGTTCAGACTAAAAGAATGCAAACCCTAGCAAACAGCATCTATGAACATTCAGATAGAGCTACTTTAGGGTTTCTTTCATATGTTTTTTTTTCACACCTCTCATTAGATCAAGCTGTCGGAGCTGCTAAAAATTGATTATCTGCTATTTTTACTGTGCTGTCAGACGGCAGTCTGGTTACCACTTGCTTTGGTAAAATACTGAATCAATAAATTGCCAGCAGGTTGAACTGGGTATGGCTCAGACAGATTTATAGACTAATGCTGCATACAACTGGCCACTGGATTTATGACTGCGTTCAATGTCTTTCAGCTCGCTGCTCTTTCTTAGGTCTATGGCTGTTCTATTATGCTTAATAAGAACAGTATTTATGGCCTGAAATGGCTCCACCAGGAGCAATGAGAAACACATCCACCTCAGGAATGCAAGAGAGAAAGAGAGAGAGACAGAGAGAGAGAGACAGAGAGAGACCTGTGTGTGTGTGTGTTGGCAATCAATGGCCGACACCATAAACGCTGCTGGTGGTGTTTGCTGGAGCTCTAAAAGCCCCTCGCCTCCTCATTCACCACAGGAGACTCTTTATCATGATTAATGCTCCAAGACTGTGTTTCCCACTGTTCTCTCTCCACGCGCCACCTGAGGGCCAGAAACCAGAAACCTTCTCGCATCATTACCAAATCACTTAATGACCGCTATCTAAAAACCACCTTAGCAACCGTTCTCCGACTTGTGTAACTACAGTTATTCAGCCAGCCAAAAATTAGCACTTGTGCTTAGTCTTGTTTTATATGTTCTTAACTCAGAGATGACTGCACAGGGCTGGTATGATTGCATGTGCCTAGCCATAAATAGCGTGGCATTCACGTAAAGTCATCAACCTCGCCATCTGCGGCAACGCGATCGTGGCGTTTATGCGCCGTAGTAATGGCTGAAGAGAAAAATGACAGTGATTATCCAGGGCGAGTCTTTGGCCCACCGCAGTATAATTAGAGCCTAACTGAGCTTGTTTTTTTTTGCTTCTTTCTTTTTTTCAGGAGGCTGTCCCTGTCTGGGCCAAAGAAAATGATCCCCATCTAATTTCAGAGTAATTCGAGAAGCTAATGTCAGGCTCTGTGCTGAGATTTTTAAGAAAGGGGCAAATTCGCTTTGACATTGGGGTAGGGTGTGTGTGTGTGTGTGTGTGTGTGTGTGTGTGTGTGTGTGTTATTTAAAAATGGAATTGAAAAGCTAAATGGCATGCTGTCAGGAGACAAACCACAGTGACACTGCTGGCTTAGAGGAAGCTGAGGTCATTGTGCTGCCACAATGGTAAAGGATTGGACACCTGCTGTCTATATTCACCCAGAGAGGCAAAATAAAAAAGAAATATCCGAGAAACAACAGACACATGGAAGGAAGTGCAGGGAGGTCTATTGACTCTAATAATACCAATCAATCCTACATCCAAAATATGCTTTTTTTTTTTCAAGCCTTTCTCGTGCCTACTCCGCATAATGCTGAAATTGAATGCTCTTTGTACAAATCACCTGATTAGTCTTTCTACACTCTAATATGAAATATTTGTGGCAAAACCTAAATCATTTGGAATTATGGTGACTAAACACCAGCTTAAAATAAAAATAACCTTTTCTAAAACATTAGAAAATACTTTGCTGGACATCAAAGGGGGTGGGGTTCCATCACTAAAACAGCTTGGAAATCTCCATCAAACAAAAAATCATGTAATTCCTTTAGATCTGGAATTCCCACCTCAAAATTCTCAGAGGGGCCATACCGTAGCTTTTAAATGACTTGTGTGAAAACAACATCTGCGAATGCACCACGCAGCTTTATATGTTGAGATCTCCTTTCCAGCACAGTTTGTGGTAGTGGGAGAGGTTCTTGATTCGTCATGCAGGGTTCATTAACTCTCTGCTTCACCCTCAACCCACACACCCCCCATCACCCCCCACCACACCACTTAAACCCATTAAAGAAACCCAATTAAATGTAAGATGAGAATGTTTGGCTTGTTAGTTTGTTCCTATTTGTTGTATTTTCTTCCTACCAATGAGGGGTTTGAGCCTGTTTCCATTCAGCAGGGAAGTGTGGTACAAACTTTTCCATGATGAAACAACATCTATGTCAGTTCTCCCAAGAGCCACTGGTTGTGGTAGGTCTACTGATGACTTTGTGAGCTGTATCTGCAGTATCTGCGGTGACTGAGGCTCATTTACACTTGATTTACTCATCATGGCTAACCTATATCCCCTGCCTTTCATCTTTATTTGACTGAAGATTACTACATCTTCACATCTCAAAAGTAGTTCTTGTTGTTCATTGTTTCAAAGAAACGTATTTGGTTCCATCTGGCACCAAAGTGTACATTATTCGGCTTCCTCATAGTACTAAAAATGTTCTTTGACTTGTTACAATAGTGGAATACGTTTTGGCTCTGTGTAGAACCATTTTTAAAACAATCATATACATCAGTTTCTCCATTACAGCGAAGATGAAAACAAGTAATTAAAAGTAATTAAAGCTGTCATGATTCTTACTGCTGGCTTTATTAAAGAAGCTATGAAGATTTTTTAGGGTGTAATCTTCTGATCAGAGACCAGATCAGCACTGACTAAACAAGTCTTACTTGTTTACACAGCTATTTATTGCCTAATGAGACCACTATCTCCTGCTCCTCATGTTTTTACCTCTGACGTCCAGCAGGGGCCATAATGGCCAAGCAACTCCTACGGTCCTCTGGACGCTGATATATTTTAATGAATGTTGCAGTGCTGAAAAGGACCCCCAAACATTCAGGCCTCAATCTTAAAAATAAAGGTGCCAGAAAGGGTTCATTGTGTGATACTATAGAAGAACCATTTTTGCTTTTGTTTTTGCATATAAAACACATGGGGTGAATAACCTTTTCAAAGAACCTCCACATAATATAAAGGTAATATATAACATAAATCTCATTTTATTCACAAAAGGCGGTTCTTTAGGGAACTAAATCAGTTCTTCTAAGGCACTGCTTGAAGAACCCCTTGAGGCACCTTTTTTTTGTAGATGTAAATGAACACACTGGTCACATAATCTCTCAAAGCACTAAACCAATATACATTCATTACACTGAGTGGAAGTTTTTTCTTCCTCAGAGAAACGGAAATAGTCCTTACTGGAGGCAAAGTCATTGGACCTTTCTTATTTTCTCACATCTACCTCTCAGAGGAAAACCAGAAAAAAGAGGCTGTTTAAGAATTAAATCCAACCCCAGGTTACCTGACAGAATGAAACAATAAAAGGAGAATCAGTCCTCTTCCAAACAAATTCTTCCCAAAGAACGCCCACAAGATCAGGGATCATCAATAGCGGTTTGAACTTTATTTCAGCAGCTGCAGCCAGACAAGAAGATAGATGAGCTCAACTAGATCAGTCAGCTGGTGCACGACTCCCCTGTGAACAAGACTATTGTCATGTAAGGAGGGGGATGAAGAGGAAACGAAGCAGCAGCCACGGTGGATCAGAAGTTGTGACAAAACAAATCATTTGCCCCAAGTGGTTCTGTTCTACTTTGACAGGGGGATGTGGAAGACAGGCCTCTGGAATTTGTGATGACTCATAGCCTTCATAGACTCCTTACTGAACGAATGAACAGGCTGGAAATACCAGCACCATTTCGTTCGAAGGCAGTCAATCACTTAATTGTTTTATTTCTATTTAATTTAGTTTTTTTTCTCTCCTTCCAAACATGAATAAATCTCCCAGCAACCTGCTTATTCAGTGAAGCCATGCACCATTAACGATTGAAAAATGCTCTGAAGCAAGGCTGACTTTGGAGATAAACTCGAAAGCAATTGTTTACTGAGACTGTAAAAGAAGAGGGGGAAAAAAGCAGAGCTGATCTAATCCTGAGCCAGGAGGAACAATATTCAAAGTCTGTGGAGCTCCCAGACACATTCCAAGCAGTTATTGTTCTCATAGACCATGAATTACCCATGCATTCTGCACAAAGACACCTTTGAGACACTATCATTATCAACACACACACACATACGCACACATACACTCAGACTGTTTTATCAATATGATATACCTGGGTCTGAATACTTTTGAGTGCAGTGAGGGAGCAGACAGCCATATCTCAAAGGCATGTATGTATTTTTCATTTATTTATCATTGCTGTCATACCTCTGAAATTGAAACTTTATAAAAGAAAGAAACAACCCTTTTAACTTCATGAGAAATTCATGACATGTTGGAGCATTTGCATCTCCCCATATCGCATGAAATAGTCACAAAACATAAAGAGCAGTTTGTGTTCTCACATAGCATCAAAAAACAATAAGTCAAAAGGTTTTGATCTGACATGGTCGGCATAAGATACTGAATCAGATGCTTTAGTTAAGTCCTAATATTAAACATGGTAATCCAGCTCATAATGTGAATGGAAATGTGAATGGAAAGTCAACTCTTTTGTAGAGCAACACTGACCACGTTCCAGAGAGTCAAGTCTGGAAGCCAGAAGGTCAAGCCCATGGTATGATTCCTTTTTTATTTTCTTTACTCTTTCGCGAAAGCATTATAAAGACATCCAATCAATCAATCAATCAGTAAATAAATAGACAATCCATATTAGACTTATTCAGCCAGTCTTACCAAAAACGACATGCGGTAAAGTCTTACTAACAACTGGCAATGCTATTCTAAACTCTCTGCTTTTGTTTTACTTTTGTATTCTCTTCTAGCCTTTTTGGATAATTTACTTGTTACTATGTTTATATTAATGGGAATGTCCACAATTTTCAAACATTTCTGCATAATAAAAATGTTAAACTGTAAACAGTTATTAAGAGCAGTCTAAAACGAAACACTTTAAACTACTGTGAATGACTGTCTACATCCTATGACTGAATTATACAGAAATGTTTAGAGAAATCTGTAAAATTCCATTAATGTGAGCTACTGTCAATGCTTGTTCCTTGTAAGCATTAGTGTAGTAATGTAGGTGCATATGCTCAATTTTTTCATCAGGCTCTTCAAGACTACTGCTTTTATGTTTAGCCACAATTTGCCTAGTTGCATAAAATGATTAATACACTAGTGGACAGTGAAAACAGTGGAAAACACTTTTCCGCTGGCCAAATTTGATATTTATTTAATTTTTATTTAATGTTAAATTCAGCAAATAAACAACAATATTGTGTGTGTATGTGTGTGTGTGTGTGTGTGTGTGTGTGTGTGTGTGTGTGTGTGTGTGTGTGTGTGTGTGAGTGTGTTGGACTGGCACAGATTTACATATCCACTTACGCCTTACTTAGCCAAGAAAACCCATTTTAATTCTGGATGTGAAGATGCTTTCAGCGGTTTTCTTTTCATCTAGAAGAAGTCTGGAGCTTTGCTGTTTTACACAGGCACCAGCAAAATACACAAGACTAAAGGTCTAGTCCAGTTGAACAGCTCAGCGTCAATCACTCCGCATGACAGATGCCTGGTCAGGACACAGCTACACAGCAAAAAAGTATCAAAGCAAGACTCTGGGACGGTGCCTCACATGTCTTCAATTAAGCCTCAAATTGTGCAAAGGAAACAGTTGATTAGAGATATTACTTCAGAATGACTCCTGTTAGTGAAAAGAACACAAACTCTGTGCACTCATAATGATGGCAGCCTACCATACACTGCCTTGTTGCCTTGTCCTTATATACCAAAAAACAGAAGAAGAGGTAAAGAGGGGACATATCCTAAGGCAAATGCCTATGAAGAGACAGACAGAAAAACGTAAAAACTCTGTGAAATGTTGCGGAGTCAAACAATGCGAAGCAAAGGAGAGAGAGTGTGTGTGTGTGTGTGTAGCCAGAGACTCAAGAGACTTAAATAAGTACATGTGAGCGGGGTGAGGACAGACAGGGAGACGACAAGAAAGGGAGAAAGAGATAAGAGAAAGAAAAACAGAAAGAGAGAGCGAGAGTGAGAGACAGAGAGAGAGAGAGAGAATGAGTGTACATATGAACATGACAGAGAGAGACATCTGTGTGGAACACTGTGTCTTCATTTTGCAGATACGCATCAATGATTCTGTAATAACCTGCATTTTTCATTTCTTTTCTAAGAGCTGCACATAAATTATCTCAGAGGTCCCATGTAGGAGGAAGAGTGAGAAGCAAGAGAGAAAGAGAGAGAGAGAGCGGAAAGGACCGACACAATAAACAGGTAATCTGGGGACAGATAGACTCTGCAAAGATCCCTCTCATTAGTCTGATTGTAGGACATATGAGAAGCTCTTCACTCAGTTACTCTGAATGTTTGAGTTTAACCCTATTAAGTCTAAACGTATAACTGCTATAAAAGTGTGTAAGGTATGTGGTTATGAGAGTGAAAGGTGGAAGTTCCCACCCACTGATTACATCTTCATGCAAGCTTTTCTCTTTTATATTTAGTGCACATTCTCATATTCTCTTGGAATAACCTCCCATTAGTCAAATTCTCAAGGAGAGAGAAAGAGGAGTACTGGTGGAGTTGTTACCCCAAATCTTAGCAATACTACTGACAGCAATATATTAAAAGACTACATAACATTTTCTTTCCTTTAACTCAGTAAAATCCGCTGCCAGAATGTGTGCATGTCCACTCTGCAGATAGTAAAATCATCCTCATCATCATCATCATCATCATCATCATCATCAGACATTATGCTGCTTTTATTATTGGATGCCCTGTGATAGCTGATGAGCAAGTGTGCACACACATTCAGAAGTTTAATCAGAGTAGTAATAAAAGCCAAATGAAGTGTGAAGTATGTTCCTGAATATGTTCGCATAAATAACATCTTTTTTGCATTAAAGAGTTCATATTGCCTGCAACTGATCATGGGCAAGTGTATTCCATCATTAAACTGATGGCAGATCTTCTCACACTGTTGACCTTTACAATGATTGTGTGTGTTTATCTATGAGGGAGCAAAAAACATCTCCAGATGTTGGCAGACAGGAACTTGCAGCCTACTGGTAGCTGAATAGCGTGGGTGATGAAAACAGCTCCATCTTCTTTATTTAGTCTATTGGACAACTCTGCATAGAGATCGCAGGGCCTCTTCCTGTGGAAGTATGCATCTGCCATGCTCTGTTTACCAACTGCTCAGAAACCTCCTCAAACCTTCACTAACACACAAAGACAACAGATGTTTGTAGATACACACTCAAACTGGCAATTCATTGCTAGTTTGTTTTACAGTGAGAGGCTCTACTGAATCCTGGCTGAATGGACTCGTCCTCAGAGGTGTAGAGGAGATTGCTTGGGTAAACGTGTCATACAAATGTATTCTGCAGAGCCAGTTATGATTCCCAAGGCCACACAGTGTGTTTATATGTCTTTGAAGTTGTTCTCCTGGTCCTGTTTATGGGGCTTTTTACACATAGCCTTCTGACTGAATAACCTGACATTGAAACCTACATTGAAATGTCTAACACAATAGCTATGAAGACCTCAGACTGATTAGTAGTGACAAACCGTGACTAGTTAGGCTTTCAGTGAACTGTAAAGTTGTTTAGCCCTTAGCTAACAGAATTTTATGTGATGTTTTTTTCATTCTAGATTAAACATAAACAACTGAAACTTGTAAAGCACAGGTTTTATCTAAAGTTTGCAAGACATATTAAAATGTATACTTATATTTACTATATTTACAATGTATATAGCCCTTCTACAGTAATTCCTTTGGTAAAAAGTCATGGCATAAGCCTCTGACAGAAACCTACTGGTTAGGATGCAGTTCGGATTTGTAGTGAGTATTACAAATGCTTTGGTATTCGCATGTGGGTTTTTGGGGGGGATTTTTGTTTTGTTTTTTTCTTTTGCAACAACACAAAAAAGCAGAGGAGAAAAGATAAATCTGGTCTCATTTCACACAGAACTGGACAAAGTTATTGACACCCTACTGAAACCAATCGCTTCCTGTAACCATAAATGTTTTTTTTTTTAACCCTCCAACCCAGCTTTTTACACTGGGCCCTAAACTGCACTGCAAATTTCTTTGCTAGTCTTCAGGTTTAACGCTACCATGCACACAGTCAAGACATCCAGTGCCACAAGCAGCAAAGCAACCCCAAAACATCTGTGAACCTCCACAAAGTTTGACCGTAGGGACTGAAGGCGTCATTTCATTTTCTGTTAACAGTGCAATGATGTGTTTTCCCCAAAAGCTCTATTTTGGTCTGATCTATTTAAAAGACAGAACTATTGTGGCTTCCTCAGGTAACCTTTGGCAAACACTAAGCGTTTATGTCTCTGAGGCAGTTATAAGTCTCCTACCGTAGCATCCTGTATCATTCAGATTCAAATTATTTACCCTGTGTGGATATTTTTACCCCAGAGCTTTAAGGTTTTTTTTGGAATTTGCTTGGTACAATCCTTCGTTGCAATCTTCCATCAATGTTTCTCCTCTGTCCGCATTCAGGGAGGTTAGATACTGTGCCATGTGCTGTAAACCTTTTAATGAAGTTGCGCACAGTGGACACAGGAACACTAAAATCTTGTTGGACTTGTAGCCATAAGAGTGTCCATACTTTTCCACAGTTTTGGTTCTCAAATCCTCAGACAATTCTTTGTTTTTCAGTGTGGTACACACACACTAAGATTGAGCCCCTGTTGCTTGCACAGGTGAGTTTAAATACAACTTAAAGGAGCATCATATGACTGAAATTCATATGATTGAAATGTATTACAGTTTTGAAAAGTCCAGAAGAGTTCTGTACAGAATAACATCAGATTGGACTTTTTCCCCTGCTTTTTTGTATTGTTCTAATGCAAAATACCCTATTAAATAAACATGTAAATACCAAAGCATTTTTGACTGCAACAATTTTCTGGCAGAAGTGGAGCATTTTTTGAAAGAAGTGCAGTGATGCCAGTGTTTTTGGCCATGGCTGTACATAAAAAAATCCTTTAGACTTTTTATAAATTTCCAACCAAAATATTATGACGTAAGAGTTGTACTATAATAATTGCAGAGTTTAAATACCAGCATGTTTTTTTCAGGTCCAAGAAATCATTACAGTGAGAATGAAAGCATTGTTTTTTTAAATAGATTTTCATGTGCATTATATGGGAAGAGCTAAACTTTTACATTTATGTAAAACTGCCATACTTCTCACAGCAAGAGTAATCACCTTTAAAGGACCTGTGGAGAAAATCTTTCTCATCAGTCAAACAAAATCAATCATTTGTATGCTCTCTTTTGTGACCTTGATTTGACCTTGATTTGACACTCAGACTGAAGCCTCCCAGCAGGGTTGGCTGTTGTATGGAACAGCAGTGAAGAAGCATCAAAAACAGATTTCCTTACTGATGTAGCCTAAGAAGTGTATCTATCTCATAAATTATCAAATTACCTGTTAGTATAATTTCACATACTGACATCAGACGCTCTTCTTTTACTTCATGCAGCGCGAGAAATTAGTGTTCAAAACCAGTGGATATAGTAGAGAGACTCCAAGGCTGGATTTGAATCCCATTGGCAAGTATCATACAATGGCTAACTTTGTTGTTCATTTCAGAAACCAGTAATAAAATAGAGCTTTTGGATGGCTGTCCATTCAAAATTATGCTTCAATTTTATAGCAGGCCTGTTTGTGGTGCTTGTGCTGCATAGCGTGCACCAGACCGCTGGAACTCAAGCAAATGCTTCCCATAAAGAACAATAAGGCATGAAGGAAAGGGACCTGCTTTTAAAATCATGCTTTGTTTGGCCTTTGGGGATTGTATCTGTGGTACTGTGGCATTGTAGCTGCCTCTGAGACCTTATCCAGGCATATAGACTGGGTCCAAACCAAACAGAGCCAGGCAGCGACTGTGAGCATGGGCTTAACTCTTCATAGCCTGACACAAAGCCCAGCAGCTGGCTAACCTACAGTCCACCCGCACCCACACTCTGAAAAACAATTAGCATACCACAGGTTGGCACTTAGGGAGTAGAAAATGAATAAAAGGAAAAACAAAGACAACAGGGGAGAAAAATCTAACAGCCCCAGAATTAAACTCATAAAAAGGGGCCTTTTTCAACAGCAGCAGAAATGGAAAAAAAGAAATACAGAAAACAGTCGATTTTTGTCTGAGAGAGATTAGCATTGCTTGAGTTGGTCTGGCACCAGGACGACCATTAAACCGCTGGCACTTGATTAGCATGTAGTCAAGTTTTACAGGGTTTCTGATAAAAGGGGAATACCGGCTGGGTGCGGCGTGCCAGTATAATGGGGGAGAAAATGTTTAAATGAAGGTGCAGGCATGTTACACTGAAAATATGTCGGCCGCCGTGACAACCGGGGCAACGAGGCTTCATGTCAGGAGCATATCAGCCATGGAAATGTGTGCTGCTGTTGAAAGGAGGAACGCCAGCATTGTTGGACTTGCTGGAGCAAGTCCCGAGCAGCAGAGAAACACCGGCATAACATGAGATCCTGATTGCAGGAATAACAAACTCAGATTTCTGTAAGTAGTTAGCACAGCGTATGTCTAGAGCCAGAGAATTAGCAGCCTACAGTGCTGGAAGACTCGGTCTAGTGGAGGCTGTATATATATATATATATATATATATATATATATATACATGCACACACACGGACACTTTTAGGGTTGCTACACAGGCAGATACATGCAGTCCTTCTGATGTTAAACAGATGACGATGACCAGCTGCATTATGTCCAGAAAAATGTTGGAAGGATCAGCTATCAGTAGGTGTTAAAATAGGAATTTAGAAGTTGAGGGGGCCTTAATCCTTTCAGAGGCACCAAAAATTAGTATAAGATATTCTTTCATGTATGTGTAAAGGTAGTTTTGGGTGGATCTATAGCCATTTCTAGGCAGTAAACATTACAGTCACACATGTTGGCTTTTTTAATGTACTCATTTTTTAATTAACTCTAATGTCTAATAATGTTGTAAAAAAAATCAATTCTTGGATACTAATTTCGATATCAATTAGCACTGGTATCGATACTTAAATGCCAGTCCCCCGGGCTACCTGGAGGACACAATGTTTACATGAAAGCGACTCGGGACTGTCAGTGCCCGATCCGTGCCGGCTGCCCGATCGGTTCCGTGCCGCTTTTTTCCTCCATAGAGGAGGAGCTTTGGGGCTTTGGAGTCCCAGGGCTCTCCCCTTGCTCTCTGCGGAGGTAAAAAAAGCTGCACGCACCTAAGACAGCATTTTGCCCCAGAGAACAACCTAGCACCGGCAAATTTGGACCCTCAGCTCCCCCAGACCTATCGAACGTGGCCGGTGGCAAAGCTCTCTTCCCTGCAGAACCGTAAGCATCAGTCCGGTAAGCACGTAGGTCACGTGAGCACCCAGCCACAGCAAACTTGACATGCCGGTATATCTCTATGAGACCTTTCCAATGAGCCCCCGTTTGCCCCCCTGCTCACGGGGATCCAGAGTTATTAGCCCAAATCCTTCCCCCATCACTACGAAACACAATGTGCTTATAATGTGCTTAACCCTACTTAATTTACCCCATGAAAATACATCAACCCCCTCAATTTGAATTAAGTGGCCATTAATTTGTGAAGTGATCCTTTAATTTTACCTTAAAAGTGGATTTAAAGCACGAGTGTGAAACCCCTTTATCTTAAACATATGGAATTTATTCAGAAGGTTCTATTATTTAAGAGGCAGCTTTTAAAAAGTAAGAGGAAAATTCAGTAGTTTTACCCTCTAACCTGTGCACTTTTCCCCTTAATTTTCCTTAATTTCCTGGAAATTAAGGTCAAAATTAAGGTAATTTTAAGGAGTAAAATTTTAAGGAGTTTGGTTTCGTAGTGCATTGTTCCCCCAAAGCGTCATGTGCCTTTAAATGGGCTGCCGAGCTCATTTAAATTATCTTTCAAAATGTTCCTGTGTTTGTTTTTTCTCCTCCTGTAGTATCGAAAATAGTATCGAGTACCATACTTAGTATCGGCATCAAGTTTAAAATTTCAGTATCGTGACAAGCCTAATGTCTAATGATAAATGATAAAAGAAACTGTTAAGGTCATATATGCTTTTGGCACTTATTAACTTTTTAGTGTAAGGATCCTTCAGCTAACCTGAGCTGAAAGTTTGACCAACTTAGCAGCAATGGGAGGCAGGATTTGCAGATGGTCTTTTGTACACCTGTAACAGGAAGTGCCTTTGCTTGCATTGCTCTGCATTATCCTTCACTCAGCCTCACAACACTCTGCAGTTCCTTCCTCATCTTCCTCAGCAGTGCATCCTACAAGTGTGGTGTAATGGCTAATGGGTTTTACTGGTTCTTACAGAAAGTAATTTGCATAGTTGTAGGCAGATTCACTTTGCATTGATACTGAATTTAATTGGATGTTATAATAGGGAAAAAAGTCTCAAGGTCTGGAGATAACAAGTAACAAGAACTTTGCAGGTCTTAAAGGAAATAATTAAATAAAAAGTATGATTTTAGGGGTGCGGGCTGTATAAGAACTGCTGCAAGTAATAAAGATTTTGAAAACATGCACAAAACCATAACAATCCAGTCTCACCAGAAGAATTTCACTGTAACTTTGCAATAGTTTTAATGGTTAGTTCAGTGGTCCCCAAACTTTCTCTGCAGGGCCCCCCTTTTCAAGATAAGAACATTAATGAGCCCCCCCCCCCAATTTAGACTACACAGGTTATCCTATTCGTGCGCCCCTCTGCAACCACTGGGTTAGTTCAACACAGTGGTGAGAGAACCAACCCTCTTCTCAAGTGATGAGTCCAACCATGGTAAATTACATCTGCTGGGTTTTAAAGTGAGTTTTAGATATTAACATGCAAAATATAAAGATGTACATGCAAATCACCACTGTCAGCACATAATATTTAGATTTGAAACTTCAAATATGCAACTTTAGAGGAGAAAGAAAAAACTAACTTTGAGTATGTCCATGAAATAAAATTATTTTAAGTCATTCTGGACCATTTCCATTGGTCCATCACGCATGAAATTTTGACTTCATGTAAATAAACCAACAGTAATGGCAATTCTATGATATTTTATTCACAAAGTGCACACCTTTTGATATTCTAAGATATCTATCACATGCAACTATTATATTTATTATACATTTCATTATATTCATTTGGCAGATGCTTTTATCCAAAGCGATTTACGATATGAGGAAACAAGTTTTAAGGCAGTGTAATAACCAGAGGAGATTGCTAAAAGTTAAGTAAATAGGGAGTAGAGATATGTTATGGAACTCAACAAACATGCATAAGATAAGTGAAAGGAAGATGAAGGGGACATTTAGACCTAATGAAAAGACTTGTGTGTTTATTAGCATGCCTGCCCCTACTGAAGTTCAGTCACATAAGTATTTTCCACCCCTGTCAATCTCTTGGTATGAAAGGTCTATGTTTTGACCCTTCTCATCTCAAAGCCTTCTCACTGAGATGTGAGGAGCACTGGCCTCTCCCCTGGCTGAGGAACAAGCGCTGTCCTTGTGCACTTCTCTGTTTGCTTGAAGAGGTGTTTTCTCACATAGCTGCATTTCACTGGCTGTCCTAGCAAATCACACCTCCCTCATAACTCCCTGTGTGCGTGTGTGTGTGTGTGTGTGTAGTATTTGTAACCCTGATTTCTTGCTGTGAGGGCAACTCAAGGACCCAGGCAGGGAAATATTTCCTGTTTTCTGTATCAGCCTGAGCACAGGAAATGTTTGGAGTCTGTCTGCTTTATTGGAAAACTAATTTGTCTCCCTTTCGACCCGCTGTACTTTGCTTGACTTATTAAAACAACAGGCGGAGGTAATAGTGCAGCCTTATGGCATAATATTATTGTTTGTTAGATCTTACATAACATGCCAATATTTAATTCTAAGTTTATTCTCTTGTATCTAAGTTTACTAGTCCTTTAGCTTTTTACTAGTCCTTTACTTTATTTGCTATATATTACTGTATACTAGGGCTGTAACGATACAACAAACTCACAATTCGGTTCGTATCACGATTTTTGGCCCACAGTTTGGGTCGAGAGGTTAGTGCTTAGTGCAAGCAGTACCATTCGAGACGCCATTTTGTTTCGAGTCCTTATGTTTACCACAGAATTATGAATCAATAAATGCTCCGACACTGCTTCTTTTGCATTCAATCTGTACAGAAGACCCCAAGGAATCACCACAGGCTGCCGCAGAATTGATTCTTCAGCTACCTGTTGACCATTATCCAAAACTAAAAACACGCTCCACCCAGCTGGTCAAAATCGCACAAAAACCTGCTCAAAACACAACACAACTATTACAAACAAGCTCCCCAACAGTTTTATCACAACCAGCCAGCTTATAGACACTTATAAAGCGAAGTGTCATAATTTTCTTTTACTTACATTCGAAGAAATTCAGCTTGGACATGTGCATGTCTCTTCGGACAGTCGCTCCTATTCCCCCTTGAAATTCTTATTTGCTGGACAATTATCCCCATCAAATGTCCCCCAATATCCTGAAGACTGTGACTGTGAGAAAGTATGAAACTGACACTGCAGTATTTGTGCTCATGAATTCAATGGATTTTAAACATTCCATCCAGACATTAACACTGAAACCTTGCAGTTTCATTAAAGACTGTTTATATCTAGATTACACGTTTTTTCAATGTGGCGAGAACATTAAAGGGCCAATGTCATGGAAAACTAGATTTTTCTCACTTTTTGAGAAAGTGCTGAAAAAATGACTTCCTTGTCCTTACTACTGCAGTTAAGCTCCATCCATGTTTCAGCCAGGACCTTTTGAATGAGGTACATCAGAACTGAGGTAATTAACTTTTCGGTCTTAAAGGCACAATAACACAATTCTAAAGGATGAAGAAAGATTGGAAAATTATGCTACAATTATTTTTTATAAATAAAGCCACAAAAATCCTGTGAGTGGACATCAGAGGGTGGAATTTCAAACGCAAGAAAATGTAAGCTATGGCACCTTAAATGCTAAATCTGGAAAAAAAGAAACTCCATCTGAAATAACTGAGCACACAAAGTGAGAATTATTCTCATTGTGTATTTCAGCAGCCATGTAAAACCCTCTCAGCGACTGTCAGGTTAAGTGCTGAGAATTTATAAGGAACTTAACATTTCCTTGCTGACTTGGTGCTTTAAATTAATCATAAAACTGCTTCATAAAATATTTAACATGGAAAAGCTTTTAGAATTGTTTTAGATATTTACAGATGTAAAAATATAGAATTCAAACATAAGTCTGTAGTGTTAACATGGCTAAATAAACCATTCTACTTACTAAAATGTCACCAAATAACAACAACTCAATTGAAAATGATTTAGTTTATTCTCACACTATTTAAAACATGACTGAGTAGCGGACAGCATGCGGCACGCGAGGATGAAAGTCCAATAATGTGCCTGTCAGCTTTATTCTCATATGACAAGTTCTCATATGGTATTCAGGACAGTGCTAAAGCTTTTTAGAGTGCACGCCTGATTTCATGTTTTTGTTCTTCTTGCTTGCGTAGTGCTAGTGTCTGCTAGGCCTTTTTCGGATGCTTGGCACAGTTCAGACATGGTGCGCAGTAAGAATCACGGATCTGTCTGGGTTGGGTAGTTATTGGACTGCCGAGCACATTCTTCCACACTTTACTCACATTTCTGGCAGCGAATGAATTGTTTTTAGATCACCTCTATATAAAGACACAGTCTGAAACTTTGAGGAGGAAGAATCTGGCAGATATTGTACTGCAAAATAACATGGGTGGCATTCTACTGTCCACTGTTTTTCCTGAACACCAGATATTCTCTGCTTTGTGTGGCTAGACTTGAGGAAAGGTAAGTGTAGGTTTTGTGTTGACATTTAGCTGTCGGGCTAATTTTAAGCAGCTGTTATTAATGCCTAGAATAGCTCGTGGGTATGGAGCAGATTTGGCGTATTCACCACCGTCTTCGCAAAGTTTATGGCGAGCTTTAAAGGGAGGACCAAATGCATGATTTGTCATATATTCTCACATGTAAGAGCACAGGAAAAATGAGAATGAGAAAGAAAAGACGAGCAGAAACACTCGCAAACAAGCATCTACAGAGTTCCATATGAAGTGTTAAAATACATTATACAATTGTGCCTGTCCTGCTCCCTCTTACATAAAACACATTAGTTGATCTGGCACTAGATTGTTTTTCCTTGCAAGCCCACTGTAAAGGAATGTGTCTGAAATCTTATCTCTTATCACCTCATACACTTCAGAAAGTAACAGCACCACCAGACTCCAATCTATTGCACAGTTTTATTTTCTGAGAAAGAGGGAAAGAATGTTTTTGGGAGGGGGAGAAAGAGGGTTATAGGGAAGCAAAAAAAAGAAATGCTAAATGTTGGGGGTGGGGTTCAGGCTATACCGCAAAAACCTCTTAAAGAAACCTCCCACAACATGTGCCTTTTTAATTAATCACATTCCTCACATATGAGGGCAAAATTTTCAGGCTATAATCTCCCCTTCGCCTGAAATGTCACAATGCTGGAACGATTATGGCGGCTTACATTCCCAGACTCCAATGAATCTGAAAGCCATTTCACACAAAATTACCTGAGACTGGAGGGGGTGGGGGGACTTTCCTTGCTAGTAGGCCATTTTATTCCACGGCATAAGAACCTGACATACTTCATCCATAAGAACAATAGAGCGCTTGTACGTGGTGATGAAATCCTTTTTGTAAAAAAGCGAGAGAGGTGCAGAAAAGACTGCTTACCAATACACAATACTTATTATCCCTCCGAGTCTCTGAAGCTGCGGTGAAAATGAATGAAGACTACCTCAAGTCAAGAATTCCCACATGCAATCAATGACTCGTTATCACCTTCAGAGACAGCATGGAATGAGGCTGGAGGTGTTTCATAAACATAGATGGAGCTTATCTCATAGACAGAAGGTTTTCAATTCAGAGACTGTAATGTTGTGATCATCTCATAGAATTTCTCACTGATTTCTTTGTTCGTCTCATATAGACATGACATGTTTAGATCCGTGGCCCACAAATATTGTATGTGCACAAGGTTCAAGGTTCAAGGTCACTTTATTGTCATCAGCAGCTGTGATGGGACAACGTTTGTCCAGGGACCACGGTGCAACATATAACAACATACAATGGAGTGCAAGCAATAAAAACAACAGAGACAATACAAACAATATAAACACAATAAAAAGACACAACAACAGTGTAACAGCAATGTATGTTACAGTAGCTACTGTGTGGACATTATGTAAACCTTGCTGAATAACTAGTATTGCGCCATAAGGGTTATTGCACAGATGGTAGTTAGCAGCATTGAGCAAAGTGCAAAAGATGACAGAAACAATAAATAGACAGTATAGCAGTGTAATAGTAGTGTGAATGGGATGTACATCTGAGACAATACAGTAAGACAGTACAGCAGTATAACATTAAAGTACATGAGCATTTTGATACTTGTGACAGATGTTTGCAAGATCTGGCCAAAATGTCATTTTTTCATTTTAATTACATTGCACGTAATAAAAAAGTAGCATTTAATTAATATAAAAGTAAAGAAAATGACAGAACCCAAAGCATCACTGGATATGACAAGGTGATGAATGTATTTATATTCTGTTCATTATCTTCACTCTGAATTCTACTGGTGGAATGAGGACTTGGCTAAACACTGAGTAAACCAGCTAAATTGACCATGAAAACACATCAGTGAGAAAAATTCAGAAAGAATCTATACTAAACATATTTCTGTACAGTCACTGTAATCTGGGTAAGCAAAAATCCTGGTACACACATCTGCCTCATCTGAGGGGCTTCAATCATAAAACAGGGAATCTCGATTCTAAAGTAACTTTGTCTCAGTTGGATTCCACCAATTAAGTGAAGTAGGCTCTTACACAACCAGACTGAATCTGACTCAGTCGTTTAACCGGCTTATCCACACACTACACAGGGTTAGAAGCACAGCAATTTTGGATAAGGGAGCAACACAACACAATATCCAGATTTTTTTAGCATTGAGAGGATTTGGAAGGGGGATTTGGGCTTTTTGACGTGCTTGATGTCTCCAAAGATATTTGCTTACACAACAGGGCGTAGCATGAAATGATTCTCCTGTTAAATCCTCTTCACCTTGAAATGAAGAGATTCCCTTCATTCCATTTGGGCTTCAGGTAACAGAAGCATGCTCCTGATTCAGTGGAAAGCAGGTGCGTGTTCTGCTGCTATCTAAAGAGATCCTTCAAGACTGACCTTTCACTCCACATGTGCATTGACAAAAGGTATTCTTGGCAGCATTGATACACACACCTGGACTGTTAAACCATAGATACACACAAGGCAGTCAGTAACACACAAAGCTAGTACTCTGCAGTAAATTCCACGTCAGGTCCACTTTTCACCTTCAGTTTCATAAAAACAGGTACGAAAACAGCAAAGCATGCTAGCCAAGTATCTCACATAATTCAGGGGTTCATAGTAAGTTGACTGACTGGTTTGTAGGCAAGACAGAGGAGCCATTTTAAAGCCCACTCCTTCACCAGAGAAGCTTAAATATTCGTTCATAAACTCCTGGAGCCGTAATTCCACATCAAACAGTCGTCCCACAGGAAAAGCTCTAAACCACCACCTCTGGAAAAAAAAGAAAATTCAGAAGGAAAACAAGACAGGGAGTAAATAAGACCATGTGCCTTCTGAAATGAAGCTAAATATTTACCCTCTAAATATACTCGGCTTCAAGTTTATGAGTAACAATGTGTGTCACGCCTGATATATAAAACTTCAAATACAGAGGGTGCTTTCAAACATTGTTGTATATGCTTTATCCACATCCGCTGCACTCCAGAATATAATCAAACATAAAAATTAAGGAAATACAGGTGAAACTTTACCCTACTAAAACACAGAAAAAAGTGAAAACAAGAGTGTCTTGTTGCACACACTACAGGCCAACAGCGTGAAAGGAAGCAGTGAGCTATTAACATTTCAACAATATATTACAATTGACCTAAAACCAACATATTGCTGGCATCTCCAAAGAATTCCCTTGGCTTTCAGTGATGTTATATGAAAAAAAGCATTCGAATTATAATGGCCACACATAGCAACCAGGTGATAGGGCCTGGATAACTCATTCAGTAGTGCTTCAGGCTTTTAATCCAGGGCCAGGGTTCAAGTCATTGTTTGGGTGTTCCCATTAGATGTTTGTTGGGGTAGCTGGTGGTTAGGGAGTTGCCCCTGTGGTCAGAGGGTTCAAATATCAGGACTACAAGTGGTACCACTGTGGTAGCCTTGAGCAAGGTACGGTCTCCACACAATGTTCCTGGCTGCCCACTGCTTCACTTGGTGAAAGGGTTAAATGCAGAGAAAGAACTTAACACTGTGTGCTGTGGTGTATGACAAATGGACGCTTTAAATGATTATTTACACACTGCCATTTTCACTCTGCTGAGCACTCGTAGGACACATAACACATGCCACAGCTAATCATTGCCTGTTTTCAAAAGAAAGTTTGTAAGTTTGTAATCTGCAGAAATGTGTCAGATGTCATTGAAAGCTATTTTGCAGAAATGCCCAACATGTAAATAATGGTAATAATAAGTGGTTTCAAAACATTATGTATGTTACAACTTCAAGATATTCTTTATTTGTCACATGCTTTGTCATACAAGTATGTGAGGCGCCCGGGGAGCAGTGTGGGGATGGTACCTTGCTCAAGGGTACCTCAGCAGTGACACTAGCAGTTGGTATTCGAAACCCAACCCTCTGATTGCAGGGCCAATGCCCTAACCACTAGGTCATCCAGCTGACCCAGCAACTACATAACCCAGAGTTTGCTGGAATGAACAAAAAAACAAGGCTCAACAAGTTACATTCCTGGTGTTTAAAGAAAAACACTCAGAATTCCTTTTTGTGGAAGTTCAACTTCTAAAAGTGGTGATGGCCTAGTTGGTAGGATACTTACCTCTGGACCAAGAGGTCGTGGCTTTCAATTCTAACTTCAGCATCCCACCACTGGGCTCCTGAGTAAAACCCCAGGTTGCTCCAGGGAGACTGTCCCCTGAAATTAGGGAACGGAAGTTGTTTTGGATAAAAGCGTAAGTACTAAAAATGTAAATATGTTTGTGAAGCTTCGTTTTGCCATACATATTACAAAACTTCTATAAGATAGTGTTTGAGCTGCAGTCTAGTCTAGGTCAGATTCTGAAGAGGAGTGCTATGTTTAATTCCCAACCTATTTTTTGTGGAAGAAATTGCCAGTACTGCTGTATTGCTGTATTGAAGTAATAGATAAAGGTTGTGTGTTATCATGAATAACATAGCTGCTTAATTTACTTCTTCTTATATCCTATTATTTAAATTAAAACACTTGATTCAATTCATCAAGCTTTTAGAAACATCTGAATGTTATCCTGCAGAGGATAAATATGTGTGTGTGTGTGTCTACGTATGAAGGTAAAGTAAATGGACGGTTAGTTACACACTGTATCACTGTAGAACTTTTAGGTATTTTATTCCATGTTAATAAACATTTCAGTACTTAAGGGGCATCACTATTGAAACATGTTCATATTTCATGTTTAATTTTACAAAAATTAATGTTGCTTCCAAAACCTGGGGGGAGAAGAGTGTGTTAAAAATCTAAAAATGTAAAAATGCAATGCTAGAGAATTTGAGAATTTATTGTTATCCACCTCATGCTTTGACACACAGTGTGCGACCTGATGGCTCATCTTGGCTTTGAGATGCCACTATTAAATTACTGGAGAACAGTCTGAGGAGCAGTCTGCCAGCGCTGTAACCTGAAGGAGTGGCGCTAGCCGGCAAGTGCTACTTGAGCTGGAGGGGAAAGCAGCCAAAGCCACTCAGGAATTTGCAGCTCACGCCTGGGTGCCTTCAGTGGCGAACGGAGAGGAGGAGAGCAAATAAGGTCTGATGGGCTGGAGGTATGGTGTCACTTTCATTTTTAGATCCAGCAATGTGGATGAGTCGAGCGAATCAACAAACAACGGAGTGACTGAGATAAAACACAAACACAGCGCAGCCGCGCCACATGCTCTAAAAATGGCCGACATCTGATGCACTGTCCAAAAGACTCAATATCTTCTTGCCAATAATCTTCTTTTCCCTCTCTCTCTCTCTCTCACACACACACACACTATATCTTTCTCTCTTTCTCGTCCATCAGAATGTTCCAGCTAATACACCTTGGCATGACAGATTTATGCTTTTAATCAGACGGTCATTACGATATGAGTGCCGGGCAGAGAGGAAAGGATGAAATGAAGAGAAGGCGCGGAATGGATGTGATTAAAATGAGGCCCGAGACGAGGAGGAAAAGGGAGGGAGGGTGCATCTGTGAGTAGATCTAGGCAACCGTATCTCATTTCTCTTCACTTTCACGGCCTTGTAATATAAGCTGACAGAAAACATAGCTCGACACAGCGTGGGACAAAGCCTGAAAGGTTGGCTGAGTGCAAAACTTTACCTTCACTGTCTATTTTGTTGCCTCACTTATGCTTTCAGCAGTGGGTTGCAAAAGAAGCACTGCCGTCTTTGCTGTCCCTCTGCTGAGATGCTGGAAGGGGGTCGGAATATGCGGCTTTGGGCCACTTTAAGCGCGTTCCTCTCTATCTTGCTGCGGATGTACAATATGGCGTCCTGCAGGCCGCTCACAGCAGGGCCTCCAAACACACACCAGCAGCCAGGACCTTCTCTTTTTTTCCTCTCTTTATCTCTCCCTCCATGGGACAAAATAAATCCCCCACCATCTCTCTCACTCTCTCTCTCTCTTACTCATTTTCTTTCTCTCTCTCTCTCTGACCGGCAGTTAAACTTCTACCTTTAAAGTTCAGTATGAAGGAGCACAACATATAGGCCATTTCTGAGCATTTGCTGGTTTTCGTTTTAATACTGATTTTGTTTACCTCATAATAATGTTGAGAGCATGAATGGCTGAAAGTAAATAGCAAGATAAATCTCTTCAATAAGAGACTCAAAACTCCTCAGACTCACTTAAGAGTGATTTCAGCTGTAAGTCAACTTTGTGAAACACTTTATTACCTGTCTACATTGCTGTACTTTTTTTTATTAAGATTGACTATCAGGCCACTACCATCTGTTCATCTATCCTTCCAGTTCTTTTTTTAACAGTTCCAGACACCAAGAGGTATAAATGTAACATTTTTGCTATTTAAATGCAACTGTGCAATCACCAATTAATTATGCAACGAATTACAATTAACATTCAGTTTATGGTCTGTATCAGCAGGTTTGAATCTCCACATTCATTTCACTGCCAATAAAGGACAAAAACTTGGAAAAGAGATTGTTCGTAATGCAAACAATAACATCAAACCCAAAAAAACATTCCCTACTAGCAGATATTTGAGCATGAAATGGAATTCATCCACTTGTTTCGTAAAGCTATTAAAGCTATTATTAAGAAGTTATAGAGAACAAGAAGAAAATGTATTTTCAAATGATACTATGCTTTTATCACTCGTAGTAACAACAGTTTATAAGGATTAAACAGCACAGTTTCAAATCACTTCTTTTCATTGTTTAGTTAACCTGCTGTCAGATATTTACCTTAAAACATCAGCAAAATGGATGAGAATTCCCTTTAACAGTGGATAAGGGTCACTCAATGTCTGCACCATGGTCTTCATGTTGTCAATTTGTTGACATGCGACAGTAATGACTATGTTGGGTACATCAGTAAGAGCAGGAAAGAGAAGTTGGCTAAAGAGGAAAACAAAGAAAATCAACACACTGCTATCTGAGAAAGAAAGAGGGAGAGAGAATGACTGTAACAGCTGTGCTCCTCTGCTCCCATGCCACCCTTGTTCATAGAGGGAGACTTGTGGTCTGAAAGCAGCTGAAAGCAGCTTGCTCAAATGAAAAACGTCACTCATGATGAAGTCAGACCTTGAATACTCCACCAAAAAAAAACCAAAATGTCCCCTAAGCCAGAATGGACCGTAAAAACCACAAACCAATTAGAGCCGGTCACATATTACTTGTTTCAGAGCAATAAATCCAGCTCTATGAATACTCATGAATCACCTGCAAGAGAAACTAGCCATTCAAACGTCAAAACACTATTTTCAACAGATGTGGAAAGCTGTGTTTGGGAAAGTGGTCCTAATTAAGAAAAAAAAAAGATGCAGAGTTACAAGATATCCTCTAATGCAAAGGTAAGAAGAGAGTGAACATGAGACAGAGAGAGAGAGAGAGTCCGGCTCACAGACAGAAATAAAATTAGCCAGAAACAAAGAAAGTCTGACAGACAGACATAGACGTTTTGTTTTTTTTTGTATTTTTGTAGGCTCAGAGGCCTGTGGACTGATTAGTGGTTCAGTAGTTAAAGCACACAGCACAGTTACAGCTTGCAGGTTCCCATTGCATATCTTATTTTTTTTTAAAGAGTGGTCCATTATGGAATGAGAATTTAGTCGAGTAGAGAAATGTCAAGACATATTTAATATTACATATTGTCTTTAATGATGAAATTGCTGTAACTGGTCAAATAATGGACACTGGGCAAGGGGCAATGATTTTTAAAAGGGGCACATCCCCACCACTATTATGGCTCTGGCACATGTCCTAAAATGGTTGTGCCCAAACAAGGAGTTTAGATGGCAAGGTAACAGCTTACATTACTATGTTGTAATAAAAGCATAGAAGTTTGTGTAATTGCTAACTGCCAAAGTATAATAACTCCCTGAAAAAGTATGAAGTTGTCAATGTTAACGAATCATTATGGTTGTTACAATTCATGCCCATAACATGCAAACTCTTTTTAACCGGATCCCTAGTACAAGCTATGTAATGCCAAACACCTTATGATTACAGGGGGTCCCCGACTAAATTTACTTTAAAGTATTTTTTTAAGGGCATGTCTGGGGTGTGCCATTTTGTAAAAGAATAGTAGATATACTGCCTTACGCCTCTACCGATGTCATTGCTCGTAATAATTACAAGCAATTATACAGTATATGTGTATTGGAAAGTTTGCTCATTGTGCGTGCACTCTGCAATACTGTGTGTACCCTAACTTAGAATTATGCTAGGTATTACCCATTAATATACCATTAACATACACCAATCAGGACATGATATATCTTTAAATCATTTATAGACTTGCAAAACTATTCAACACGTCAGCAGTAAAAGTTTGAAGGGGAGTTTTTAAATGCCAACAATTCTTTGGGTTGAGGCAGGCATGGGATACACTGAAAAAGCAAAGAACTCATTCGTGCTCACGCTCAGTCGATGTTGGCTCTGGATCCATGTTGAATGTCTTGTCTTCTTGAAATCAGAACAGCCTACCAGCTCGTGCTGCTAATTGACGCGCGCTCTGCCATCATTGGAGCTAATAAAGCCGCCTGATTGGTAGGAAATGGCAAACAATGCCAGAAGGCTAACTATTTTTCCATGCAAGATTTGAGGAAATTGTGTTCATAAAATGTAATGACTAACGTCTTAAACTGTAGAAATGTAGTTGAGTAAAAAGTACAGATAATTGCCGCAAAATGTAATGGAGTGAAATAAAAAGTATGCATTATTATTTTTACTTAAGTAAAGTACAGTTACTTAAGTAAACTGTACTTAAGTACAGTAACGAAGTACAAATACTTAGTTACATTCCACCACTGGCATCAAATGTCGTACGTTGAGACTGTTGTAACCCGAGGACCCCCTTTATAAGACTGCACCTAATAAATGAAATAAACTACAGTGTCACACAGGCTATAAATAGAACACTTCGGCTGTAGTAAGTGTTTCTCTCTCAGTAGATTCAGGTTTTTCTGTACAGAGCAGTTGCAAACATTACAGACAGCCATTCAAGCATCTCAACAAATTCTTTATGTTTTTATTTATTCCCTATATTTCTCAAGTTAGAATGTTATTAACATTTTATAAAAACCTACTGTTCATTTACACTTGCTGTAAGTTCTGTCCATAAGTCAGAGCATTATTAGGTGTGGGAATGAAATGGATAATTATATGCTTTTATGGCAGGAACCCACAAGAAAAGGAAAGAAAGAACAGAGATGTGAGGAGGTAGAGGGTGACAGAGACAAGAAATAAATCTTTATTATAGGCAGGGAGTGTGATAAGAAGGTGTACAGGGATGCTTTATTACTTATTTCATCACACTTTAGACTTGTTTCACCACTTTAGTGCAGTGTACACATACATGGGAAGTTCAATAACTTTTTTTAATAAATGTATTTAGATAAAAGCAAAACTTATAAGCTTCCATGCAGTTCTGAGTGGTGAAATACCTAAAAATCTTCATCTATGTATGAAAGCATGAATATCTACAATTTGTCAGTGTCAAATTAAGAAGACCATGGAATATATCCTACTATATCACTACAGTAGACCAACCAGTACAAGTATTGCACATTTTGGAATTCTTTTGGTGAGATTAGATGTCTTTCCAACAGCTGTTTTAACAGTAGTTACTGTTGTCTGGGCACAGATGCGCAGACTCATTTTCTGCTTAGTTTATTCTAAAACAGAATTCATCCCTTAGAGAAATTAGTTCTTTTAAACATTTTTATGCCCTGGAGAGCTTCATAATGAGCA
The DNA here is from genome assembly GCA_037974405.1 of Brachyalestes nurse. NCBI lineage: Eukaryota > Metazoa > Chordata > Actinopteri > Characiformes > Alestidae > Brachyalestes > Brachyalestes nurse. The sequence continues at coordinate 11,705,445 of JBBPCY010000142.1, read as the reverse complement.
GAAACAATGTGAAGTGTGTAATGGATCATTTTGAATGGATTTGTCATGTGTGTGATTTTAGCTTGACAAGTATCAGTGGATAAGTTGCTCATAAATCATTGAAATTAATAGATGTTTTTGATATATGCTAAATATTTAAATATCATTGAGCTGATCGATGCCAAACTGTAATTGACATTGATTTGGAAAGTATCTTTTATGTCAGACTAGTCCTATCTAGTCTATCTAACACTAGATAGATTTTGATCTTCCTAATCTAGTGATTGCACTCTCCAGGGACCAGCCAGAACTCATCATATGTACTTCTCAAAGGTTTAAAAAATGAATGTTCACTTGCAAAAGACAGCTACAGAATAATCATCATTAATCTCAAAACTATCACTCGTCTGATCGATTCTTTTCAGATATTTTAATTTGAATATAAGGAAATATAGTGTAATGAAAGTGTAAGTCTGGTGGAAAGCACACATTTTCATAAATACATCTTGCAAATTCTGTTACACCACTACTTTGCTGTGTGTACATGACCTTGGCAGCCCTAAAGAAGGTCTGTTTAATGTCTAGAATCGTCCTTCTAGAATAGGGATTCTAAATTAAATCACCCTGATCTTTATTAACATGTGCTTTAATAATGGTGTCCATAGATTATCACCTTCTCAAGGAAACCACAGTATCACAAGAAATGAAAGTAAGACTTCAGTGAAAATGCCTCACCTTTAGTGCATCATTTCATGGTGATACAAGATACAATCTTATGAAATGTGACTGTTAATAATTTAACACATCTCCAAGAGTACTTCACTGACTACAAAGTGGCATAGAATGTGTAGGGAAGGGTCCTCAGGCATATTCTTCCCTTTTCAACTTCCAAACTGACTATCCTCTTGAATTACCTGCCAGAAGAGTCTTCGCCTTTTTCCTTCTTATGTGTAAATTAGGCCTATTTGTTTAAGCAAGCACTGGAGAATCTTCTGCAATCATATCTGCTCTCGCCTACCGCTTCATATCATCCTGTCAGCTGTCAACAAGCCTCTCGTCTCGAAAGCGTGATAGATTCAGCTAAACAAATGTGACATCTCCACTGGTCCGTTTTGAAGAGAAAGCAACCGTTTACATCTTAATGACTCATCAGGTGAGGGAGGCGTTGCCGTCAATCTTCTACCAGATGCACACAGATAGACAACTGTTTCAGAAATGGCGACATTTAGACAAGACTTGATTGAGCCACTGAGATACTGCAGCCTTTTCCGTATCATTGCAGGCGTTAAAGAAAGCTTTGTGAACTCCATGGTTTTCAATCATGCTAAACAGAGCACCCAACCTACAGTATTTTTAGACACATCCTGAGCACCAAACTGTGTACCATTCTGCTTCAATGAACTGAAGAGAACCACATTTGACATAAATCTTGTAGCTTGACAAAAATAGTCATTTTCATTTCAGTTGCCCCGCGATGGAGTATGACTCAAGACTAAGCAGGTAGGCCTAAGGCAGTGCTTTGATTAGCAACAAGGCCTGAGACAGCCATTTTTAATGATGATGAAAACAAGTGATGCTGAACTGTCTTCCACTCTGGCATGACACAGCTCTGTAAGCCCTCAATAAAGAAGGAAAAGGCTAGAGATTACTGCTCCAGTTTTAGAAGGCTAGGATCAGACAATAGACCACCTTACCGTGTGTGTGTGTGTTTGTTTTAATGCCAAAAAGGTCGTCAAAATGTAGGAAACGAAGAAAATAACAAATCCCAGGACTGCATCTGAAGAAGTTAACGCTGGCTACCAAAAAAAGGTATCAGAGCACACAGTGCATGACAAATTGCTGGACCATGGAGCAATGGAAGAAGCTCACAAAAGTGTTTCTTACCTGGAAAATATGTGACACCAGGATGTGCTATAGGAAGAACAGAAGCCGTCAGAAGCACTGCAATGCTCTACGATGGACAACATTCTGCTGGAAAATCTGGGGTACTGCCAATCATGGCATTGATATTTTGATACATAGCCCCTACCTCAACATTGTTGAGAACAGCCCTTCATGGCAACGGTGATTCATGGCAATGGCAGTGGCCTCCTTTAGCAGAATAATGTACTCTGCCACAATACAAAACAGCTCAGGAATGGTAGCCCAGTCCATGGAGTCCACCTCATAACTAACAGCTGGTGATAGATCCGTGGAACTAGAGACACATTGGGGGACTCCAAGTGGAAGCGCAATAAAAGGTGTTTATTAATGCTCAACAATTCCAGAGAACAAATCCCAGAAAAGACCAGAATGTTTACAAAAGAAACTGGTTTCACAAACATGTTTAAAATAAACAGGGTTCCAGTAATCCAGTTCACGTTGAGTGGTTTGTGGTACCAATCTCTCTCAATTAACATATCAGCCCAACTCATTCAGGTTGCTCAAGATAAAGCTTATTTAGAACCAAACAGGAAGTGTGATGACATCACTTCCTAACAGGGGCAGTCTGGGACAAAAAAATGAACAGCCCTGCCATTTTGGGGTTGAACGGCCCACCACATACGCACACCACCCATATTTGCGCTCCCATGAGTGTGTATACCAACAAGTCGTATTCAATAAAAGTAGTATTCAATAAAAGTACTATTCAACAGTGTAGTATTCAATAAAGTAGTATTCAATCAATTGTGAACAATCAAAAATTATGCAGCTGAATCTTTTAATAAATATTTGGGAAAAAAGAGAGGGCATTCTGTAACTGTGTGCACGTGACAGAGAAAGAAAGAGAGAGATATTTTAAAATATCTTTCATGTCTGTATATTGTTCACAAACACCTACAGAAAAGTTGCCTCTAACACCATGCCCCCCACTCACCCCACAACCAATAATAGATAATTAACTGCTGTCTCACTGTTAATGTTGATGTATGGTGGTTAAAAAAATTATGTTCTCAATAAGATGATTTATTTCAGCATGAAAGACATAAAAGAACTAACTTAAATGTCTATTGTTTTAGCCAGTGTACACAATGTGCTATAAATAGCCGTTCTCCTAGCGGTAACACTGACGATATTTTTAGCTTATTTCACCCGCATCCATAAATGTAGCAAGACAAACTAGCACAGCCATAAAACACCTGGGACAGAGCCAAAAGGGGGAGGTGATAAGATTGGGCCAGCCCCATGACGGTAAAGAAAGGAACCAATGGGCCGCAGGGGAGTGTTTCAGGGGCAGGTAGTAAGAAAATAAACTCTTGTGCTGATTTTTTTTGTGAATGCATCACACAGGCACAGGCACCAAAGCGAAAGTGGAAGTGTTTAAAAAGGTGATTGGACGAGCCCAGTGTCAGTTTGGCCGCTAATCTACAAGTCTTATGGGCCGGTCACACCAATAAATTTAATAAATTAATAAACGGTCAGTCCAAATAGCATGTCAGCCCACCAGGAAAACGCCCAATACGCCAGATGGTCAGTCTGACCCTGCTTCCAACAATTTTCCCTATACAAGCTCACCAAGCAAGGACTCCTGTTTCCTGCACTGAAACACATCTCTTGGGGAAACGATCACAGGTAAGTATAATAGCAAGAAACTAGAACATTTATTTAAAAGGGAAACAGAATAGTTAAGGTAGACTGTTACATTGCTAAGCAAACACAAAAACAAAACACACACATGTGTTTCCTGTATTTGCCCCTTTTAAAGCACAAATATCCTCATAATGTTAAAAAAAAAAAACATGTCAAATGTATTGAAGGAAGGACATTTTCCGGGTCTTCACAAAAAATGTGCTGCCCAAAGACTGCCTTTTGTTTACTAAAGTTAAGGTTAGGTTTATGTGTAGATGTAGGAATACTATGCTACAATATTGCACAAGTTACAGTACACCCTCACAAGAGAACAAATGCTAATCACGTATGTGTCTGTTGAGTTTATCCATTACTGTTAGTTTTTTCTAATCTCCACAGGTTCCCCACCATTAATCCAGTTGACTGATTATTCACCTCTGTCATGCACTTTATCAGATTTCCTTTAATAGGCCTATGCATCTAGTGCATTTAAAGCGTCCCGTAAGCAGTTTTAGACAAGCGATGTAATTATAGTCCAAAATCACCAAAGTAAGAGTCAGACTATCTGAGATTGGGGTCTTGTAGGGCTTGACAGTGAATAATCTGTTTTACACATTTTCCCAGTTGAACTTTTCCTATTACTTCCCTCAAAGACTTCCTTTAAACCCACCGTTCATTCTCCAAGCTGAAGCGAGGCTCCATGGCCTGAGAGGCAGAGATTAGCTCAATCTCGTTATGTCCAAGACTGTGCTTTTGGAGGCCTACTGCTGCATGTTTTGTGAGGCTGCTTTTCACTCTTGGAGGATTAAGGCTTCAGGCACGGAAGTGATGATTTATCAGCCAGCAGGACGAGACTGGACACTGGTCAACAACAACTTGTCATAAACTACACAAACACACACACACACACAGAAAACACCTCCATCACAGTCATCCAGTGCTGCTAAAACCATTTTTGTCATCAGTTTTTGTAATAAAGGTTTTGTGAGACAGGAGTCCAAAGTAGAAAGCAGAGTCCCTGGGGGATTTAATCCAGACCAAAAAGAGTCTAGACTTCCCTAAATTTAAGCGGCTTTCTGAAGTAGCTTACGTATGCTACCCATGTCTGATAGTGAGATTAGCCAGCTGGCTAAATACTTCACTTAATGCTTCTGATATGAGTTTATTGAAGTCTTAAGAAAACCGGAAAATTTGGAGCACACATAACATATGACTATCAATTTGCCACCATTCCCTAATCTAATCCATCTGTGCTCTCTCATACAACATTGTTTGTGGCATTTGCACAAATCTAATGTTATCATGACTCATGATTAAAGTGTGTTCAGCTAACTCTTAACTCCTTCAACTGAATCGACTATACTTAGCGTACCAGCATTTCTTGTGAGAATTTTCTAAGAGCATACTAAACTGCTGGTCTTTTAAGTCTTACTGATACCACCTTCAAACATTCCAGCTCATTTATAATCTATATATCTGTCTGCTAACTGCATACTGAGATGGTTAGCCTCTTTTTTTTACACTACAGCATGCCGTGCAGTGTAGCACTATTATTTAATTATCAGCTCAAGCTGACTTGATTCAGTAGCATGCTAACATTACTGGCTGTCACACTTGCTAAATTAATCATGTTCATAATGTTACTGTCAGCATCATCAGAGCTCATCCTATTTAGTAAATGACGTTCTAAAGTGTTTTACTTTTTCATTTTTATTACATACCATCTGCCTGCCTTAAAGCTCACTCTTCAAATGTATGAAAACTTCATTTGTTTCATGAAGCTACAAACATGAATTAAATGGGACCATTTTAGTTGATGCCTGTTAAACCTACTTAGGATGATCGTATCTGTTAAAGAGGTACCACTTTATAATAAACCTATCCTTATAAGGGATTAATTAATTCTTTATAGTTAGTTCATTTATGGTGTTTGGGTTATAAACAATCAATTAAAATTATTAACAAGTACAAAAAAATACAAAAATGACCAGTTATGTGAATATCTGACAAAGCTGACTGGTATTATGCTGACTGAAAGGGTAAGAAGACAAAATAAAATCAATAACCAGCGATATCTGAGGTTTAGCAGTATAGATAAATGTAGGCTCACTATTTAGCAAGGAAAAGTAACTGTTGTCCTTTTTTATGTGTTATAGCTGCTTATTTATGACCTAAATCTAACCACTATCAAACCATTTATATAATCATTTTGACTGAGTAGTTTTTTTGTGAAGTGGGACAGTAAAGTGTAAGTTAGACTTATTGACAGCTGTCCTCTGTTTCCACTATGTTGGCAGTAATGCTATGCCACTGTTCATATATAGTTCAGCAATTTGAAATTCTGCATAAACACATATTGCTCCAGAACCCGTGCTTCGGCATTATGCAATCTGCTTATCATCTAACTGATGCAAGCTCTGTAGTTTAGATCAGCACGGTGTATGGGCATCTCACTTTTGCTTCACAGCAAGTTCAGGGGCAATGAAGCACTCACCAGCCTTGCAGATGGAAATGAGTGATGGAGAGACATGATAAAAGAGTACACTGGGATATAAATAGGTAAAGACAGACAGAGAGAGAGAGAGAGAGAGAGAAAAAAATAAGAAAATGGTAGGAATCAAACTTTTTTTTTTCAATAAAACCTTGCCATTTCTTAAAAAGTGCCCCAAGAGCTACAGGCAAGGCTTGATATAAATATATGTATGAAAAAAAATCTAGTGATGTAAATCAGAACCACTAAATTGTTGGCTTTGCTCATGAAAAAGCCACAATCAGCAAAGAAACACTGCATAGCAACATGCCTCTTACTCCAGAAAATGAGAGAGGGTTAGTCTAGCGTTGGCTGGAATTGACTTCCATGGTATCTTGCCAGCATTTTGAGACCACATTAAACAATGAACTGCCTATACTGTGAATGTGAAAGAATGCAGGGTCATCGAAGAAGAAAACCAAACCTCAACTGCTCCTTTCTGAACCTATTTCACTCACTATAGCCGCTTCCCCTGCCAAAAGCAAAACGGATGGCCCGAGCCAAACAACAAACTAAATGTAACTGCCGCAAAGCGCCAAGAGACGATGGCAGGCCATTGTTTGATTGGCTGTGTGGTAGGAATGTGGTTAAGGGTGCGGAGGCCATTGCACAGAGGCTGGTTAGAGGCTGGCAGAGATGGGAAGAGATTAGCAGATTGGTTTTTATTTCCTGCAAGAGGAGCTGAGACCCATGCAGTGGCCAGGCGGACCCTTTGCTGGACAACCTCATAACGCCTTAATGAAAGGTGGCAAGGACACGGCGTGTGGGGTGGGCAGCATTATCACTGCACAGGGGGAAATGAAAGTCCACTGTGAGCCGGTCTAATCTTGGTATAGTCAGAGGCAAAGCCAATAAGGATTTGGTAATAAAGGCCTAGGCTGGAATGAATGGGAGGAGGCATAGAGAGCATGCTGCAATCATGCCCTCGGCCACC
>JBBPCY010000142.1:11660382-11683403 GCA_037974405.1 Brachyalestes nurse | reverse complement strand
TTGTGCCTGAAGTGAATCCATTTGTGTGTGTGTGTGTGTGTGTGTGTGTGTGTGTGTGTGTGTGTGTGTGTGTGTGCATGTCTTTCGGGAGATGATCATTGTGTGTAGTGCACATGGTCGGAGTAGGCTGAAATGAATGCATTAGCAAGCACAAGAGGCGCAGCTGTCAGGGAGAAAATGGAGGTTAAGTAGGAGCTCATGTTCCTTAGCAACACAGTACCAAGTATAACACCCCCCTATTCAGCTGATCTCAGAACAGTCTTAGTGATTTTCTTATAACCATTAACAATTAGCACTTAGAATATTTAACAGAACTGGATCTTGGTGTAAAAAGACCATTTCTGTATGGTTCTTAAACATACGTTAAAGCGACCATGTTCTACTTTTAACTTGCATTTTAGGTTTAGGTTCTGATTTTTACATGACTGTTTTCCAACCTTTCTTCATCTCTTAGAACTGAACATTATTACTGTTCTAGTCAATGCCAATGTGCACCTGTATATATCCAATATATACATATATATATACATATATACATACATATATCCAATGTGTACATTTTATATCATACTGCTGTGTAGTATGGCTTTTATTCTTTTGTTTTGCTGCTCTTACCTTTGTACTGTCCACTTTCTACCATAGCAATGCAAATTTCCCACTTGTGGGACAACTAAAAGTTTATCTTATCTTATCTTATTATGGTTTTGATTCTGTGCCTTTAAGACTTTTATATATGAATGACCTATGTTCTAATTGGCTGTTCTGTAGTTTGCTTTATTTATGAACAAGGTTCAAACAGACCTTGTAACTGGCGGGCATAAACTGTTGTAGGCTGAACACACTGATATATGTAAATTAACTTTTTGTGACATCACAAAAATTATTTACTCGAAATGGGCTCTTTTTGCAGCATCATTTCTATACATAAACTATACAGACTAGGTAGTGAATGGAATGCTCTGAAACGTGTTTACATGTTATATCAAACACCTATTTCATCAAAGAGAAGGTAACTGTCGTTTTTTCATGAAATAGGCCCTTTAATGGAACAAGACTATGATTCCAGCAAGTACTGGTGATATATTATAATTATATTATGTATATATCATGAAATGACATTCACATACTATAAAGGGCTGTTGAGTTTTTCGTATGGCATAAAATCTAAAACAGTCATGAGATTTTTATATGGCAACATAAAGCTTTCATTTAACCAGCAAATAACACAACTATGTGGTCAGGTCATATTTTTAAGTTACAGGACACTTTTATAGTACATAACACATACGTGGGCCTAAAGACACCAGTGACTCACAAAAGCTAAAATGGAACATATGGAAGGATGTAGTGTGTATGCGGTCGTAACGTAAAGTACACGTGAAGCTTTTACAATGTATGTTAAAATGGAGTCTGGGGGTAAAATGATACACACTTTCACAGCAGATTCCCGAGAGCGATAGGGCTTTGCTATGTAGAGGGCAAATAGTCCATGCAACCTTTATAGCATATATCACATGGCTTATCATTGCTTAGAAGTCATAAAGTGTGTCATTAAGTGTTATTACAACATCAGTGGACACACACACACACACACACACACACACACACACACACGCATATATATATACACACACACACACTTGCACGCACTAGGCACACACTAGGAGAGAGCACTATAACGCAATCACAGATGAAGCTGTTTCTTTGCTAGGGATGTATCCGAATGCTGCTATTTCTATGGCAACCGCACTCTTTTACCAAGTAACTACGATAGAGTCAAACACACTTATATAAGAACACATAAAAACAGCTCTGGTACATTCTGATCATACGGTGAACTACAGCCACGGCGCCTCCAGCTTCTGTGGAAACTCGTGGGTGCTAATAAACGATCTTTAAATGCAATCTTGTTCCTCTTTTTCTCTCTCTCTTTCTGTCTTTCTTACTCTTTCCATCTTACAAACTAAAGGCATTCTACTTCCCACAAAGCCTTATACAATGACTGAGGTTGTATAAGGTCAACTGTTTCTATGCAAAAGATTTTATACAACCTGAGCTTTCAAGTTGGATTAGCATTAGGGCATGATGATGATTCTATATTGGGAAGAATTAGCCTCTTCACAAATGAGGTACACTCTCTATCACACACTCACTGTCTCTCACTCTCTCTATTTCTCTCTCTCTCGCACACACACACACACACACACATACACACTTTCTCTTTCTGTAGGAAACATTAGCTGACATTACAATCTAGTTAAATGTACTTGTCATGCAATACTGAAGTAAATTTGACAGACTAGACCAGTGTGCTCTTTCATTACTGTACTGCTTTTGTGCCGTGCATGAACTGTTTTACAGTTTGTGGCTAAAAGACTTAACTCGAATTAGGTGTTCCTACAATGATACTCGTCAAACAGTTTTCTCCTCTTCCATCATATTATAAATCATTTTTTGAAGTGACACTGCATGCAACCAAACAGACCAAATGAACTGATAATGAAATTTAGTTGTCTACAAAATTACATTCAACCTTACATTCAACCTAACAAAAAGCTATTTTTATCTATAGTCACAACATAACGGGTTGATTCCAGCTTCAAATGTGCAAGCTGGACTTTGTGTTTGTCGCTAAGTGAGGTTAGCGTCCAGTCAATCCTCACAGTGTGATATTCATGCAACAGGTTGGATGAATTAGAACTTAACTGACCAGCTAGTAATTGCTGGCATTCAATTTTTATGCGGTTTGCACTGATTTTAGGCCAGAATAATTTCAATATGTTTCTCAAACGATTACTAAATTAAAAAAAACTGGAGTTTTGCTGCAAACTGAAACATTAGTTTGCATTGTTTTTACTGAAATGTGATACTGGACCCCTGTTTCCACTTTGTAGCAAGTTTAATTACAGAACCACACTGCATACATATAGAATAAATATCCTTGAACTGAATTAGCATTGAGCATTAAGACAAACGGCTTCTCATTAATCTGAAAGAAGATTTTATGCTTATTATGGATGTGTCAGAGCAGGGATCAATGCTAATCTAAGGTATAAAATCTCCAGGTCTGTTTAGTACAATCTTAAGATTCTGCGCTACAGCTCCACATTATCACACGTCTCAGGGGACTTTGTTATCTTTTGGTCAGTGTTCATTCCAAAGCATGTGAAATATGGACTTCAGCTAATCAAATAAATGTGTGTAATTAGTGAATAACTATTGGGTAATTGCCTTCCTAATAGCAAGCGCCAACATGCAGGCTACTCATTAACTACAGTTGAGCAGGAACAGAGCTTCAGGTAAAACAGATCTGGAGGAGGCTTTCATGTCTCCAGACTGTGGGGTTTGGACTCGTTTAGCTGTCCCCTAGAGCTGAGGTGACAGATTTATAATAATAATTAAAACTACAATAAATAATTGGGCCCTTATAGTCACGTATGAACACACACAGAGCGTGAACAATGTGAAACTCGTCTCTGTATTTAACCCGTTCACCAAGTGAAGAAGGGGGCTGCCAGGAACACAGCGCCTGGGGACCACTCAGAGGTAGCACTACCGGTCCTGGGATTCAAACCCACAACCTTCCGATCGCAGGGGCAACTCCCTAACAAGTAGGCAACTAGCTGCCTTTAAAGGCCAAACAACGTTTACATGGCTAACAATAAATGAAAGAAGCTTACATGACTTGTTGGGATGAGGTCACATTAGATACAGTCGAGCAAACATAATGCAAGCTATGAATAAATAAAAGCCAGCAGAAGCTTAAGATCATTTTCAAGGGCCGAACCGAAATAATGTGACGAGGCTAAAAATACGGGAACGCCAGTCATTTCAGCTAGCAGTTGTACTACAATGTGGTCTGTCTGGCTAGCTGACATTTATGGATGCATGGGATGCTCATTAAAACTGAAACGTGATCATTTCCACGTCCTCCTCGAGCACTTCTAAAAGTCAGCGATGTCATGTTATGTGTAAACACACCACACCACACACGCTAACCCACATAAGCACTCCGAACCTAGAAATAGCCGCCACCATTACTGTAGGACTGTTTCCACAACAGAATATGAGAAGGTGGGAGAAATTCGACAGATTGGATATGCAGAGACTTTCAACAGCACTCATAAGATAAATGTGTAAAACGGCAGAATGGGATACATTAAATGAATGTAAAACAGGAATTAAGAGGCCGTGGGATCGTTGTAAAGTACAATTCAGATGGGATTAGTTTTCCATGCAGAGATTGGGGTAATATAATTATAGCACATGATGTCTGTAATGTTTATAACTGATTCAAACAGGATAAGAAAACATCAAGTATAAATGACATGAATGCTGGCGTTTACTTGATGTACACTTTCCATTCATTCCAGAAAATGTGTAAAAAACATGTGAACTTCTTGTGTCTGACCTCATAAAAAATGAATGGGAAGAAATTCCCACAGAAACTCCAAAATCTTGTTGAAAGGAGTGGAAGCTGTTATAGCTAGAAATGACATGACACAATCAGCACTGAGAGGGTGAAAGGTACAGTGTGCTTCCACCAAATCACATGAAGCGCCATATTCTCAAACTTCCACTAACACTCAACATCCTCAGAGGAGAACACTAATCACCAATTCTTTTACATCAGTTAACAGATACCCATGCCTTTAAGCACAGCACTGGGTGATGGGAGGGACAGCCTACCCACTCAGGGAGAGTGAGGACAATAGTGCTACACTGGACTCCTGCCCACAGACGTCTGTGTCATCACTTGAGATTGTATTCATGATCTCCTGATGACAGGCCTAACACTTAGACAGCTGCACCACTCTGGAGCCCTCAAGTCCAGTTTGTAAATAAGTTTAATACGTTTCACATACAACACAGTTTTGCCTTTGACATAACATACTTTTGGAAATTGTGCTGAAATATAATACATATTATTATTGCTAATATATTTTATTCACGTGGCAATTAATTTACATTTGAACCAAGTATGTAAATTTTTTTTCCCAGCACACAGGGAGTAAAGACAGTCAAATAGGGTTTATGCAAATAATCGCACTTGGCTCTAACGGTTAACTATGCAAAACGTATGGACAGGATTTGGCCAAGCGACTTCTTGGGAACAAGCCCATCATTTTCTCTACCTGTAAATCTAAAATGTGTTGGTATCAATTGTCTCAAAACTCCTATCACAATGCACAGCTGTTTCACATCAGTCTAATATATAGACTGTTAGGAGGCATCTTTTTCCAGCAATCTGCTTGTTTCCCTGCTATATTTGGTTAATTGTGTTTGAAGTATCAAAAAGCCAAATAGGAAAAAAAAACTACATGAATGGTTGCTCACTGAACAATTACTAAATGGGGCATATGGCACTTTCCTGTTAAATCATGTAAAAGATAATCCTGTTATGTGACACATGCACGTGTTACCAAAGGCTGCTATTAGTAGCTGATCCAGGAACAGCTGTCTGTACAGAACTTAAAACCATTACAAAAAAATCATCTTGCAGTGAAGATAAACCAGTAGAGGTGATCAAAGCGCCTCGCCATGGTAACGCACTAACTGGTATCCAGTTGGTGGTTGCTATGGTGAATTCCATTGGGCTTTTCTTTAATGCAGACAAAACAGTAGTACAGACCCCCTACTGAGTGCCTCACCTGCACTGGGCCTGATACTAAACAAAGTACCTTAGAATGTCTAGTGGGACACACACATGCACATACGCACCCTGTGGGAACAGACTTTGCCGAGTGATAGACTTAGTGTCGGGCTGAATCAGTGTCAGCACTGGGTTAGCGTAGCGACCACGAGAGCACAGGCTGTCTATTTGTTTCTTTGTCAACATACAAACCCAGAAATGTCATAAAGTATGAAGATCAGCTCAAGATTTTCAGCACAAAGAGCCACCCAACTGTGCCATAACCATATTCAGTCCAAAACATACTGTAAGAACAACAACAACTACAGGCATCATCAAGAGAGTCAGTGGTGCAGGTACCAGCACCTGCTGCTCTAAACACTGCTTCGGAGCTCTTTCACCATGAATAGAGGTCAAGCACCTCTGGTCTGATTTGACTAAACAGACGCCGCGTAGGAAAATGGCGGTTGATAATGGCGACTTCAAGCTTCCTGTTCTTGAGTCTAATCACAAGGAAAATATTTAAACCATGAGAGATTAACACAAACATTTCCATACATTTTTATATCCATTAATATATTTATTTAATATTGTATCTAATTTTATATTATTTCTCACTTGCAGCTACTGGTGGACAATAGAGCAAAAATAAAGTTTTACAATACTTTTATGACATATATCTCAAAATATTTATTTTTTCTGACTACAAATTACTTTTATGCAATGACTGATAGACCATTTCTGATATGGCTGAACACATGGAAAAGGTGTTAATCAAGAGAGGTTAAGAAAAACATTATATATAAACTTCATGAATTCATGAATATTACATGTCATTTTCTCACTTGTAGCTACTGGTCAGCAATATGGCAAAAAAAATCCATCATAATACTTTTTATTATATACCATATGTCACAATATTTTTTTCCTGATCTCTGATTCACTGGAAATTAATAATAAGAGCCAGTGGGGACACATTAAAAATGACTATCAAAACTACCAATTACTTTCATGCAATGACAAATACACTGTATGCTCTCTGCTCTTGTGTTTGAACACATGGAAAATATGAATACTGTATCCTGATATTGGCCAGCTGTTCTTGCAGCTCAGTCAAACAAAAGGCTAAATCTGGTCAAAAGGGCAAATAGTAAATATTCCGTTAACACCACATTTGTGTGGAAACTGATATTTTTTGTTTTTTGTGTGGAAACTGATATTTTTAATGTTTTGCTTTTGTCTTTTTTGTGTAATATAATTTTGTATCTCTGCAATTAACGATTTAATCATGAACTTACACTTCACATACACTGTAGCTAATGTACAGTAATGAGTCCAGACTTCTAAGGGTTGCCAAGCAGTGTAATTTGGTAAGCTATTAATCAAATGAAAGGAGAGCGACAGAGCTACGTAAATAATTGAGACATCCTACTTATGTAATAATGTCCCAGTAGTGCAGGATAAGCTATCAGGGGCTCGACTTCTCCATGTCACCCAAGCTGAGATGACCCACGATTACACTCACTGTGTTACACGGGGGTGGGGGTGGGTGGGAGGGGAATACGCCAAGGATGTTTGGATTTCTTTTCTCCTCTTTATTTCTAATCATTTTATTAAATACAATGTACAGTATGAAGATGCGCACCATGGCTTGTATGAAACCAAATACCCTTGGAAACAGGTACTGATCAAGTGGCTACAATCACTTTTCAACTTTTGCTGGGAGTGTGTTCATTCATTTGACCACAAATTAAAACAGTAAAGACAAGTAATTAGTGCTCTCCTTCTAGCATGTTGAGGCAGTGGTTCTAAGTTAATGGAGAAAGGAAAAATGTGTATATGTTTTAGTGACGTAGAATGAATAAAGTAAATATAACATACGAATAATGAATCAATAAAAATTATTATTATTATGTCGCAAAAAAGTGGGGAAATATGCTTGTACATTTCAGAATCCCACACTGTGTAAATATCAGCCCAATTTTTTTTTATCTGCCAATTTGAAAGAAAAAAAATGGTATCGACCATAAAAATCGATCGGTGCATCCCTACATATGTTAAAGTGGCAAGTGTCCAAATAAATCTGATGTGTTCTATTTGTCAAAACAATGTTCACACAATGTAAAAGGTAGTTGCCGAATGGTGCTAGTAAAATAGCTCTTAGGTAAGTCTAATAGGTAATAGGTAAGTCTAAAAGGGGAAAAAACATAAACAACAAGTGGTTTGGGCTGAACAGTACAGCATGAGGGATATTACTGGTGGAAACATCTGACACCAAACCATCAATGACAGTATTAGTTTTAGCTTTACAAACACACCAGTGCTTTCAGGAGCAACACGCAGACAAACCACGAAAAATGGAAGCCTGCAATGTCACAGGTTAATGATTCTGATAATGCGTTGCTGATGATGCATCTGCCTCTGTAGGTGATCTGTTGCGCCTGGAAACGTCGGCGCGTCTCGTTGTCATATGCGCTTTTGTGCTGCTAGACAAAGGCTTGAGTGAGTCATAATGAAACTCCAGTGGGAGAGAGTTGCTGGGCCACGGTTACAGAGCACCGGTGCCACCTGACCCGCACACATATGTTTCTGCCACACCACCACAACACACCGATGTCATTACAGTAAGGACCCTAGAATGGAGCCCGGTCTCTTTGTGTGGGGGTGTGTACATGCTCCTGGTATTGCAGTCTCTAATAAGCAATATCCTGCAATTACTCTGTCAGAAAAGCAGGTGCTTTCCTTGAACATTTTAGTTTCTTAGTGCATAAACAATGTAAATGTATCCTCAATGGTTCAACATGGTCATTAAGGTCCAGCTGCATACCTTAAATGACTTTTAAAGGTATCTTACATTCACTTTCCCAGGGGGCGGATTTGTACTTTGTACACCTTAACTTTGAGTAGAAAAATACAATAAAAGCCAGGGGTGAGGACAGAGCATGTATGCAGCTTTAGAACCATAGCTGTAATGGAGAATGGCGCAATTATGTATACTAACTAAAAGCACTGAAGATATACCCTTGAGGGTACCACTCTGGTGACAGAGCTTGTTCCCTGAAAAGTCTGGACACAGGAAGGGAGATGCTGAGGGTAGGACTCTCTATTGACAAGGGCTGGAACACACAGCATGTAAACAGTTGGCTATTTTACCATAACTAATCTGAACATTTGGAACATTTGTGTTGGATTTTGGATCTGACAACATTATGGCTTTGAACAACAAAAAATAATTACATATATATATTTATGTCAAAATTTAAGGTCATGTAAGGGCTCGGGGGAGACATTTGGAAGTAGTGAGAGCTCATCAATGGCACTGAAAAGAATGCTGGATTTTTTTCCACTTTTATAAGCTTCAAAGCAACCAAAATAGAAACGTGATGTGGCGTCCAGTTGCTGTGTGAAGGTGTGGGCCTGGTCGATTCCAAACAAAAATCATAATCACAATAATCTGACACGGTTATTCACTGACTTTGGAAAGTAATTTCTTAAACTTAAAAAAAGCAGAACAGTGGATTTAACTGAACTTAATAATTTAACTGAAAGTCAAACAAAACAAACTATCAGCTCCTCTACCTCACTATCCTGACTTCTCTATTCAGATTTGGCTCTTCATTTTGTTAATTGGAACAAGTGTGGTGCTTAGTAATTATGGATTTTCTTTAGTACAAAGAAAGTACCATTTTATTAGTTGTTGATGTGGTGTTTGTCGACGGGGGTGGGGTCTTCACTATTGAAAATACACAGAAAATGGGAAGGTTGACAGGCATAGCAGTAACAAGTCAAAAAGAAGACCTGGCTATATTTTTAGAGGAAAGGAGCGAAGAGCTGCTGGGATGCTTCTGAATCACAGTACTGTCTGGAACGGCCATCAGCAGAGTCGCAGCAGGACCGCAGCGCAGCTTCCCCCCGGGTGAAAGCCAGGGGCAATACAAGACAAAACAAGAGCAAAACTGCAAAACAGAATAAGGCATACAAAAGGTTTTACCTTGATTTTATAGTCACTGGAAGCCAAAGTTGTCAAAGACATACTATCCGCTCAATCAAGCGACTCTATGCAGAGGTAGACAAATTTAAAATTTGCTTGTTATTACAATTAATTACATCACAGCACGGTTTTCTGGCCATATTTTGGGTATCGTCAGCACATCTAGAACTTCATGCCTGTAACCAACAGAAGTACAGTATAAGGCTTGTGGCGTGTTGTTTTTTGTTTGATGGCCTTTTTAAAAGCCTTTGTTTGATGGCCTTTTATTATTACATTATTTTTAAAAATGTGTCGATTCCCCGTTGCTTGCAAAGCTAAATATTGTGATGCATATTCATAAGTTATTTACTGCCCAGATGCATCTTTAAAGCTTAGTTATATATCAATTACATATCTATTACAAATGACATTTTTCATTTTAAACCATTTTTTTTCCATCATCATTTTCATTCTCACCATCATGTACGCTGGTTTAACTCAGTGTAGTTTTAGCAAGCCAAGTTAACTGTACCTACCGACGTCTATCTATGTCTGTATGGTCATCACCTTTATCTGTATATTCAGCATTATTTAATTCAGTGTACAGTGTCACTTCTCCGCCAAAAACAGGCTGCGGCCTCATCAACAGCATCATCAGCCGTGCTAGATTTGCCTTTGTCGTTAATGTAATCGATATCCCATTAAAAAGTGTGGGATGAGGCTTTCATTCAGCAGCCAGGGGACGAATCCCTCGTTCGTTCATTACAGTGCGAATTCAATATCTCAGTGTACAGAGGCATGGGACGACGCAGCATTCTCGCCTTCGCAGCCTCAGATTGGGGCGGCTCTCGTACTTCTCAGGGAAAAGCTGGAAATTAGTTCCAGCGAGAAATGATCCCTCACCCTGCGAACCATTCAACCTAGCCTTCTGCTCCAGCTCGTGCAGCCTCTACACATCGAGCTGTAAAACCGGATCCAGGCCGTCGCATTGGCTCTTTGAGCCTGACACATCACAAAAGCTAAAATACTACCACAGTAATGTACACGATCTAGCCATAAACCCTCACATACAAGTGTTGGCTGTTAATCTCCAAGCTCAACCCGCCTTAAAAACAGAAAAGAAAAAAAACCCAGCTCCTCACTGAGAAAGGGGTAGCAGGAAATGATTGTAATCGGACAGCAGGTCATCCTTGCACGCTCTATTGTGTGCTGTATTTTAATGACCTTGGAGCTGAGCCCGGGAGGAAGATGCCCGTTTATACTGGACCAGGACCAGATCCTCAACTCCAGATCCTTGAAAGAACCAGTGAATAGAAGATGGTAAAAACTGACATCACGTCAAGAGTAAGCGGTGAACACCAACAGGGCTCCTTTGCTATCCGGCCACACTCGCCTAATTGGATATACTACAGCATCTTAATTAGAATTAATGATTGTGTGGTTTATGTACACGCCAGAATGGGATTTAACTCGAGGCCAGTCAGCTGCGTAGAGAGAGAGAGAGAGAGAGAGAGAGAGAGAGAGAGAGAGAGAGAAAGAGAGAGAGAGAGAGAGAGAGAGCAGAGAGAAAGAGAGAGATAAAAGAGAGAGAGAGAGAGAGAATACATAATGAGAAAGGGACAAGAGAGAATATTTATATACAGTAAATCCCCGCTTTTACGTGGTTCAGCAGTCGCGATTCCAGTCTCTCATGGATTTTTTCTGAGAACCAAACTAATAATTGTTTGCGGAAACTCCTGCACGTTCGCGAAAACTACAGATATCCTCCACATTTTTTTGCTTTTGTGATATCCAGGCCTCGTCCGCCAGGCCCCTCATCCTCGTTCTGGGTTGTTTATGTTTGGCTGCGGTGGTTAGCAAGGCAATCAGACGCGCCTGAACGGAATGAGCCCCCACTGCTCAGCACCGCACCCAAACATAAACAACCAGCACAAGGACGAGGGTGCGTAGCAGACGAGGGCCAGACAAAGAAAGCGCGTCTTGGGATGGTGAAACATCACTGCACTCAGAGGCTAGGGGTTTCAAAATAGCCAATCTGAAAACGTTATTTATTTCTCCTTGTCACTATACGCCGGTGCTCTTGGAACGTAACCCCAGGGTTTACTGTATAAGTGTGTAAAAGAGAGAGAGACAGAGAGTGAAAGAAAACATGTACAGCGGGTAAAATAAGTATTGAACCAATTTTCTAAGTAAATATATTTCTAATGGTGCTATTGACATGAAATTCTGACCAGATGTCAGTAACGGTAACAACCCATCCAATCCACACACGCAAAGAAATGTCCATAAATTGTTATGTGTAATAAAATGGAATGACACAGGGGAAAAAGTATTGAACACACGAAGAAAGGAACGTGCAAAAAGGGATAGAAAGTCATGACACCAGCTGAAATCTATCAGTAATTAGAAAGCAATCCTACTGATGTCTTAACTGATGTCCAATAAAAAGGTCCCATTACCAAGGTATCACACAAGAAACATCTCATGATGGGTAAAACCAGCTCTCTCAAGAACCAGCTCTCTTCACAACCCTATTGTTGCAAAACATACTGATGGCACTGGTTGCAGAAGAATTTTTAAACTCCTGAAGCTTCCAGTGAGCACTGTTGGGGCCATAATCCGGAAGTGGAAAGTACATAATTTCACCATAAACCAGTCACGACCATGTGCTCCCCGCAAGAGTGTAGACAGAAGAGTGAAAAGAATCAGAAGAGTTGTCCAAGAGCCAAGGACCACTTATGGAGAGCTTCAGAAAGACCTGGAATTAGCAGGCACAATTGTTTCAAAGGAACCAATAAGTAATGCACTCAACCGTCACTGCCTGTATGCACGCTCGCCACGCAAGACTCCATTGCTGAAGAAAAAGCATTGAAGTGAGTTTAAAGTTTGCTGAACTACATTTCGACAAGCCTGTGAAATACTGGGAGAATATAGTCTGGTCAGATGAGTCCAAAATTGAAGTCTTTGGATGCCATAATACACACCATGTTTGGAGTTCAAAAGGCACTGATTATCACCCCAAAAACACCATAATAATAGTGAAGTTTGGAGGTGGGAACATCCTGGTGTGTGGGGCTGTTTTGCAGCGCACAGCACTGGCAGACTTCATATAACTGAAGGAAGGATGAATGGAAAAATGTACTGAGACATCTGCTGCCATCTACCAGGATGATGAAGATGAAATGAGGGTGGACGTTTCAGCAAGACAATAATCCCAAACACAGCCAAGGAAACTCTTGACTGGTTTAGGAGAAAAAAAATAAAGCTGCTAGAATGGCCCAGCCAATCACCTGACCTGAATCCTGTAGAAAATCTATGGAAAGAACTAAAGCTCAGAGTTCATAGAAAGGACCCACGGAACATTCAGGATTTTAAGACTGTTTGTGTGGAAGAATGAGAGAAGAGAGAGAGAAGAGAGAGTCTAAAGCACCCAATGATTGCTTTCTTTCTTCTGTCAAATTCAACGAGTCACTTACAAACGGTACCAAAAATGATGAGCAAAAATCTTATCTCAGCCTTAGATGATCCACTTTAATAAGACAAAATAATAATCATAATTTCTAGTCATACAGTGCCTTTCTACTCAAGCATACACCCACTTACAAAGAATAGGAAAAGACATTCTGCATCCTTTTACCTCCTGTGACAAAACCAACTGACCAGCACTGTCAGCCTGGAGATGCACTTCTGTTTTTATCCCATTTTCCATCTCTGCTGAGACCTGATTTAAAGGGCTTGCCAGGACAGTCTAATTGATTTATTGACTCTTTGGGGCTCTCATTTGACCCAGCTGTTCTGTTTTGTTTCTGCTACACAGGAAAAAAACGTGGTGGAAAAGGAGGGCTATTAAAACTGCCCTGAACCAGAACCAGAGCTGAGGAGGGAATCCCCAAGAAAAAAAATCCCCCATATTCACACAAAGAAAGAAGGAGGGGGGTGCATCTGATGTCATTGCAGTTAACTACTACTACTATGATACTACTACTATAATAATGAGCTACTGGGATAGGAACAGTAGCCCACCACTACTACGCAGCCCACCACTACAAAACAGCCCACCACGTGGGACATACCCAGTCCTATAGGTTCTACGCTTCTTCTGCAAGGCTATAGATCTTTATGGTGTTTCCAATACTGTGTCCCTACCCGAGATGTAGCCTCTACAGAAGGTCAGCCGGTGCTGTGAGCAAACCAAACGCTTCGTGTCGCCGCAAGTAAAGGAGGCGCAACCCCTTCAAAGACCCAAAGACCCCCTCTCCTCACCGTACAAGGCGTTACGGGTGATCTGGCCTCCCATGGCTAAAGCACCCGGCTCCTCCTGGTGCTCGTCTCGAATCTCCTTTTCTCAAAGTTTCGCGCTGAAGCGTGCCGACGACATGCCTGTCTATACTCGTCCACACACACACATACACACCCACACACACACACGCCCACAGAGACGCTCGGAGCTCCGGCTCGCTGCTGTAAACACACCGCCACTCCTGCTTGTCTCATTCACAGGCTTCACACTCTCGTTTGCATAAAGAGGCGGGGCAGACTCTCTCGTTTTGAATAAAGGGAGGAGGGAGGCGGTGCCAGCGTGCTCGCTTTGAATAAGACACGGAGGCGTGGCCAGTTCTCTATTTTGCATAAAGGGCGGGGTTGACACGCCCCCTCCCTCCCTCCCTCTCTCTCTCTCTGCTAACGCTCTTCTCATGAGAACAACGGAGAAGATCCAGCAGCACGGTCAAATTGTCCTCTTTGAGCAGAAAAGATGGAATCAAAGAGAAAAATACCGTAACCATGACAACGCAACACTATGGGATGATATCTAAGAAAGGCGAAAAGCTTCACTGTTTGATCACGATGAAGGACCCATTCAACCCATTCACATAATGACATATGCTGTACACTACTAGGACAAAAGTTTTGGGACAGACTTGTTTTTCAGGGTTTGGGCGAGGCCCCGTACTTCCTGTGAAGGGCTTAATGCTTCTGCATACCAAGACATTTTGGACAAAGCCATATTTCCAACTTTGTAGACGCAGTTTGTGGAAGAACCTTTTCTATTCCAGCATAATGGTCAGGTGTCCCAATACGTTTTGTAGTGTAGCTCCACACTCCCTCACCATGGCTCTTTTCTTGATTCATCGACAAAAAAGACAACTGACATCAATCTATTTTTTAAGCCTTCTGATGTTGGATATTATCTTGAAAATGAGTGCTTTATTTTAGAATAAGCCCAGAATAAGAGCGATCTTTTGGGCCTCAGAAAGAAAGAAAATCAATGGACCCCCCCTAAGAAAAATGACTTTGCTTGTTTAAAGAATGTAATTTACATATTTACTAATGTTCACTCACATTATGCTGTCAAGTTGGTGCTCTCTAGGCACGCCACTCCCCCTACTAGCATCTAAAAACAAATTAAATGTTCACCTTAAATTTAAACTGCACTAATTATGTCACATTCATCTGCTGGGTAAGATAAAGCCCCACTGTCTCCCGAGAACTCTGTGTTATAATGTTGATAAAATGTATATTTTGATAATAATTTGAGTCATGCATGATCAATGAGAGGAACATAAATAGACATCAGGGTGTGTCGTGGATGCACAATTGTCTAAGAATATATAGATATACTGCACATTGGGCCCAAGTGTGACTGAACCCCCCTCCAAGTGGTTATTCCACTGGTTGAAGACCAGAAATAATCTTTAGAGCATCTGTAGCAGATCCGAAATTGATACTGCACTGACTATTCCCAATTTGATCTGATCAATGTTTTAATTTATTTGCTGCTATGTTGCTATTAATATAAAGATTTGCTCATTGTTCTAAAGAATTGCATTAAAAGAAAACTCTGAGGTTAAATAGCACAACCTTTTTCATTCTTTTTCATTTCATTCATTTGTTTATTCAGTGAATGCAGTTGCAGCACAATAAAGACTAACTGCATTCAAAACAGAACTCCATGTGAAACAAAAGGGTCAGCGGGAGGAAAACACATATGAATACGAAATTAAATGGTTACTAAAGTCAAAGTGCTACTGCAGCGAGCAATAAATGAAAGTTAGCACTGTGAAAATACACCATACCAGTTGGCGATTACTGATTTCCATTCACTGTTAGCATATTCACACTTGATCTTTCATTGTGTTTGTACTACAAGAGCAATTGCTTGCTGCTGCTCTACACAAAATAACCACAGAGGGAATATGATATGAGGACGGGTTCACCTTGACGAGGAAATATGATGCCAGGGCTTGTTCACCTTGACTCAAACCTGCCACCAATGCATAGGCAAACATTGTGCAAAGTGAGCTGAAAGCAGCAGAATATGTACCGTTATCAGATATTCTCTCAGACTTAGTCATCTTCTGTGTACTGTACACACGACTCTATTACAGTTACCTTCATTTGACCTCTCCTTGGTAGTCAACAGTGTAAAAAAGGCAGATAATATTGATCTGCTTCTTGGATAAGCCTATATTGATCTACGCTTGTGTTTTCCAACCTTGGTTCTAAAGCCCCCCCTGCTCTGCACATTTAATATTTTTCAATGTTCCTACAACACCTGCTACTAAACAAATTATTAATAACTAAACAAATAACTATCAAGTCTTTCCTGGTTGAAGTGTGTGTGTATGAACAGAGAGAACAATACACTATATGGACAAAATATTGGGACACAGCTGTTTTTCAGGCTTTGGGCTAGGCCCTGTACTGCTAGTGAAAAGTAATCTTACTGCTTCAGCAGACCAAGACAACACCATGCTTCCAAGTTTGGGGAAGAACCTTTTCTACTCCAGCATGACTGTGTTCCAGTGCACAAAGCAAGCTCCATAAAGACATGGTTGGTGTGGAAGAATTTTACATTTTCCGCATTTCGCCGATGCTTTTTATCCAAAGTGACTTCCATTCGCTAACTACAGGGGACAGTCTCCCTGGAACAACTTGAGGTCTTGCTCAGGTGCCCAGTGGTGGTCTGCTGAGGGTAGGATTCAAACCCATGACCTCTTGGTCCAGAGGCAAGTATCCTACCCACTAGGTCACCATCACCATATAATCACAACTTCAGTGTCCCACACAGAGCCCTGACCTCGAGCCCATCCAACACTTTTGAGATGAACTGGAACCGAGACTGCAGGTCAGATCTTCTTGTCCAACATTAGTGCCTGACCTCATAAATGCTCTACAGAATGAAATGGCATAAATTCCCACAGAAACTCCAAAATCTTGTGGAAAGCCTTTCAAGAAGAGTGGAAGCTGCAAAATTGAAGTCTGCAAAAGGGGACTAACTCCATTAAAGTCTATGTATTTGAATGCAATGTCATTAAAGTCCTTGTTGGTGTAGTGGTTGGGAAGGGAAGGTTGGGAACTACTGATCTACACCAAAGACCTGACTGACTGGAGAAAACCCACACGTCTGTATAATATGACCTGGTAGTGTTAAGGCCCTAGGACCTCTCGGAGAAAAAAAAAGGCCTCACGTTCCTTCCTCTCGGGCATTCTGAGACGACCACTTCTTCCATATGCTAACATGCCTTTGGCAGACAGAGCAAGTGACCCTGCAGAGGAAGAGTGCTGACCTAACCTGTCAGCACTGCTCTGTGCAGCCTCTTTTATTGCTGCACACTGTGCCGCACTGGAGCCGGTACAAGAACACCCATGCTGCTCTGAGATCAGTTTGCGGTTTTGTTGTAAATTCATAATTGGGGATGAGGTAGTTACCACACCATGGTATAAAACTCAATGAACATAAAAAAACATTTCATATTTTAATAGATCTTTGAAAGTTGCAACCATGTATTTAATATATGAGAACTCTGAGAACTGGAGATGGCTGGGCAGCTTTGCTTTATGCAAGAAGCCCAGACCTCCTCTGATAAACAGAGGTCAAACAGAGAGGAACAGGGAGAAGATGGAGTATTAGTGGGGTGTGAAAACATCATCACAGAAAATGGAGGGTCATTTTTTAAATACGCAATCAGACAGAAATGACAACAAGCTTCAAGTGTTGTCCTACTCCCCAGCTTTTCTCATTTCACAACTTCATCAATAACCAGCTTTTTAAGCAGTCATGGATGTAAACAGCTTTTAAAGTCAATTCAATTTTATTTATACGATGCATTTTGCAACCAGTGTTGTCAGAAAGCAAGTTTACATCGTGACAATCCGAACATTGAACAGTATCTGAACATTTGTTTCAATTGTAGTTATTTTTTTGCTATAAAGAACTACAAAAAGGTTTTAAAAGGTTTTGCAATATAATAAGAGTCTGCAAATTATTTCTGCGTTCAAAAGAGATTGCAAAAGCTCGTAATTTCTCCCTTGTGGCCCATTCAAACATACATAAAATTAAACTGAAAGAACTTTCAGCTGATGCCACATTTGTGTATGTAAGCAGTGGAGGAACTATTTTAATATGATTCGAATCAAATGAGTTATATCAACCTTTTTTTCCCCCCAAACATTAGTCACATCTTGACATGAAAAAAAAGCAAGTGCGGAGTCAAGGCTGTAAATGCATAGTATGAATGTAATTAAGCGCGTAACGTCATTACATGTGTAACAATGCATTTATAGCAAAATGGAAGTAAGTAATGACATTGCATCGTGGAGAACAAACATATTACTGAAATAAATAATTGGTATTTTATGTAACTGCATTGTTTATAGTGTTAAACTAAGTCCAATTAACACCCAGTCCACCACATTCATGTCATACATCAAACCCCCACCCTCGGCCCCCGTCCTCCGGCTCTAGCTTAATTAGTAAATTTTGCCACAACTGAACACAATCATTATTTTTCTTCATTAAAATTTCATTTAAAGTATTGTGAATAAAATGAAAATATTGATTTGTTTTCAGTCTACCTTTGTTGTATATATTGTGACAGAATCGTGAGCCTTGAATCGTTTATCAAACCAAATCGTGAGTTGACTGTATCGTTACATCCTTAAGGGTTATATATTGTCAGTATACTTTTAACAAAACAGTGATAATATTTCAATATAAATCGTGCAAGAACATGTTCATATTGTCCCATCCCCAGTCATAATTAAGATTACGATGTCAGTGGAGCTCCTAAACCACACAGATCAGCCTATTCCAGCATGAACCAGATGTTTTCATGTTGTCTTTGCAAATCATTTCTGTGGCCTTGGCACGGGAGACTCTGATATCATGCTAACTTTATACAATTATGCCTATTCATGACGGCCGCAATCATCAAAAAAAACCCTCAAATGTTGTGAATGGATCATGGCAAACGTCCTCTGGAGATAATTAACCTAATGAAAGTCTCTCACTCTCCCTTTCTTGATGGTACGGAAAGAATTATGCGTCGAAATCACGCTGGCAATAATATTTACTCCGCGGCCGTCCACCCCTTTTAACAATTAGAGCCATGGTAGAAGCCATAACAAACCATGGGGTTTTGGGCCAGAGCACAGCGACTTTGATCAAAATGAAATCACTGCTCACTCCAAAGCCGCTGTGCGGTCGAGGGCAATAGAGCAGGCATTCTGCCTCACACATGGCGTGCAGATTTTGCAGCTAGCATAGTTAGCACATGGAACGTGCACGTCATTAAGCAAACGGGGGGGAAGGCGTGTGAATAGAGCGAGATCGAGCTGTGGATATGCAGCCATCAGAAGTACCGTGGCCAGATCGGTCGCTGGCCTGTGCCCCAACACCGGGAGAGCAGCCAAGCCTGATTGGCTCCATGCAGCTGACTTTGAGGATTCTTCGAGCTGGGGGATCACGCGCTGCTCCAATCTCTGCACACTCCTAAAAATCAAGGTTCCTTAATGGTGCTTGGCTTGGACATTTGCTTCTAAGGAAAATAATAATTGGTATGAAACTTTGACTTTACACGGAGGTTCCTTAAACTTTAAAAAGGTTCTTCCTGCTCATGTTTTTCGTGTGACATCAAAAAACATCATTCGAGAGGTTCTTTAGACCATGGACTTTTGGATAAAACTTCAGCAGTTTGATGTCTACTTAAAAAAAAAAGATTATTATTTAAATAATAAATAATACACAGCTGGTGCCCTAGTGGTTAGGGAGTTGCCCCTGTGATGAGAAGGTCGTGGGTTTGAATACCAGCTCTGCCAGTTGCACCACTAAGCTGTTTTTTTATTATTAAAATTCTCGAACATCACTGCTGCATTGTCCTGTGGTAAACAAAGATGATCGAAAGCCAGTATGCTTTGGACAAATATGGACATTTTCCTCGAAACATTGCTAGCTCTTCTGAATTACAAGGTTGTAAAGGTACATAAACATGACTATAGCAAAATGCAAGCTAACGCTTGTATAGCCTGTATCATCATCTTATGACTGGGACCTCACCAACACACCCATCTAAAACCAGGAAGCTCTGACAAGTGTCATAGATAAGTAGCTTTGGCCTTAGCTGCAGTTTGAGTAGCAGATGATGTTATATAATAGTGTTGAACATTGATGGTAGACTTTCATACAATGTCTTTTCAATACACAGCAGTTTTGGCTTTTGAGTCTTGGTTCCTCATGAGGTTTCTTCCTCCAGCTATAAGGACTTTTTCCACGCCTCTGTCGCCTTTGGCTCACTAGGGGCTTGGACCTGGATTCTGTAGAACTGCTTTGTGACAACATTAGTTGTAAAAAGCGCTATATACATAGAATTGAATTGAATTAAACTGAATTGGATTGAAGTGCATGTATGTATATATATATTCCTAAATGACTTCATTCAGATATCTGAGGGGAAACATATGAAGGAGAAACCTCCTAGTCTGGACCATTTTGTTTACTACAGGTTGTGATAGCCCTACAGCGTCCTTTTTTCTCATAGAGAAACTAACTTAGACACAGCAGCCATGAATGCCAGCATGACGTCAGACTTCAGACTTCAGTCTACTGCATATGAAATGCGTTAATTCATGGACTACGGACTCTCAGTTTTTCTTCCAACAATATTTACCTCTCTGGACACTTAGTGAAACCAACTCTGTTAGCCATGGAGGGCCTATCTGTCTATAATCTTGTTCATTAAGGCCCCGTAAAGATTGTCGTTCCTTTCTCTCCGGGTCGACCTGAGGAGGATGGGTTCCCTTTTGAGTCTTGGTTCCTCCCGAGGTTTCTTCCTCCAGCTGAGGGAGTTTTTCCTCGCCTCTGTCGCATTTGGCTTACCCACTAGGGGCTCTGACCTTGACTCTGTAAAGCTGCTTTGTGACAGCCTGGTTATAAAAAGCGCTATATAAATAAAATTGAATTGAATTAAATTGAATGAATTTGATGAACATTTGAATGAATTTGATGTTTGTATGAAAGGGAAAGTGGCAAAATGTGCTCTGTGATTTATGCTTGATGTCGTGCATGGCACTATTTGTATGTGCGTAGATGAGCACATGCTATTGCTTTCAGCTCTGATGCCAGTTCATGGTCCTTGACTAAGCCTTTGACGATGCCTCTCTGTGCTTTTTAAACCCAGACGTGTATTGCTTTACATAATGTACTCTGATAAATAAAACACAGTGGACCGGCTCTGTTAATAGACCAGCCTATTACACGGTTCATTCCATGGTGAGCTGCTTCAATTTGCTGTTTATAAATAGCTGTATTAATTACACTAGACCCACTCACTGTGTCCATGCAGGGTTCTGCACATTGTCATTTTGAAATCTCTAACATTGGATAGTGCCGTGGATTACTTAAATGAATGCCATCCGGCGCACTCAGTACTCATGAAATACTGAGAACCCAGCTAGACAACAAATACGATCCTGATTTGGATGATTTACAAAAAAATTGAAATCCTAGACTATTTTAAGCACTATATTTTACTGTTAAATTGTTCAACATATAAAGCAAGTTGTAAATCTTTGCCATAAACGTACATTGTGTTCTATAACAGGAGTAAGAAGCTATTTCAGAATCAGCATGTGTGTAATGCTGCTTAAGGCAGATCTAAAACATGGACCTTTTTTACTGTTTTATATTGCAGTTTTACAGTGGATCGTAAAGTAACTAATTCAGAACCTATGATATTCAAGTAGGAGCCAATTAGCCTGTCAGCTAATTAATCAGACTAGTACTAGTTAAGAAAATACAGCAAGTTTAAACAAAACTATCAGTGGTCCATGTGAGAAGCAAAACTGCTGTGAGGTAGTCATAGGCGTGTGTTTACATAATATTTTACAATGGTTTTAAATGCAGCTCAGCTCAGATTTTATTTATTATCTGGTTTGTAAGTGTTATTTTATACAATGGCACTTTTAACCATTTTTTGCCAAGACATGTTTTATTTTTGAAGTTCTTTAGTTTTCCATTAAAGCTACAAAGCTAGAGTACCCAGACATAACAGAAGATTTAACGCCATCAGTTAGCACTGTGCAAACTGCATGCCTTGTTTTAAATTGTGTCAAGCTTTTAAATAGACTTGCTTATGTGGGTTCTGTCACTGGATAACATACTGTTACAAACAGAAAATGGGCAAAGGTACAGACTAAATTCAGGCTTCGCAAAGGTTGCTAATGCTGTTTTAGCCATGCTACGTGTCCATTTTACACAACTAATCCCAACCCCAATAGAGGAACATACTGTACCTGCGAGATAAGATACTATTGCCACGGTATCTGTGTTTGCCTTGGCTGTATTTCTTTACTGTTGACTCTGCGTGCGGCCTAGCAGCGTAGAGCATCTGCTGCCAACTATAAAGTGGTCTGGTGTGATTTATAGACCCTCTTACCATAAGGTAGTGTCCCAGCCTGGGCTATATATGAGAACATACGGTTCTGTGCTGTTATCTTTGCGTCAGTCTTCAGTATGCTGTTTAAAATTTGTTCTTTAAACCTTTCAAGTGTCAGGCAGTAGATTCTAGCAGCAGTCTTCACGCAGGCTGATCGGGTTGCGGTTGGTGGGACGTTTTTGTGTCCTGCCGCAGATGTGAGGCTATCTTCAATCTGTTCAGCCTTTTTATGGCAGCCGTTACTTTAGGGCCCTGCTCCGATCCAGAAAATTTACACTCTCATTCACTTCGCTTAGGTACTTCCACATGTGATAACCCATGACACCTGGGGAGTACAGAGGTGTCTCTGAAAGGGGGGTACAGATGCTTAAACTACTTTGGCAAGCAGGCCGACAAAATAAGCTAGATGCATTTCCTCGAGAAAATGTAAAGTGTGATTCCCTGGTTGCTGTAAAGCCAGTGTTTGGAAAAATCTAAACCTTTGTGTTATGGGCAAAAAAATGGGTTAAATATAAATAGTGTTGGGCAAGTTACTTCAAACACAAAATGTGTTAATTATTACTTGTTGCTGTCATTTCAAAGTAATTCATTACATTACAAGATTACTGTATTTAAAATGTAACTCATTTCACTACTATTGCATTACTTTTAAGTTACTCTCACCAAAATAACTGGAAATATGGATTTGGCAATCTAAATGTAGCTC
>JBBPCY010000142.1:11629987-11652678 GCA_037974405.1 Brachyalestes nurse | reverse complement strand
GTTAGCTCCCTATATAGCAAACACTATGTAGTGAATGAGTGAACGAGTGAACAAGTGCACTTTTCGGACACAGCTCATGTCCATGTAAGTTTAAAGTGATTCTATTGGTCTGTTCATTGTGTAATTCACATAATGTCAAGGGCAGCTTTCAAATGATGAAAAACTGGTAAAACAAGCCTTTGTTCTGACAGCAACATTATGACGACTGCTACACACATGCTACTTGCGGGCTAACCCGAACTGGACAGCTTTGTGAAAGTAGGGCTGAAATCAATCCTATTATTTAATAATACCGGCTGCTCAAATTGTAGGCTTCAACAGCCAAAAACACTTGACAAAACTTGACCACACTTGACAACGCTTGCTGGTGTGTGGTGGGGTACTTAAGTGAGCTTACCGGTCTTATGATATCATTAAAAGTGCAGTGTTAGCTTGCATGTAGCCTTTATTAAGTAGTAATGTTTCTATTTTACTACTTTCTAACCTTGTAATTTGAATGACAGTGATATTTTAGGAGAAATGTATCCAGTACAGGGGTTACAGTCATTATTTAGTTAGAGAGCATGTAGCATACAGGCCTTCACTGTCAGGGTGGGAAACAGTTTCTTCCCATCAGACTCCTAAATCAGAAAAGAACTTCATAAACACACTCCTAAACTGAAATGCTACATTCAGATATTCAGCATAAACGATCACACCAGGGTGAATATCACTGGAAGTGCCTTTTCAGGCCCACGATTTCCATAAATTCAAATCTTAATTTTCTGTTCTTTTTATGTCCTATTATAAATAATAGATATTCAAATGTATATTTGCTGAGCTCCTGCACATATTTTCTGTTATTATATGTAGTAATAACAGTGTATGACTGACAGGGTGGACATTTTGGGAGAACGACAGGGTGGACATTTTGAGTTGTCAGTTAACATTTCAGGTCACTACAAACTGTCATTAGCTAACTAGTTAGTCTGTTGTTGAAAAGAATTTTATGTAATTAAACTTGCATATTTGAACATTTTGTACACAGATCATGTCCTCATATATTATGCTGATAGAGTGGACATGGTAAGCTTGGGTAGAGCAAGTAAACACAACTTATACCTGGAAAATAGGTCAATCCCAAGATCATCAGACACATTTACGTCAGCAGTTGAATTTCCCGCCACTGAGTAGAGAAAAAAACAGTTGTTGTGAGGTCACTGCAGCAGATGACCTTTTCTTAAAGGAACATTTTTCTCAATATGACATCTTTCATTATGGTCCTACAAGTAAAATCTTTTAATTTTTTATGAACTGAATTGTTATTTGTATTACCAAATGATAAATGTGAGCAAGGTCTTATTTATCAAAATAGTAATTTAAAAGAAGAAAAAAATATTTTTTGATACATTTTTTTCATATTGAAATCTATCAAGTGGTGTAGGGGCCAAACAGCATGTATCCTATCACACAAAATTCTCTTTTTTTATTATCTACTGTACATTTTGTCCAAGTTTGCTGCAGTTCTATGGGCTTTTATAATGACTTTTACATATTAACTTATTAATGTTACTCCTACCATTGCAATCTTTGGCTTTCTGCATATTTAATGCCTCTGCAGCTAGTACATAATGCCTGCCACAGTACTATATTCATTCACACTAGTACAGTTAATTTATTTATTGATTTTTTAATGTCAGTTTGTTATGCATAATTTGAAAAAGCCAGCTTTAAATTAAAACACCATGAAAAATTGACTGAAAAATAGTCAAAAAATACATAGAAGAAAGGCTTTTTACATTAATGTCACAGTACTATATTCATTCACACTAGTACAGGTCCTGCTTTTGTTGGCTGCACTGTATGTTTCATGTCCTGAACAATTAGGGATATAATATATAACAGATGTAGCAAAGTGAGCTCTCCCATTGGCTAGGACTTCAGCTGCTGGATAGAAGCCCTGGCCCATCAGATTAACCACCAATATAATTATAGTGACATCAGAATCTGCCTCCCATTGCAAATCATGATTGACCAGTTTTATGAGAATGAAAAGGCCTTCTGGAAGTCCTAAATATGTCACTTACTGTGAATAGCCACACCAGCCATCCAAACCAGTGGATTTCAGTTAGATGGCAGAAAGTAGAAACTCTGCGTTAGGACTGAAGGAATATCTCTAGAAATGTTACACTGTAAAAAATATAATTTTAAATTTGGTAGTTAAAATAATGTAAAACACAGATTATTGATTTGTTAACTTTCTATTACAAGTTTAGTAAACTCAAAAAGCAACCAGGTTATTTAACTTCTTTCTGTACTTACTTTAGAATTATTTCTATACTCTACACACATATTGTGCAAGCATCAGATAAGACAAGGGAAGTCATTTACAAGCTTCAGAGGCCCATATTTAATCTACACGCTTCTAGAGTGTCATAAGGGGCTCAGACAGAAATGAGATTTTTTGCATTTCCCTTGTTTTTAGCTCATATTTTCATTTTTATGATCAGAACTTAAATTGTAGCTCTAATAGTTAAGGGTGGCCTCTGCAAACTGACAGCATGTCCTCAGAGATGTATACAGAGTCAGCTAGCAGACTCTAATCAAAGAGATTTCTGTTCTGTCAAATTGGTAGTTGTAAAAAGAGACGTTTGGACGGGCCGGTGTCTGATCTCATCTGGGTTAATGGGTAAGTGTGTGGTCTTCTTCATGACTGTTTGTTTCAGTAACACAGTATATGTGCTGTAAAGGTAAATATGAGTTGGGCAGCTTGAGAATTGTTTCTGAATGACTCCAAGTCATAATTACATGGTGGGAATCCTGAGGTAATTTTGATACCTGAGATTACAACATATGATTTCAAACGTCTTTTATTACAAACAGAGCAGTAAAGTTTGATGCCAGTGACCAATGTACCCATGTTTTCTACTTGAAATAACTAGAATTGTTGTACATCAGCAATTTCTGGTGTACAGCATTTAATATAATCGGTAATAGGGATGGCCTGACACACAGATTTCATAATGTTGTAATGTACAGTATTGTGGTTTTTGCTCTAAGGTTGTGAGTCATCTTTGACAGAAATATGAAAACTGGCTTTTTTACAGAGAGAGAAAGAGACAAGAGAGAGAATGGTTCAAGACCAACAAGAAAAGAAATGAAAGCATTATTATTATTATTATTATTGTTGTTGTTGTTGTTGTTGTTGTTATTGTTGTTGTTGCTGTTGTTTTTGATCATAATAATAATAAAAATAATGATAATAATAATGCTCATGATAATAATAATAATATATTTAAAGATATTAAGGTGTATAATATATTTTAACACGTTTTTTCCTACACTTCAAATATTGGATTATTGGTTAGGGGAAACTTTTTGGCTCTAAAAAGTCTGTAAGTTGTTATGAAGGCATTTTGAGAACTTTTTTAATAATTACATTTAGGAACATTCTTATGAACTTCGTAATGTCTGCCATTTTTCCTCAGGAAACCTGTGAATCTGGACCTTGGATGTCTCCTCTAAATATTACAAATCTGTGTTTCTAATAGAACAATGAAAGCAAAGATTTGTCAGTATATCTGAAATTATAAATATATGTATAGCATTGAAGTTATTTGGATTCAATCCATAATGTGTTTCACAACTTACCTACCGAAAAAAGATCATTCATATGTATAACACCACTGAAAAATGTCATTTTCTTAAAAAGTTTTGAAATTCTAACACTATTTTGTATTGACTGGAAGAGGTGAAATAGCAGAGTCTCAGAGCGTGTTCATACTACACTTCACCATCCTGTTTAAAGAACTGTGTGGGCCAAAGTACATCCATTGTACATCCATTCATAGTCCATCACACCCTAAACTGATCATTCCTCATCAGTCATCTCCCTTTGTGTGTTTGTGTGAGCATTAAAATATGACATGAACTCAAGAGCAGGATTACATTAGTGTGTGCTTTTCAGTAGTGTGTTGCATTATGTACTCTCCATTTTAATTATGCCTTTTTTATCAGAAGAGCTTTTCCTGTTTGACCTGGGCAGTCGGGGGCAGTATATGCGTGTGCATGTGTGTGTGCGTGTCACATAATCATCTTAGTGGATGGCAGCTTTACATAATGTGTTTTTGATACCCCTTTCACATCCATCTCTCTCTCTCTCTCTCTCTCTCTCT
Organism: Brachyalestes nurse; assembly: GCA_037974405.1. NCBI lineage: Eukaryota > Metazoa > Chordata > Actinopteri > Characiformes > Alestidae > Brachyalestes > Brachyalestes nurse. Next base: position 11,648,524 of record JBBPCY010000142.1, on the reverse strand, counting down.
CTCTCTCACACACACACACACACTCACACTGAAACAGGATGCCAGGTAGTAAATTTGGCACATGTTTTCAGCTACATTTGTGTTTTGTTGAATGATGTCTGCATGTGTGCGAGAGTGAAAAAGAGAAAAACAGACAGACAGAAAGAGAAAAAGACAGTGAGAGGAAAAGAGCAAGAGAGAGTGAGAGAAGGAGACATACAGACACATAGACAGAGAGAGAGAGACAGAGAGAGTGGCAGACAGACTTTCAGACTAACAGGCGGAATTATATTGGAGTGAGAGAGTGAAAGTGTATCACCGAAACCATGAGCGCCGGCACCATTATAGCAGCACTTTTCAAAATCATTTGTTTAGTCCCCCCACCTTTCCCCTTCCGGACAACAGTCGAGACCTTAGCGTACATTAAAAATGCTTCAGGCGCCCTTGACGGAAAGTCACTCATCTAAAAAGTAAACAGTTAATTGTTAAGAGATATAAAGGTGTGAGAACAATGTGTGTTCGGTTTAGTTTAGGAATTCACATCACTGGGGACTGAATTCAATTGTCGGTTTGGCTCTAGGAAAGCACATGACTGTATATCGCACACACACATACACACACACACACACACACACACACACACACACACAGGTTATCTATTCGGTTCCTGAGAAAGCAGAAAATGAAACGGCTAAAGTAGCAGGATTGGAGACACAAAGTAACACTACAGGAACATGTTCATATATTCATTTCTTATGTTATTATATCACGAAAACACACGCTGCCTTTGCTATTTGTGAGCACTTCCTAAAGAATAGACCAATGAATGTGGTTCCAGGAAAGAACAGTGTTTTTTCTGCAGTAGAATGACAGTTTTGGAGATACTGGTGTTTGGTCTGATGATGATTTTTTATAGCAAGCAATGACCAGATAAACAATAAAAGCACAGAAGAACAGAAGCAAGGAGACATGTAGCTTCAATTTCAGTGTAACAGTATCACCTGGACATACTGTGGACATCCCAGTGATTCAGATAACTACAGAGGTTTGACAAGGTGGAATTACCTGCTGCCAGTTAGAAGCCTTTCCTACCATTTGTGACAAACAGGTCAAACAACTTCATTTCACTCAGTTTTGTAGTAAAATTGCACAAGACGGAGGCTTCCTTGGGGAAATTAGGCTGAGATTTTGGGTGGACTGGGATATCAGTGGTAGAATGTATATGTTAAATGGTGCTAATGCTGATTTACAGTCAGTGAAATAAGCACATTTTCAAAGAAACAACCATGTGTGAAAAATAAAAATAAGAGTGAGTGTACAATGGTACTTTCTTATCTTGGAAAGTAACAATCAATTACAAATGAACCATAAAAAAGGAGATTCAGAAAGATTATTCATTGAAATGCTTCATTCATTAAGTCATAATTAAAGACTAGTTTTACAATCAGTGACAACAGTCATTCCTGTAGTGCGCCTCTAAGTGCAAATGTTCAGTTTGAGACAAGAAAGAGTTTTAATTTTAGTGCTGTAACAAAATAAATGGTTATGGTTATAAACATTTTGGCATTTAGTGTTGCGATTGGCTGGGCCATTGCAACTTAGGTGGTTCTTGTAATTAAACGCACCATATATCTGTTATTATAATACTAGAATCATTATGAGCACACTGTTATTTGATATCTGTGATCCTAACTATTTCCAAATCTCTCCTTGAGGAAGCTCAATATTTATAGTAACCACCTAATACCTAACAATATGAGTCCTTCATAAAATTGAATGAGGTGCTGCTGAAGGAGTCCATGCAGTGACTGGAAGTCATGAACCAGACCTCTGTACTGTTAACTGTATGCTTCTAACCAAGCAAAAAGATGTTATGTTTATATAATTATGTCATAGACTATGTTATATGTTATAGACTTATATTCATGTTTTTTGTATTCATTCCAACATTAAACAGAGTTTTACAAACATTTTGTGCTGACAAAAACACACTTACCATCATACTTGTGCTATAGTAATGAATATATGACCAATGACCCATTGGTTTTAAATGTAAATGAAAATGACTGTCATTTTAATCACTAGTGAAACTGTGTGAATGCAAATGATTTATTGGAAGCCTCAGCAGAAAAACAAATGACTGGTCAGCTTTCTCACAGCTGGAACTTAGAATGGAAATTTTTCCACATTTCCAATCAGATTCGCTCCACTCAGTTCCGTAATTAAATTGCAGAAGAGACTGCGAAGCTCATGATAGCTTGAATTGGTATTAACACATGCATAATGTATTATGCAGTACTCTACACATACTCGCACACACACTTGCGCACTCACACACAAATGATGTCGCAGCACATGGACACACATGGCCACCCTCCACCTGCCGAAAGGATTACGTTCTCTGTTACATTGCAAATTATGTAAATCCAGCACAGTTACAGTTGTTCTCCATCACAAAGGCAATAAAACAATCCTTTCCTCGGATCTGATTCTGAGGTCATCTGAGGTGACTTTGCTCACTGTTCGGCGGCAGGCTCTTCATCATACAGGGTTTGATTATCCGTCCGATAAAGCCACGCGCACACACATTGCCTGAACGGCCGCGGTACAGAAATAATGAAAGGGGGAGAGAGGAGGGAGAGGAATCTGGAACTCTGGAGAGGCAGAGGAATAAAGGGAAATTATTATTCCATTGAAAGAGGTATATTAGTTAGAGCATGCAGTAAAAAAAAGTGTGCGTGTGTGTGGTGTGTGCGTGTGTGTGGGAAGGAAGAAGACAGAAAGTGAACAAAGGAAGTAGGAAGAAAGCAAAACAGGAGAGAGAGAGGAGAGTGAGAGAGAGGAGAGTGAGAGAGAGAGAGTGAGAGAGAAAGAGAGAGAGAGAGAGACATTATCTCAACCCCAAAGCTTCAATGTTGATATTTATTGTATTAAAATGATTTATTTTCAAATGAAATTGAGAATTCTGTTCTTTAATACTCTAAACTGAATTGAACTGAATTTAAATGAATGGAACTGAAATGACAGAGAGAGAGAGAGAGAGAGAGAGAGAAAGAGAGAAAGAAAGAGAGTGAGATGAGCTAGAAGGAGGTCTCTGTCTCCCAGTGGTCTTTTTACTACATAATGTAGTGCTAATAGGCAAGTGTCTTTTTATGAGCTGCTACAAACAGCCACTGGAGCAGCAGTTCTCCAGCGCTGCACTCTGAGGGCTATTTTTCCCAAGACGCCTGAGGTTTTGAGGTAATGTACTAAAATACATTACTGAGGGTGTGGTAGTAACATTTTATTTGCTTTGCGCTGTGTAATCACGGCAAAGCAGCACTCCAGAATACCAAAGCGCTGATTGTGTAACATTTTCTTGTTAGTACATTGAACAAAAGCACAATTAAATCACCATGAAAATGAACTGAACTGTTCAATGAATGACTGTGCGAACCACTTATGCAACTGGTTCAGCTGTAATGGTGCAATGTTCCTGAAACATTTAGAAAGCATGACTGAGAGTGGGATGCTCTCTTTGAATAGAAAATATAAATTGTTCAAACAACAAAATGGGATTTCACTTTCACCGCAAAGGAATTGGCCATGTAGGTCAGTTTGTTTCAGAGCAGTTAAATAAAATCCATAGAAATGCATTAAACCAGAGGTAATAAAATGTCCTGCTGATACTTTTGGTTATGAAATATCTGGATTTAAGCTCAATCTTTTATAGCCCATGACTTTATGATGTAATCCTGATTTCATGTTGACAGGGGCTGGGACAGTTGATCATGTATTTAACAGTAAGGATTATATAAAATTGAACTAAAGATTACAGGACAAGAATTTCACTGCTGAATCACTGAGTGCAGTTTTCTAACAGCCAAGGCTGATGGCCTTTTTACTGTAGCTGTAGCTGTAGCTGTAGTCACCAACGAAAATAAAGTGTGTTGTAACAGCTTATTAAAACAAGTGAAGAAAAAAATTGAAGTACATTCAAAATAGAAAAAATGGCAGAACACTTACAGAGACTGGACTCAGGCAGAAATTAATTTGCACTTTGCAATTAACATTAACTAATTAGCAAATGAGAGAGGCTGTGAAATGCTTTACATACTGTCTATAGGTTTCTATAATGTGTGATATTCTTGTATATTTCTGTATACGTGTATCTGTTTTTGATGTGTTTTTGATTATACACCACAGTGCAAAAAGCTTCTAGAAATGATGGCCCACAGACACAAAGCAATCTGAGTTATTATTAGCTTTGTCAGTGGGGGAGAAGATTGGAGAAAGATGCTAAATGCACTCTCCAGGATCCTGAACAGCAGTGTGTCTTCTTCCTTTCAAAAGGTATTGTCTCTGCTGAGACTCTGCCGAGACGTGTCCCGCTATGCCATTACTGCCTAGCTGCCTCATTCAATAAAACAGCATCAGAGTCACAGTCCAATCATCATGCTGTAAATCTGTGATAAATCTGTGTGATCAGCATCACTTTATTTTTTCAGAATATATCAGAATAGTTTCAGAATATATCATTCACTTCCCAGTCCATACAGGCCATATGTGGAAACTAACCTGCAAGTACAGCCTGTTTTAAAATTCATTGTTCTTGTAATATCATAAAAACTAACATCCTATTCCACTTATGGTGGTTTAGCCCCCATTTTCACAATGCAGTTGCAAGGAGTGTTGTAGTCAGGAAGGCTTGTCAACTGAAGCGTAATGCAGCCCATCAGAATGGAGGTCAATAATAGTTATCAATATTAAAGGCAGCCTTTTGATTCTGAAGGACATAAAGAGGTTGTAAAGTAGTCATGGAAAATTGTGTGGTGCTAAACTGCTAAACATAGGGTAAAAAAATAAAATGTTAGAAATATGTGGAAGATACTCTCTTTACAGTAACACTGTCTTTCTCTGTGTACATCTGAATTGTTACCATCCTACCTTATATTGGCCTACATTTATATTTTCTTGTTTCTCATACGTGTGCATATGTACAGATAATGTATCTGAATAATGAAATAAATATGCTTCTCTGTGTACTTCTAGTTTTCCTTAGTGCTGCTATAATTTTTCAGTTTTGTGCACAGTTGCTAAGGCTGCTGAGCTAAAGATTTGACAAAGATAACAGTAAGTGAAGGAAATGTGATTTGTCTGAATGTTCACAAGTGACCACTACTGTGTACTGATAATCAAACCTCTTTTTGTTTAACTGTCATTAAGTCGCATATCTTTAGTTACAGTATTTGTATTACTCGAAATTAAATTGACTTGCAATTCCCTTTCCAAACAAGACAGAAGCTGTTTTAACGGCTCAGCTTTTTTGGCAACTCCACACTGGCCTCCCTGCCATCGGAACCATTAGGATTAAAAACCTGATGGCCTTGCTATTGAATTCTAAACACCACAAACCTTAAAATGAACATAATTCAGTAAAATGAATACATGTTTACATTGTCTGCTGTTTGGCCAATTTAATAGAAAACCATGTTAAAAAGCTTTAGGTCCATCTTCAGGACAAGACTGGGTCAGATGCAGCATCAGTTAATCAATGAATAGATCACAAAGACCTGACTCTAGAGTCGTACAGCTGAGTCACTAGCCAAACCTGCTAAATGAAGATGACTGATTTTCCAGAAGAAAACTGGATCTGGATTGGGGTTGTCTGCTATCTGAGAGGTCAGCTGTTAAAACCATTAAGATTCTTTACACTGTAAAATCAACCACTTAAATTTCGCAGTGTAGTTCCTGAGATGCTGAAAGGCTTTTTTTCCATCTGTAAGCTTGATTCCGACATCTCCCAGAGATCATCTGCTCGGCTTCAGCTTAGTGGGAGTGAGCACTGCCAGCAAGGCCATGTCCCCTAAGAGCATCACTACTTTGCGTTTTCTATGAAATTAATAAACATCAAGGAGGATTTAAAGGCTGGATTTTCTGTACATCAAATCTACATTGGAACTCTTTCACAGGGGAAAACATAAGCTGTCTGGAAGTGTTAGTAATGTTAACTGAGGTAACACTGCTAGCAAACACGCTTTAGCCACTAGTAAAAGTACTTACCTCAATTTCACAATATATTTGCTTCAGTTCAGCAATGTTATTTGAAATAAACTGAGGTAAACATAATTTTTCAAGTGTGTGTGTTTTGTCCTGCAGCCTGACTCCATCAGCCCAGGGAGCTCTGGTTTTAGGAGTGTTTAGAAAATAGAATATAAATATTCCCTGGTTAGGAACTCCAACACTAATTAATGGCACATTTAGTTGATGTTGTGTATATGTCATTTCTGTTTGTGAGTCTGAGAGTGAAGGGTTAGTGGACGGTTGCAGATAGACTGTCTGAAAAGGTTGAGCTAGTACATGGCCAAAAAAGTCACCAATATGGTTTTTTTTCTCAATTTGTTTTCTGAAATGGCTTTTAATAGTAAAAAAAAGTTTTTCATACCTCTGATACATCATTGTACACCCTCACACTAAAACAATAGCCATATTCATATATAAACTGTTTCCCCTAGCTATATTAGATTGCTTATTTTGGCTAAACACTGTGCTGATCTAGGGCTGATATTGGACACTTTGTCTACAGTTATGCAGATTCATGTGTAGAATCAATTGAAGCTTAGCATTTTCTCTATCAAGTATCAAATGATGATATTAATTCATAATTGAGTTGGATTTTTTGCTCAGAAACTAGTGCTTCAATTCAGTTCTGTGATTTACCCGATTGATATAATTACAGTCATGGCATCCTTAATAGTGACTGGTAAGACATAATATTACAAATGCTGTTTAATTTCTTTTGACAAGTCATTTACTATCATATGGGATCTGTTAGAATTTTTGACATATTAGTGAAAATCCAGTGCTGCAGTTTTTGCTAAGATGTTTGTAAGAATTGGGGCAGATGCACATGCAAAGAGAAGATTTATTTGAGAACATAAACTCTGAAACACTATACAAATAATAAAAAAACAAATAGAGAAACATAAGACAATGGACTAGAGACAATTAGGTGGGGTTACAGTGGATCAACCTGGAAAGTAGACTAATACAGGTATGTATACGGATACGGGAATAGAGAAACCTGGGTGAGAAGGGATAACAAACACACACAGGAGACCACACTGATCAGGTGGCATGATAAGGCCGGAACTGGGAAACAAAACAAAAACCACATGGCACGGGCAGAGCGTGACCAAAAGGGAGCAAATTTAAAACAGAGTGTTACAATGTGAATCAAACTATCAACAATACTAATGTAAAACAGCTGGAATTACTTTTTATACCTTCCTTGCAATAACAGTGAGTTGATCATTGATAATACTGCTAAAGTTGATAATATGAATACAACTGGAAGTTAGATTTTCTGAATTTATGATCGACTTCAATGCAGCTTCTTTCTGTGGTCATGAATATAAATGTTACCACCATTAATAAGCATTTTACAAAGAAATAATTCTGAAACCTCATTTGGAAAATTGGATATTGGGCACTGGACTGATGGGAAAGTTCCAGTTTACTGTTGCTAACAGTTCTGTTGCTTTGTAAAGTGGAAGAACATCCTATGATTTATGATAATCACACAATGTAGGACACTGAAAAAAATATTTTACCAATGAGAAAAGTGATACTTTTCATACAAACATGCAAATCAGATACACATGGATAAATAGATTACATCAACATAACTGATGTAATAATCTTTCAGTTTACTTCTTTTGACAAGAATTTTGTTGATATAATTTTGTTGTTATTCATGTGAAACTGACTGCCACATCTGGATCATAAATGTAAAGTGTTGCTTTTTACCAGTGCTCTGAATCCTTCCAAAGCACTTCTTCAAATAAAACAACTTGTGTGTGCGACATAATGTGCATGTGCGGTTTTACAAATTAATTTGATTAGTTTCATTAATTGATTTAGTTTTGAACACTATTGAATGCATTATTTGAAATAGCACAGGAATGGGTTTATCTGATTCTGTTTCTAAAATGAATGAAGCCTGTCAGTATGAATGTCCTAAACTCTTTTGAACTGATGAATACATCTTTGCAAATGGCCTGACCTAAAAATATGGCTTCCAATAAATCATTCAGAAAGGAGCTGTCTGCGTTTTCTCGAGACATAAGGCTGCACTGCGGGATCCAGGTCTCAGAATTAGAGAATCTCTCACAAATGGATGCCACAGGAGTTAAAATCATTAGATTTTGCCTTCATCTTGCCTGAAAATATTTTGCTGGCTTCTTTGCTCCACAGGCCATCTCCTGATTGAAAGCCTTGCTATTACTGAGTCACAGTCTTACAACCTGCTCAGAACAGCATTAGCCATACAAGTGATCACTGTTGCCTGAAGAGAGAACTGAGCCTGTAATGAAGGAGAACAGTCAATCCGCTGAAGTTTAGAGGCCTTGATAAAACAGCTAAAGAATCTACATTGTGATTAACCTGAAAATTCATTTGATCTTTTAGAATAAAATAAAAGGTTCAAGTGATAAGAAATAGGAAAGACTGGGTTCTACACAGTAAAATCCATAGTTCTGCATTATCACCTCTTCATTTTCAACCAAGATCTTTAGCTGCCACGTCTGCAGCATGCGATCAGTCTGCATGGACAATAAATTTGATGCAGTTCTTTGTAATTAGTAAAGGAACAGAAGATCCGCTGACTCAAAACCTACTTTGAATTAAATGGGCAGCTGCTCCACCTGAGTCAGGTTTTCTGTTCTTTTTTTACAATGCAGCAGCTCAAGATTAGGTTGAAAAATATTGAAGTATTTTTCTATTAAGTTAAGCTGGACACTGAGTCCATTCAGCAAAACCACGGTAATGCAATGACAACCATTGCTTTTCTTCATCTGAACTGTTACTTTTTCATTCACATCAAAGGCTTCATTTGACTTAAACAAGAGCATTTAAACTGTTTCTTACCTCACGAAATGCATTTTTTAGGCTTTTAAACAGTAGAATGAAATAAATAGTTAATCAGAATCATAATTTTCTTTGTGTTTTCAAAGAGAGAGTCAGAGAAAGTATTATAAACTATTGATAGCCACTCGAAACTTGATGTAAAAATGGAAATGTGACTGTGGCTACGCAGCCACTAAACTACATGAAAGGGACGGAGAGGCTATAAAGAAGTGTGGAGGAGGGCCAGTAGTATGAGTGGTCTCTGAAAATCATCCCACTTTATTGAGATAACAGAGAGCTAACCCCAGCTCATGTCACCCCAGGCGACTGCAGCCTTGAACCACAAATCCAAACTACTGTAAGTGTATGTCTGTGTGTGTGTTTATGCTCACAAGATGCCATTTTTGGTACCTCCCCCTCACTCGCGACCTCCAGCCCATGCATCAAAGTCTTGTGTGTAATACGATGGGACCGGTATGTTCAGTTAAAACGCCATCCATATCCCATAATGCATCACTGGAGATGCCTCGCCTTTGAAGAGGACGCGGGTGTTGCACAATCATGGCACACTTCAAAGAGCATTCATTAAAACCACGCCGGGAGAGCCCGAGGGGTCCTCTCCTCGCAGCCCGGCTCAGCTTAGTGACAGCAGGTAAAGACACAGAGACCCACATAAATGGAGGAGGGGGCAGGGTTAGATCAGCACTGCAACAAAAAGAGAGCTCTGGAGTGGATAATGGCCTTTCTTTGCTTCCATTTTTCCTCCCTGCTGATCAGGCACTGTACTGCAGCTGTGGCTGCCTCACCGTCTTTGTGCTCTCGGGAAGAGATCCGTGCAGAAGATCAGGTAGAGTCAAAAGTGTTCTTGAACAGGTACGAATCAAAGACTCTGATTCTGACAAGCAGAAGACTGCAGGCAGAGACTCCATTGTCAGAGCACTACTTACTGTGTCATGGCCCTTAAATTATGGAACACTTCCACAGCAGTGACTCTGCTCGTCTCTCTTCTCCCTCACTGCTCAAAACCTCCTTCTTATTTTGATTTGTTTGGGATTTTATGCCCAATTTAGTCATCTCCAATTACAGCCACTACCTAGAACTACCCCATCACACAAGACCACCATAACATGCTTGGAGGAGAACACTGACTGCCAGTTACGTTACTTTAGCTAACAGATGCCATGCTGGCAAGAGGGTGGAGTGATGGGAGGAAAGGGAGGGCCATCAAGCCCACCCAGAGAGTGTGAGGCCAAATGTGCTGTTTTGGACTCCACCAGGGTTCAAACTTGTGACCTCCCAAGTGGCACCACAACACAGTGGCAACAGCGCATAGCGATAGTGGCAACAGTTGAGCCACTCAGGAGCACTAACTTTCCTCTTCTGTCACTGCGTTTATTCTCCTTACTCTAGTTTCTATTGTCCCTGTTTGTTGTGCAGTTTATTCCATTTATGTACTTTGTTTTTACATTTATGTAGTATTTTCTGTATGTCTGATGTACAAGATTGGACAGAGGGTCATGGTAAAGTTCCATATAAGTCATATATTATTATTAGTAGTAGTATTATTGTTGTTGGTGGTGAATTTGTTTTTACATGATATGACGATAAGGTTATCACATAAAATTATGACCCAAAAATCTTTTCTGCGCTCCTAAAGTCGCAATTGTTTCATCAAATAACATTTAAAGGTTATTTTCAATTTACTAAACAGTTCGACTGATTGTTGGGAGATCAGGGATTAATTTCCCAACAATGTCAGAAGTTCCAGCCCATTGGAAAGAAAAAATGTCTGTTTAATATTTGTGTAGTTTCTCCTAGACGACAAAGTGATTAAAAAGGAGATCTTTTGATCCGCTTCTGCTCAGATATTTTTCCTGAGGAAAAGACCCCAGCAGGCTCCCTAGCGGGGAGCAGGGGAAGCTATAGCTCCCCTAGTGGTGACATGAGCTCCCCTGGAAACATGATTTGTGAATTTTTGGGGGAGCTCTAAAGTATTGATATCATGACCAAATAAATGCCATTTTGGGCATGAGTTTTCTCACAGGTGTAAAATAAGTAAAATAAAATTATATTTAGAGCTTGTTACTCATGAAAAAATGTAGCCTGCTAGCGTGCTCATGGGGGCACTGCCTGCAGCCCCACCCACTACCCACGCCCACCCCCCGGTCGGCTCCCCCGGAGACCGTGGTATAGTTCGCACACTGGACCCCAGTAATCTCACATAAATATCAACAAAATTAAAGTACATGTAGAATAAAGACTTTTGATAAAGTTACAGTTTTTATGTTTATTTTCATAAAATTAAATACCCTGCAAAGTTTTGACGAAAAGAAACATTTTACGATATCTTAAGGGGGGGGGAGCCCCTCCCAGACTGTCCTTCAAGTAGGGCAGTGTGAGATCCGGGGGAAAAAAAAGTTTAGGTTAATGAGCTATTTTTACATAGTTAGCTGATCTGTGTAACACAGGATGAGCTACAGATTGCTCAGTCGTTTTTGAAAGTAACATTAACCTGCTGGTTAAAAAACAGAACTGATGTGGCTTTGAATAGTCCAGTGACTTGTGTTAGTCATGTAATGCACTTTGGTGCTGTTTGATAGGGCAGTGACAGTTCATACTGAAGAATGACTTTCAGTGTGAACTGTGTGCGCTCAGGGAGAAGTTTGGATGGCTGGCATGGATGACAAGGATGTTTTCTTTTCAGCCTTTTCTTTTCAGGGTGAAGGCAATGCTTCAGTGCAAAGCTAAGTCAGACATGCATATGTTGTACGTGACAACTTTGTCCTTCGTTTTAAGAAAAAGCTCACAGACTACTTTATTTTTATATAATATGTGATGTAAAACCATCAAAGTAAATGTTCTTATTCATTTGAACATTCTGAAAAGCTGTGAATAGGCAGAGGCCTTGAGAACTCAAACTCTGATTAAGAAAAAAATGCTTTCAAAGACAAAGGATCATAAATACTGTATATCCTGTGTGTTGATTCAATACAAAGTTCTGGGCCCTCTGATTAGGAGGACCCCATTCCCTTATTCAAAGTTTATAGCCAAATCACTGCTTTATCACACTAAACAAAGCACAAGATACTAAGCCAGCAAGGCAGACATGAACATGGCTATAAAAATGCCTCTTCACATCCTAATAACAGGTATCAGCAATCAAATGAGCACAAGGGTGTTTTTACACTGATTGTTTAATTGGAACATAGAGGATCAGACAACACAGAGAGGGCAGGAGCAAATCAGCCGGGTTTTGTTGTGAAATTAGAGCTTGTGTTTGCCTGGTGGTTTGTGGTTGAGATAAAACAGTGGTGGCAATGAAAATGGAAAGCAAGCCACACATCCCTTTGATAACTCAGCCCTCTAATCACACAGAGAGAGGAATGATTCTCCTTTTTACTCACACAGGCCTTCAGCATTCTTCATAGCATCAAACAGTGCTGGGAGATTTAAACGTCAAATCTGCAGGGATCTGTATGTGGCTCCACACTGCAGTGTGTGTGAGTGAAGAACCATGTGAAAAGTTTAAAGAACCTTAACGTAATGTAAAGGTTCTAACATCATGGGCAGTTCCATCCACTATTGAGTGCCACATGCTCACAAACTGAGCGAAGGTTAGCACATGTCACCACCAAGAGTTTTAGTCAGGCCTGTAACTTGGGTCCAAACCTGAATACAGGATTTTCTGAATAAAAGTCCAGCCTGACACACAAAGATGTGCTACTGGCTGCAGTAAACTGAGCTGATTCACTGTTTATTGGCCATTTTTCTCACAAGTGTGGAAGCAGACCTTGGTGTGCCAGTGTGCGACTCAAGCATGCCACTAAAGACACTAGGGAGCAAAAATAAAGTAAGGAGAAAAATGAAAGTTGGGAGAAGACTGAGTAAAATCTGTCAAAAATGGCAAGCAGGCTGTGAGAAGCCAAATGTGAATTTTGAATCCGACCTGAGAATATTTGGAAAATGGTGTCCGAACTTGGCCGAACGAAACGCAAACCAATCCAACAGAAGGTCCCCACAGTTTGAACAAATATACATACAAACGTCTTTTCCAACAGTTGCTAAATCATTGTTATTGAATAGCTCAAGTCAACTCAAGTAGGTGTTTGTCATTTCAACTATATACACAGAACACAGAGAAAAAACCATTGTGCAACACAAGAACAAAAGTGCAGACAGGACAAAATACACAGAGTGAACTAGAAAGAGATGCAAGAAAAATACAAGAGCAACAAAAAAACCCAGGACAAGACAGCCTTTAGTGAAGTTGACAGCTACAGTATTTGTTTGAAGGAAAACAGCAGTATCCTTGCAGTGGAGAGACACAAGTATTATATTATACAATATAATATTTTTACTGTATCATAAAGTTCAAATCCCAGCCCTAACAGGTAAGGTGGTGTCTTTTGTATGCTGTGTTGCACCACCACTAAGAAAACAGCATCATGATAGACTTTTGGTTAATGTATAGTAGCATACTTGTAGTTTTTGCATGAATAACATCTTTTACTAAAGCCCGAGTGTACCTCACATAATTTTTCATATCGTTCTCTCTCATGAGGGTCGCATTCAATTAAAATATAATCATTATAAATGGTCCCATCAGAGGGCCTTAATCACAACAAACTTTAATTTCCAGCGAGGCCACCGCGAGCGCTCTGTATTGAAATTAAACCACGCTATCATGTTGCTGCATAAGATGTTGCTGAGACTGCCACCAGAGCTTCGAGTTCATACGAAACGCTTTTCCAAATCCTATCAAGTGTAACCAAGGTGGCACATTGGCATTCCATACTAGGCCTCTTTTAATCAAAAGCCAGAATGATTAAGTAGCAAATAGAGAAGCTTGTCAGTTCAGTAAATTGAGATTGTTACTGGGGAACGGAGTATTATTCATCTCCGAAAGTCATTTTAGTTTGAAGCCCCACTAGGATCCTGAGTCTGCACTAGAAAGTTTGTTGGCATTATAACTCTGCACAGACACTCTGAGGAGGTCCGACATCCTCACACGTTCAGACAGAACAAACACTAAAGGGGGATACTACTTGTAAATGGCATGCTGAAGGAAAGCCATGCTGAAATACTGAGGCTAAAAAGCCCAGCAGAAGCAATGAGAGCCATTAGGTTACATAAATGTTAGCAGCTTCCAGCAGCTCCCAGCACTGCTGTTACTTGCTTTTAACAAATTTCAGAGACCCCCCTCCCGTGTGTATCATTTTCCGAGTTAAAGACAGCCTGTCGGTTTAAGAAAGAGAGAAAGCCTCAAGCCCAACAGGTTACGTTTAAAAGGCTCTGACATTAATCTGTGCCTGAGAACACACTCAGTGTAACGTGATAATGAAGGGGCCTCTCGCTGAGACAAATGGCAGCGCGTGATTTATGTGCGTTGAAAATGTTCATTTTCTGCTTCCACCTTAAGCATCTCTCACTCTGTTCTGGGCCGCACCCCACCAGCAGAGAGAAAGAAGAGGGAATGGGGAGGGGGCACAAATAGACACACACCTCCCACCCACTGGGACCAATTACTTTGGCATCAAGCCATTTTGTGCGGAGAGAATGTTTTTCTCGTTGTCTGTCAAAACTTTAATCCGTGCGAGTGGATCCTTCGGCAAATGAACACTGTTCGGAATTATCTCTGGCACAACGCCTTTCACACGAGAGACGTGTGCGCAATAAAGGGTCCCAAGCTAACACCGCTAACAGCTAAAAGCATGTGTGCCTGCTTTTTGAACTGTGAGCATCCCCTTGGGCATTCTGAGAATTTGAACCTGTGGGAGTGCAATGAGCACGTAGAGTCTCACGGGGGAGGGTGACATTTTTAGCAAGTGTTTTTCTTTCAGCATGGAAGCTTTGAACCTGTTACTGTGCAGTCAACTATAGCCCTTGCTTAATACAATCTCATCCACAGGTGGATGTTTTTTTCTGAAGCTGTGTTTAAGAATTCACATGAATTTGCACTTCTGATTCTCTCTTCTGTCTCTCACCGTTATATCAGGCTCATAACTTATTGTTTTACACCATTTGGAAACACCAACTTCCCTTTACATGGTGTGACCATTTTATGATGAATGGTCCAATAGAACTGGTCCAAAATGACTTACAAATTACAGCTTGTTATATTAACTTACATTATTTTAGGTTAACAAAAACCACTTGTCCTACAAAGTAACCTTTTCAGAAATATAGAGTTTGGTGATAATAGAGACAGTATAAAACTGAGGTAAATCTAAATGTAATTAAATAAGCAGCATACTTGGCCTACATTCCAACTCTCTGGTTCATTGGTGGCCTACAAAAAGATCTTGGGATCACCTTTTCTGGCATGATAAATGAAGCTTAATGAAGATACAGACATGGCTTTTTTTTGCTCTTACCCCAGTAGTCAGCCATAAGCGTTAATAATAAGCATTTGCTAATTTTGAGAGGATCAGCAAACAGATGGAGTGCAAATATTAAAAAATTGTGAGAGGATCAAATCTTCTATACTCTTAAAATTAAGAGAGCCAGAAGGGCTCTTTGGAGGTATGCTGTACAAGAACCACTTTTAGTTTTCTAAAGAACCTTTTAGCTGAGTGGTGCTTAAAGAACTATCCATTAACAGATTCTTCAGGGAATAAAAAGCAACTATTTTGTGGCATTGCTTCAATAAGCCTTTTTGGCACCTTTATTTGTGAGCGTATAAGGTTTCAGAAAGTGAGAAACTGCTGCAAAATGTCACTTTTTTATGTTCTTTTATTTCACATGTCTGCATTCAATCTGAGTACAAAATTCGACAAATTATTGTACAGTTAGAGAAGGACGTCAAGCCTGCTTGAGTCATGTTGCCTTAGATTTGGCACAATACACAGTTCTTTTGAATGACAGTTCAAAGTCAGATTATTCAGAATGTTGTTCCATGAAGATGTCTGTTCAAATATTGAATTTGTGAGAGCTTCAGGAACCATCAGAGCCTCATGTATGCTTTTGTTGCTTCAAGGGTGAAAAAGCTGTACCATCAAGGACATGCTGAACCTTATGTTTTCCAGTTGGACAAAACACACTGCCATTGGAAACTGATTTCTAATCTTATTTCTTGTCTGATTTACACAAGACCTCCCTTTTTAATTGACTGCATGTTCCTGTATTGTTTTGTAGACTAATGTGAGGTGTAAAAACCTACACATGGGTTTTTAAACCACACAAGGCACTTGCTTTATGTATATCTCATGAATTATTTTTGAGAGGAAAAGAAAAAATGTACAGAGCTTTGAAGTAAGGCAGCGTCAGTGCCTCAGCAACAGTAAGGTTTATAACATGCACTGTCCTGAGGCTACATCCCTAAGCTCTATAAATAATAACGTGAATCAAAGAACTGCATAAAAAAATCATCGAAGAGAACGGAGTACGGAAAGAGAGATAACTCAGCTCTGTTAGACACTCTAACATATGATCTCAAGGAACTGAAGCAAAGGCAGTGTATTGCAGATTTTTGTTCAAAAACTCACTATAAGGTTTAGTTTTTAATAAGGCATGCATAATATGTTGTCTTCTGCTGTTGGCTATTTTACAACACTGCTGGAAAAAAACAGCATACATTATATTAATTATTCCTTATTTTCTGTTCAATTTAATCTCCTCCAATTCCAACTACTACTAGGGCTCCCTTAGCCACACAATAACACCAACACTGGGAGGGTAGGACACTCTTCCTCCAAGTCATGTGAAACCAGCAACTATATCTTTTTAAACCGCCACAACGTCACTGAGCATCCTAATCCAGTTTTGCGCTCTTATTATTTTATTTATTGTGTTTGTTATTTATATTGTGTATTTTTTCCTACTTATTTTTTCATTTCTGGTATGCTTTATCTGATTCTGATTTACTGTCCTTGAGTGTCTTAAAATAAATAATAATAATAATAATAATAATAATAATATACTGGGAGATACTAAAGCCATACAATTTTAAAAGTAAAACAACAGCAAAAGCAGAGTCTTTACTAAATGTACTGTAAATATGTTCTGGATATGTCAGTTTTTATGTGATAGACTGTGGTATTTAATAGCTTGTGTGCCTTCACACTGTGAGCTGTCACTCATTTTCAGCCTGTTTCAGCACAGCCTGTATGACCACGTGCTAGACCTGGCTTTGCCCTCCAGCCAGAGCCTCTTATGAAGCCTGACAGCATGTTTACTTTGGATGCGACTTCTTTGAAATTTCTGCATGGTTCAGCAACCACCGTTGGCCTCGTTATTGAATTAGCTCTGTCACCCAAAAAAGGAGGCCCGATTCCCTTTTGTTTCACATAGGCACCCATCCATGCTCTCGCTCCCTCTCTCTTTCTCCCCTACTCATGCCCTTATAGAGAGGGCTATAAATTAAAGGCACACTCTGACACAGGCACACACTAACCCTAGCCCCAGCGCAAGCACAAACATAGGGCACCTTTTGAGAGAGCTATAAATCCAGACCTCTCTGACACACAAGCACACAAACGCAAATAGCGGGCTGGGTCATGTGTGATGCTGTGAATGAACGGATGTGCATAAAGAGGGCCATTGCTGGTGCTGGCCTGGAAGGCTGCTTTGCACTTTTAAAACAAGTGGGCCCCAGGGACAGACGCTACAGCTGCAACACACATCTGACTCAATAGAAGAAAGAACGGCTGTACATCTGCAATGGTTAAAGTCTGCCTGACCTCTTGACCAACCCCCAAAACAAAGACTTTGAAAAAAAAAGGCAGAGGGAAAGTGACAGAGACGAAAGTGGTTGTGTCTGCCTTAAGAAAGCATTTCTGTACTTCAGTGTGCTTTTTAAGTATTTGTACTTTACTTGAGTTAAACTTTCACTTTTTACGAATATTTCAAAAGGAAAAACTTTCTGCTCAGTACATCACCAAATCTATTTGTTGCTGTAGGACTGACATTTTTGGAAATTATATTAATTTCACAGTAATCACCTTCCAGAAATGTATTAAATGCCAAGCTCCTAACAAAACTCTAGTCAATGTAACAAGGACGGAGTGGCAAATAAGCTCATGATAAATGTATTCCCAACTTTACAATTTCATCTTCAGGTGGCCTTAGAAATGCCCTTTTAGGGGTCTACTTTTTAAAGTTTAATATTAGGGCTGTAATGATATCTGATATTAAACCGAAATCGCGACATTCAGATCCACAAACCTGTTTCTCAGTGTGAGAAGGCAGCATCATGACACACTCTTTCCAACTCCCTGAGTTATCCTTCCCGTCTTTCGCCGCCAGGGGGCTGGCCCATGGGCGGTACAACTCCTAATAAAACCTTTTTTACAACATGATTGGTGTATTTTCATGTCAATTTCAGGCAGTAAACAATAGTAGAGGTTGTTACGATTCAAATGATTCCTCCCCCCTTGGCCTTATAAATGAGCCGAGACTGCTCTCAGGTCAGCCGAGCACTGTAGTGCCTCATGTGCGTTTGAGTCTCTGGGTCAATTTTTTTAGGTACAACACTGGTCTTGAAGTACAGTTTTAGTAAAAAGGGGGAAAGGCCTACACATAGCTCTAAATAGTTTATTTAAAAATCTTTAAATATATAACTGCAACAGAATATAATACAATTATGTTCCATAACTAAGGGTGCTTTCACATATGTGGTTCGGTTCATTTGGTCCGGACCAAGGGCAACAAATGATACATTGTAGCATTTTTCTG
>JBBPCY010000142.1:11607867-11625728 GCA_037974405.1 Brachyalestes nurse | reverse complement strand
TCACAGACAACTGGAACAAGAGACAGAGAGAGAGAGAGAGAGAGAGAGAGAGAGAGAGAGAGAGAGAAAGAGTGTGTGTTGCTTTGTGTGTTATAATATGTTTCTGCCTCTCTTCCCACTTCATGATGAAGAGTCATTAATCAAAGGCTTGACAAACACACAGAAAAGGACCTACAAACACACACACACACACACACACACACACACACACACACACACACACACAGAGCTTCAGCAAGACCCAGTTCCACATACAGATGCACAAACATACCCAGAGCGCAGTAGGGCAGCAAAGCATTTGTGTGTGTGTTGTGCCCCTTCGTGTGTTTATACTCTCCTATGCCAAGTTTTCTGTACTCTCTCTCTCTCTCTCTCTCTCTCTCTCTCTCTCTCTCTCTCTCTCTCTGTCTCTCTCTCTCTTGCTCTCTCTCTCTCTCACACACACACTCTCTTCAATATGGGAGACAAACCCGTACCACTGTGTGTGTTGTGGGAGTAGCTAGTTGGGAGGAAAACTGACACTGTCTATAAGCTGTTTGACTTCTGAAGTGTTATAGAAGATACTGTGATCACTGTTTGTGTGTGTGTGTGTGTGTCTGTGTCTGTGTCTGTGTCTGTGTCTGGAACACACACACATTTTGCTGTGTGTGCTCTGCTCAGGGTCTTGCTTGATTGTGACATTTGCCCCTCTCTGGCTTGAAACTTGCACTGCTACTCTTTTTCTAAAATGGCACTGATGAAGATGGCTGCCATCACTCGGCATCATCAACTTTGTGTTTTTCTTTTTTGTGTTATTTTTTGAGGATTCCTTGCATCTGTAATGTACCAATTACATGCTAGAGACTCTCCTGGACAAGAGACAAAATTCACAATCTAAAAATATTTCTATGAATGTAGATGTCTTACCTTGGTTCCCTGGGAAGAAACATCCCTGGTGGAAAAGGGGGAAAAGCCGGAATCCTGGTCACACTGAGGAACAGACAGCACCTTTCCCGGCATTTTTCTAGTGAACATCTAAACAAGCTTGATGAACTAAGAGCCAGGATGGAGTTGTAATGTCTTTGTTTTCATGAAGACATGCTGGATTCCTCAGTCCCTGACTCAACCTTTGTACCTGAGGGTCCCCCCATGTATTGCTGGTACATACCAAAGGTGTGAAGGAAGTGCAAGAGACATGTTGTGTGCAGAATGGTCAAGTATTGGTGGTGTGTGGATGCACAGACAAGCTGCCTTAATGACTATAGCCCAGTAGCACTCATCTCCATTGCCATGCAGTGCTTTGAGAGTATAGTTAAAGCTCACATCACATTCTCACTGCCTGCTACACTTGACCCATTACAGTTCACCTGTAGGCCGAACAGATCCATGGATGATGCGATAGTCTCACACTCCACACATCTCTTGCCCAACTGGACCAGAAGAACATGTGGAGATACTGTTCATCAACTACAGCTCCATTTTCAACACCTCAATTCCATCCAGTCATGACGCTCCATGATGTGTGCATAAGTCTCTCCAACTGAATTCTGGACTTCCTGACAGGTAGACCACAAGTCACCTCCTCCACACTCAGCTCTGGTGTCCCCCAAGGATGTGTACTCAGCCCCCTACTGTATATCTTGTTTACCCACAACTGTACTGCCACATACAGCTCCTGGACCATCATTGAATATACAGAAAACACCACTATCGATGGCTGCATATGGAAATGAGCAGGTGAAATTACTGACATCTGGGTGTTGCACAGCAACCTACTGCTCAACATCAGTAAGACCACGGATATTTTAGTGATGGGGCAGCTGGTAGACTAGTGGTTAGGCGTTTGCCCTGCGATCAGGAAGTCGTGGGTTCGATTCCCAAGACTGCTAAGCACCTCTGTGGAAGGTACCGTCCCCACACACTGCTCCCTGGGCGCTGTGTTCCTGGCTGCCTGCTGCTTCACTTGGTGAATGGGTTAAATACAGAGGAAGAATTTCGTGCTGTACACACTGTGTGCTGTATGACAGAATGGTGACTTTCACTTATAAAAACATGTACAAGCACAGCAATTACAAACTGCCTACTTATCCTTAAAAATAGTGTCACTTGTAAACATGATGCACCAAACATGGCCATGATTGAACGTGGACACACACATACAGTGACTTGCAAAATGCATCGTTACACACCTGCCAGAACCTCTGTCCTCTGGAAGAGATTTTCAGAGCGCACTTCGAAAGGCTCCACAGGGGAGCGGGGGGAGCTGGTAGTGCTGGTCAGAGGATTCCGGCGTGCGTCCTCTGTGACAAGAACTGGAGACTGAAAGAAAGAGAAGGAACAGATTGTGCTTAAAATGTGATTAATCCTGTGATCACAGTTCACTCTTGTAATCACAGTTCTTTTTTTTACACTGTGGTGTTTCTATGGTGTGGTTATATGTGCGGTCCCTTGAATATTATATATCCCATTAAACTGTAAATCCTTGTAAAATCTGTTAGTCTTGAAAAAACAAACCTGAGCCTCTACTCGTCATGACATGTTCACAAAACGTGAAGGGCTGCTGGTATTTTAAACTGATTTACAAATAGGGCTGAATGATTCCAGCAAAAAACAGAGTTGTGATTTTTCTGACCAGTATGACTGTCAGCTAAATGGAGATTGTTAATATTCTATTTTTTCCAAATTAAGGCCAAGGTCTGTTATTTTGGCATAGAATATTAAAATATGTAATTTTTAGGCTCGAGATTTGAACATGTAACATAATGTGACAGACTGCCAGTTTCCTGTGGGCCTGTGTCTTATGTCCTGTACACGGTACATGAGTGGTTGCTTTTGGCTGGTCTAATGCATCTACTGGTCATAAGCTCCAAGTTATTTCTTGCTATTCCCCAATTTATACTTAAAGGAACACTGATAATAATGTAGGCTGAAATTATTTTAGAAATATTACATATTTATAAAATAAATGCAAGTATACTTGGAATTTCTTTAACCAATAAGAATTACTCTTTCAAATTGAAATTTTCATATAAAACTGATTAATCTCTCAGCCCAAGCTCATTAAATCCCAATTATATATATATAACATTCACTCAGCCTAACACAAACCATTTACAAAGCATTTAGTTAAGTCGTAATTTACTAATTTTACTTTTGAACTAATTTAAAGGTTTGCTGGTACAGGCTAACCTCTGTCCTGACAGGCTTCCTGGGCATTTCTTTTGGGACGTCCCGGGATGTAGAGGTCTCCACTCTGGGTGTGAAGTCTTTGGTGGTATCCTGTGTGGGCTCTGCTTTGGGTGCTATGAACAGTGTGTTCACTGTGACCACCTCCTCTGTTTCCTCTCCAGCACCTGAAAGGAGTTCAAATTCAATGACCAAGAGCACAGCAGTCCAGTGACACCCAGTTCCAAGTCCTTCCAAAGGAAGCGGTCACTGTGTTCCTTAATTTCTTAGTGGATGGTGAAAAACAAAAAGTTCCCTTGAATAGTGAAGGCCTACCTGAGCCTGATCCAGAGCTGAAGTCATCGTCGTCTTCGGGATATCCACCAGAACCCGTGTCCTCCAGGTACAGGTCATCAGAGCTCTGAGACTTTGCTGCCGAGACCACTATCTGCAGAGGAGAATGGCACAGATCATGAATCTATCTTCACAACACTTCAATCAAATTCCTGTTCTTTAGGTAACAAGTAAATACATTGACTCATGTTGGTATTTAGCATTATGTTTCAATAGTAAACTGATAGGGCGCACGTAACTGGAGGAAATATTTACATAACACAAGAATTTTAATGTTACAGAAAAAGTTGGTGTTGAATATAACACTGAGGGCTGTACAAACAGATGTTGGAAGATTAAAAAGCTCTGCACACTAAAGAAGTGTTAGATAGACTAATAGCCAAAGCTGTAAACTGTGCTTTCTCCTTGCAATGCTTTTACATTTCCTTTTCTCTGTCCTTGTGGCATCCGGCCTTGTTGATACATTAAACCTACAGCATTATTTGACACATTTGAATTGTGACGTTGTCCCTATCGCTACCAGAGTTTGAAATCAGATATTTCTGTCATAGCACATACTACTCACTAGCCTTGGCTTATCTATGGAATTCTGCTGTGTTGATTACAGGCTCAGTTGTCTTCATAGCATGCTGCAGTACAGATTCTGCCTATGCTGGAGAGGCTTCCTGATGACACCCGTCACTGGTTTATGGCACAGACAGCAGCAGCAGCAGTGCCACATGTTCTCTCTCAAATTAAAGGAGTCACTGCCCCCACCCCCTCCATTCCCTGGCAACGGCCCTTAGAGGAATGACTGTTTGTCTTCCACTGCTGCAAGTGTCCTATTGAAACGCCAGGAACTGGCTGGAGACTTGACAATACAAGACCATATAACCTGCACAGCGTCTGCCCTATTCACTAAACTCAACAACAGAACCAAAAAAAAAACCCAGAATCCCAAAAGGGGTTCATTTCGTCATTTTTCTACACATTCGATTAACATGATACTTTAAATGTAACTACTAAAAAGTCTGGGCTTTTTAAAGATGGCAAAAAATGTTAGTGTCTGCAAAACAAGACACTAACCTTTCACCAAATCTGAATCATATCTCCACTTCTATTTTTAAACACAAATGCACTATTGCCAGAATGGTAAAAGAGTCCTACCGCTTGTTTCATTGATCTACAAATGAGAAAGAAGTACACCGTGCCTTTTGTTATCATCAGTCATTACTGGTGGTGAGCAAAGGTTAAAGAAAAGTGGGCAGGTATTCGGGGAGGGGGTGTTCTGTTAGGTGTGCTTTATAGAACCAGACCACGTCCTGTTTATATGCAGAGGTTACACATATGAGAACCAATAGTGTCTTTGTGTGAGGTGGGATAGCTTTAGCTGCGCCATGGCGACGTCCATTCAGACCAACCCTCACTCAGCCTCTCATATTCAATTCCTACTGATGCTTCTTTACAGAAAAAGCCCCACAATGTCACCAACATTAAGTTACCCCTGGTTGTTTGTGTGCAACACGGCCATGGTTTATTAACACAGATAGACTGCTTTGTGTTAACCTGTTTATGTTTTATGGACTTAGTGAAGTTGTGTAGATGAGGATCTTTCAGAGAGACTGAGAAAGACAAAAATAAAGAGAACAGTAGAAGGAAGAAACCACAGTGTCCTAAAAAAGATGACATTATAATTGACAAAGATGTGAGTTTGTACATTTACTGCATGCTGGCTTTATGGTTTGTATGTCAGTTTGTTTGTCTGTCTGTGAGTGTGTGTGTGTGTGTGTGTGTGTGTGTGTGTGTGTGTGTGTGTGTGTGTGTGTGTGTGTGTGCACGCCTCTTCGAAAACAAGCAGAGTGTTCTCCTACTAACAAAGGACTAGGGATACGGTGGAGACCTGGTGAAAGGAGAAGATGATAGAACAACAATAACAGGCTCATTCAGAGGCAGCTTTTACTTCTTAAAGAATGGCATTCAAGCCAATACTCTGATCAAAGAAGGAATTTGTTCAAAGCAACTTAATCTTAACTTCTTCCCAGCACTGCCATTCTTTCTCCGAACAATTCAATTGTCAATACATTTCAGTCAATACAATGAAGCAGAGGGGAAATTCCACCCGAATCAACTACAAAGCCTCAGAGATTATTATGAAGGCCACACGCAAA
The DNA here is from genome assembly GCA_037974405.1 of Brachyalestes nurse. Lineage (NCBI taxonomy): Eukaryota > Metazoa > Chordata > Actinopteri > Characiformes > Alestidae > Brachyalestes > Brachyalestes nurse. Next base: position 11,620,083 of record JBBPCY010000142.1, on the reverse strand, counting down.
CACTGCATTGAGTGTCTCGTTAATACACGGGTTCCTGTGCGGCTTCGTGTGCCTTAAATGTGCTTAATTTGAGTGTCTGCAAGGTTACAAATGCTGTGCATTATTCATAATAAGCCAAAGGGGAAGAATAAAATAACTGAAAAGAAGCTTTTTCCTCCCAGGTCAGAGGAGGACAAGGATGCTGATTTTTTTCAATTTCCAAAGCACTCCTTCTCTAAAATGTAACTTGCATAAAAAGGTTAAAAAATACTATGTATGGATCTGACCACAAATGTTTGAGCCTGATCATTCTGACATGGAACTTACTGAAGATACAGATTTGTCATGGGTGGCGATCAGCAGGCTCCTGTGTGGCATGCCAAGGTCTGAGCAAAAATAAGTGTGAGGATCAATCAGTATGAAGTATGAGGGCACCGAAAGTCCAGTCAACAGATGTTTTCATCTGAAAGAATCAAAATTTTGACCCAAAAAATGCTCCACTGTTTATGTATTAGTTTAATGTCAGAAATGTAGCGTTTTTGAGTGAAAATCAGAAATAACGGTTTAACTATTTCTTTGTCTTAAACAAAAACTGTGCCAACAAATTGTAACCAATACCCTGTGACTTGATCCTGTAAAAATGAAGGACAAGACAATAGTTGACGTGTGGAACCATTTCATGGTTTCTGATGAGGACATCAGAATAGGTCCTTTTTCAGAATAAGAGTCTTTTTAATTGTCAAAACAAAAATGTGGAGTATTATCTTATTGAAATGACTGGCTTTCAATTTCACATGTTTATTTCTTCTTTACATTGTAGCTTTTAGACCAGGGGTAATAAGTAGAGCTGAGACAATCAATAAATCTGGACAAAAATCGTTTCATTATTTAAATCCAAGACTATATACTTTATCTGGGACAAATCATGTGGTTTGTTCATTTCATGCTGTGGCAGATCCTGTGATTTAGTGGATCTCTTTGTGTTGTTTATTTACTTTTTTCAGCAGCTTCTTGCCTTGTGGCATCATTAGACCTGGGTGTTTGAGGGTCTATTCATGCGCTGTTAAAATCATACTGGTGCTTGCTGATTGATAAGTTTTAATCAATGCCTCTGATTGGTACATCTAAAACTACACCTTTGTTCTTTTAGCACTGGTTAAAGGGGAAAAAAGCTTTGTTGCCATTGTTACACAAAGCATCCATTTCTTCTTCAAATAACTCCTGGCTGCTATGGATAACTACTAATAAATTATCAAGTGGTCCCAGCCCTAATGCAAAACTCCTGGACCTGAACTGTAACTCACTCCCTCAAGTTTAGCAGGCTGTTAGCACTAAAATAGCTTTTCATGTATTATAAGTACAGCTCCCACACTGTAGGTTATACGTAAAAAAAATCAAAGTAAGTTATTTAATTTATGCTATGGTGCCAAAAATACTATTTTCAGTTTTGTTTTTCAGCTCGTTGTGCCCTACAATTTGGCTTTGGTTCCAGCCTAGAATTAAAGCACACGTCCCAACGAACATCAGAAAGATACAGACTGGCACAGAGTCAGTGGTAAAATGGGCCCTTATGGTTTTGTGACTCCTATTATGAGACAGCCACAGGAATGACTTCCGTCTGCATTCTAATAAACAGCCAACCAGTGAATGACCACCGTGTTACCACAGTAAATCTGGATGAGACACAGGAGTAAGAGAGATATGAGGAAGAAAGAAGAAGCAACAATGTGGTAAGAGAGAGAACAAGTAAAAGAAAGAGTGAAAAAGAGAGAGATAGAGAGAGAGAGAAAAAAACAAAGAAGGAGAGGGGTGGGAGGGAGAACATGCAGGGGAGTGAGAGAGATTACTTTTGCTAAGGACAATCTGTTGCCTGCAGGTCACTCTGCTAAAAGCCTGTCAAACTGCAGGTTCATGCCTAGCAACCTTTGAAAGACAAGAAAGGGGTCGGTCCCTCAGTGCGCTGTGTGGCTAGCCGAGAGCCATATTACTACTGAAGCACGGAGACAGAAGAGACAGGGGGAGGAGCACAGATGGGGGAGGGGACTGGGGGAGGCAGTAATGCTTCACACACCCTTCCCACCCCCACTCACTGCTGACAAGTGTTTGCCATACTAATTCAACAAGAGTGGAAAGAAAAGCATATCTGTTAAGGAGTGTATCTCTGTGCATGTGTGTGTGTGATATAGAGCAGGAGGGTCACAGGCTACTCAGCCAGACATTCCTTATCGCTCTATTGCCTCTCATACACAATCCTTCCAAGCACCTTAAATGAACTTGGAGCAAGAAAGCTTCACCCTTAAAAGAAGAGTTACAACTGCCATTTTTCTATGCTATTAAAATGTAGTTACATGGTTACACAAGTAATTATATTACCATTTCATAAGCTGCACTATCAAGTTATAATCTGCACTTTGACTCTTTCCTGATTGTTCTAATGTCATACACTCACACCTAAGACTTCAAAGGGTTAACTCTGTCAGAATTATGTGCACTTACTTTTTCAACACATTTTGTAAATGCTACTTATTCTCCATTTCTCTTATCCTGTGGCCTGCATTTCGCTCAGTCAGCACACAATTTTGAAGTCTCACTCCAGCTAACATGATAAAACTCTGCTGACCTGCAGGTCTGTCAATCAGCAATGAAGTCAGGTTTATCACCTCTGGAGAGAAAAATGGTTGGAAACAGAGTTCTTCTATGGATGGGGCAAAAAGAGTGATAGTCTGTAAGGGACCGGAGTCTACTGCTAGAAGAATTCAGTTGAGTGCATCTGGCTATAACCATCTTACATAGTAAGTACTTCACCAGTAACTTGTTGCCCACCTATAGCTGGAAATCAGAACTGTCTAAGTAGACAGACCAGAATTAGATGAAATTCATGACACAGTATGATATACTATTGCCTTATATGCCTAATATGAACGAAAGTTCTTTGTGCAGGTAAAAACATCACATGCTATTGCACACAGTATTGTAAGTTAAGTATTATTCAGTACTGCATTGTGACAAATAATTCAATACTTTCAATACAGACAGTTCTATATTTATATATTACATTTTTCCAAGACAAACTACAGGAAGAGGGATAGCCAGCAGAGGCAGTGTGATGCTCTGGGCAATGACTGGCTGGAAAACCTTGGGTCCTGTCATTCATGTGGATGTTACTGTTACAAGGTGTTGACATGGTTTCCAAATTCTCCAGATCTCAATCTGACCAATTCGTGGGATCTGCTGGACAAACTACTCCAATCTGTGGAGGCCACACCTCGCAACTTGCAGGACTTAAAAGATCTGCTGCAAACATTTTGGAGCCAGAAGTCTTGTGGAATCCATGCTTTGACAGGTGAGGGCTGTTTAGTAGATACAAGGGGGACTTACACAATTTTAGGCAGGTGGTTTTAACGTCTTAGCTGATCTATGACCTTCCATTAGAACATCTAAACACACAAAACTGAATATGTGTCTCATATTCCTACAAGAAATCAACAGAAGATACAAACTAGTTTGTATTTTTTAAACACAGTTTAAATCAGACATACCAATTAACATAGGCATTAAAATTTAACAATAATTAAAAATGAATTAGAAATCATGTTACTCATTAAACCATGAATACAGCTACATGAGCCTTGTAGCTCCAGGCCAAATTAAAAAGTAAACTCCAGACACTGAATGTATCTTTTCTGATTGGCTAAATTTGGGAATGGGAAAATATTTACATTTGATTTGTTTTTTTCTGGTTTTTTTACCAAACTGTTCCTTCAAAAAAAAATCCCGCCAACAAACTCTAAGCAAAATGGAATAATTGGGGTATAATTTCCACACTGTTCCAAGTCTGAGATTTTATTGCTCTGCTGGGGATCATAATCAGGAACTAATTAATAGTCTTTCAGAGAGGCGAGGAAAAGAAATAGGCTGGGGGCTCCTGCAGGAAGTGGACACAAATCAAAGTCAAGCCCAAACCCGAGTGGCCTGGACCAGGTCCAGCAGTGGGTTTGGGGGGAGGGGAGAGTTTGTGAGGTGACATCATTCATGGATCACGACAGGGCTAATCTGCACACCAGTTCATCAGCACAGGAACAGGCTCAGTCAGGCATGGGAGGCCTTTCCTCTTTCTACATGGAGGGTTATGAAGCACCACTTTGAAGCTGATCTTGAGTGATCAAAGCATTGCAAAATGATAGTTAACTGCTTAAATGCCTGAACATCTTGTAGCATGCTTTCCGAGTTCTTATCCCTCACCTGGAAGGTAAGAATCAAAGAACTGGAATCAAATATCCAGTTCAGAAGGACACTGTAGGAGTAAAGTGAAGCCTAAAGGTATAAGTGCACTGAAAGTCTTCGATTGAGCTTGGCAGGGTTTCCCGCAATGTGCTGCTCTATAGCTCACAAATGATTCAGAATGATTCTGAAAGCTATGAAAGCTCTATGTGCAGAAAGGCCCAGCATGTGCATCAGGCCAGTAGACAATAACCCTCTTAGGTAGAAAAGCACAGATTTTCCACCACATTCGAGTTTGAGGGGAAAAAAAGACAGCCAGTAAGGACAGCTTGAGCAGTGGACCAGTTTCTTTACAGTCAAACTGGCCTATGGGTTTTTAAACCCAAAGTTCACACTGTGTAGGCTAAATGAACACATGAAACTCAGAAGTACAATTCCAGTTCTTTCTCTTGGTCAAAGTCATAACATAAAAAACATTATTTGCTCTTTAACAGACCAAACAAATATTTTAAACTCTAAAATTGAAATCTGTTTCCGTTTTAAATAAAAGCTTGCCCATATGGGGAATTCCAACTGGCCCGAAGTACGTTGTTAAGACTACATGTGATGTTACTCTATCAATAAAGCTTAGGATACTCTATGTGCATAGGTCAAAGATTTTGGTGTTGTGTTGTCCACAACATTATTGTTTGACTTATATATTGAAAAAATTAGGCCGTCTGCACTTTTTTTCCACACAACCTGTAGTTAGTCCTATTTTGTAGATGCCAAATGCCTCATACATGCATTTCTATTGTGTAAGGCTCTTTACTGCTTCACTCATACACATGCTCAAACAAAGCTCAACATAACACCCCGACCGGACAGAGATACAAACAGAAATGCAGATCGTTGCAAAATGCAGAAGTTTGTTACTGAGTCAGCCACAGCAAAAACTGTTTGTTCCCCTGCTGGCAACAGATCAGAGAATACATATTGCCACTATGACTTCCTGTTTCCAGTATTGCTTCCTGAGAGGAAGACTTTCAATTTCATGGCTTCCAGTGCAAACAGAAACGTAGAGCTTACCCAGAGCACACAGCTCTGAACTTTTATACAGCCTAGCTCAGGAATCAATAACAGTAATTACACTCACAACACAGAGTCGGAATTTGGCATCATGATATGGAACATGAGCAGATGAATACTTTCAATGACTTGGTTTCCTTTGGGTCACAATGTACTCCCACAGGTCACTGACGCAATCCCTCATGACAATCAATGTGATCATTTACACCATCTGTAAGAGGAATCCAGACAGAACTGTAAATCTAGTAACACCTACACAGCAAGAGAGTGTAGTTGCGTGGGCTTACTATGTAGCCGAGCAATCAAAGCTGACACATCTGATAGACAGTAAAGTCACCGGGAAAAATCACTGCAGGTAGTGATGGCTCTGATATAATGCCAGGTACTGGTTTATGTATCAGGCCATCATCAGAAGACAATGCTGACTCAAGTAAAGAGGAGGAAAAAGAGAATGGCTACAATCTTGTTACAAATGAAATAACACATACTCATGTCACAGCATGTGCTGTTAGCTGTGTGTATAGTTTTTTGTGCAGTATAGTGTTTGAAATAAAGTGCTTTAATAAAAAAAAGAAAGAAAAAAAAATACTAGAATGTAATTTTGGGAATCACTCAAATACATAAATGTGACAGCACCACTTTTTACTGATGTCTTCATTCTGAAATAAATGTCTCTATTATAAAGTCAATTTGGCTGTTTATGAATTTACAACTCTATCAAAAACATTAGCATTTTCAAAGTGATGATGCAAGATAAATGCTGTGTCACGATGAGTGACATGGCATCACTGATGCAACGGCATGAAAATAGTTGGTAAATAGGCAGAAAAACTGAAAGCTTGTCGTCTATACCAGCAACTAAAATATGGCAGGACCAGATCGCTTAAATTGTCTATTTCAAATTTGTAATGGGTTGTGGTGCAGGTACATTATCAGTTTCTGGTTATTTTTCATTTAGCAGTTGTCCAAGCTTTATTCAGCCTGTCACATCTTATCCATCAGATCAAGCAAAATGACAGCTGAACACTTAATGGCAGTTAACCTACTCATGTCCACAACAATGCATGTATATGTTTGGGGGGAAAAATGACAAGTGAAGACCTGAATTGCATTAACTGTACAACACAAAACTGATTCATTATTGTACAATGATGTCCAATTTTCTTAAGCTTTATAGTTTGCATGTTTTGTAAGTAGGCATATTCTGCAGCCCTGTTAAAGCCATTGACACATAGACCCTCCCAGCACTTTACAGCAGGCAATTTTAAAGATCTTTTTAATCTAACCCTGTGGACTGTTGTGATGGGGCTTTGCTCTTATGTCTCCATGGCTCCCCATGGTTCCAAAGTGGATCATGGACGCTCTGTGATTCCTCGACCCAGTTACACAGCTTTGATACACACAGGAAACCCAAGATTTCTTTGTGAGCTGTGAAACATTATACACTGGGAAATGGGCTTCACCCTCTGAGTCAAGTTTTGAATAAAAATACTTAAAGATTTGTTGCAGCGCAGTGGGTCTGTCCCCTCTAGTTAAAGCAAAAGCAGGAGCAGATGCAAGAGGCCTGGGTAGGGATAAGCCTGACAAAAATGTATGGATATGATTTCATGCAACCGCTCTCATAAGCCTCCAATCCTTTAGACATCCAGTCAAAGCAGGAAATGAGTTCAGTATGTATCTGTAACGTAAACAGTATTTCTCAAAAGTTTGAGTTCGTTTTCATCAACACCACCTTAAAACGATAGTTTGACAAAGAATCAGTTGTACCACTTTTTCCCTTACCAGGCAATCAGCTAAGGCATGTTTTGTGTCTGTATACTGAAGCTATGATGCTAACGTAGCTAACCCATTATGGAAGTTTATACTTCACTAATTAGCATTGTGGCAACTGCATACTCAAGGGGTGGGCGAGGAGTTACACTGCATTTTTCTAAGCATCCAAAAAAGTGAGGCACAACATGCTGTTTTTTTCTCGGAGATCTGAACTTTGGCATTGGCCTCCCTGTTCCTAAGCAACATCTAGTGATAGCTAATTGGCTAGCTAACATAAGTGAACCAATTGCTGGGCAATTATAGATAACACAGTGAGCTAACGTTTCAATTTGCATGGGCAAAAAAGTACAGCTATTTACTAGCATTCATAGTGCTGTCAGCAAAGCTGTTTTTAGTTAATGTCGTGATTTAGATCCTTGAAGGACTGCAATCACTAATCCCGCATCCATTACAACTGTCACTTAGGGCACAATTAATTCTGATCTGCACTGCTCATGATGTAGGGTACTGATTGTTTTTCAACAAAAATAAGTAGCCGCGCAGGGCACGTGCAAGACAAGGTTCTCAGTGCGCAAATGCATCTGTCCTACTGACAACAATAGAAAAAATGCCTTGTTTTGCAAATAAATAAATAAAAAAAATAAATAAAGGTCTTAAACAGACTTTTGTGTGTATTTTATGTGTTTTATGACATTGTTACATATAATGGGCGAAAAACAAAATCAGGTTAAAGGGTGGCTGATTGCTATTTTAGCTCTGCAAGTTGTAAATTAACATTAATTAACACCTAGGCATAAAGTGAAGGTGCGATTCAATTCAATTCACAATAAAAAATGAATGAAGCACAATGATGAATGTATTCATGTTACACACCATACAAATTTGACTAGCGCTGGGATGCAGAAGAAGGGTGTGTGAGTGTGAATGTGCTGCTATGCACTGTTGACTCTTCAAACAATGCTCATTCTCCACAACACACATTGTCACATTTTTGCATTAAGATATCACAATGTCACAATACATTGAAACACATGAGCATGTTTAACTGCCTGCATTTAGGGGAAATAGAGTCAATTTTGAAAAGGCTTATTGAAATCTATGAAAGAAAAATATCAGTTTATAACTATAACTTATTGCCTTCCATTAGAAGCCTAATTGCCTAATTGCCTTCCACTAGAAGCTTTTAATACTAACACCACTTATCACTTAGATCAGGGAACAGACCTGGACGCAACACCATTTTGAAGGAAAGACTTAATGTATTTAATGACTGGCAAAAGGATTTTCTTTAAAAATAAAAACCTCCCTCCTCTGACATTTTTTCTGACTCACTTTCCCGATATTAACTTATTTAAAGTCATTCAAAATTCACTGCATTCATCTAACCTGCTTCCTGGGGCTCAATGATAATGGGCAAAAAATGGGCAAAAAGATACATTATCATAATTATGTATAATTATGTTCCTAGTCAGACATAATATGCTATACATATTAAACAGTACATAACAAGTAACATTTCTGACATAAACACATTTTATTTCTATGACTCCACAGTTTTCAAAGTGGCAGCCCTCGCTCATTGCATAAATCACACAAATGCTTTATAGCATCAGCACAAAAGGGACTATGAGCAAGACGTTCTATTACCTTGTCTGACTGTCACACAAAAACCAAGAGTTTAAAACTGCACATTATGTAAACTGTGATTTCAGATGTCAGCAGCTGTTTGTGCAGCTCCACTGCTTTGCCTCAGAGGTCAAACTATTTTTGCAGTTTTACTGCTGAAAGTAAAAAGAGCCCTTTTGTCACCACACAAACACTGACATATACATCATCTGTTCATCGTTATCGCAACATTTGTCTCCACGATTCTGATATCGCAGAGGGCTTTAATATGCAAATGAGCCTCCAGCCAATCAGCGAGACCAATTGCAATCAAAATATGCCTCAATATAATCACGATACTCAGATTTTGTCTATATCGTGCAGCCCTACTCCCAGGCAACAAGAAATGAGGACACCGACTGGCAATCTGGTCTCTCTTACTTTGATTTATGAGCTTTATTTACTAGGAGTGGGACTGTCATAAACAATCTGTGGTTATTGTCACCCTTGGTAAATGTGAGTACAAAAGGCCATTTAAAACATTTGTGGTTATTTAACTCAGCCTCACACTGAAAATATGAGAATAAAAATAAAATATATCAAACTGGCTGATTAGTTATCTTGCTTCCTAGACAGAAACAGCCCACACACTGATGTTCTTTAAATAAGCCATAACATGTTTCAATATATGTTTTTAATTATTGTTTTTAAATGAATTTGCCTCAACCCAACTGAAAAAAGGAATATAATTAATTGCGATATCTAACAACTGTGCAAAATAACTGTGATCACCTTGAATACCTGATCAGGAGACGGCACAATAAGTGTGACAGGGCTATTATTCACTTTTGGTGTGGTTCCTTCTCAAACAACTGTGCTGAGTCTATATAACAATGCTGCTTTATTCAGTCACAAGCTACAGTTTAGTGTAATCATTTTCATGTTAAAGTAATTAATCATAGCTATAGCAACCTTTGCCACAGCACTTTCAGGAAACAAGCATTTGGCAATATGCACTTCTTAACAGTGCAAAGCTGATGGCCTGTGCAATTAACATGATTATGCAGAAATTAACACCTGTCAAGGCAAATACTCAGTCCAAATTACGCTCCCTCCGTTTAATATTAATAGAGCACAAATCAGATTTCCACTTTAAGTACTGTGGCCCTGAGAGAGAGGTTGATGTAGAACATGCTTCAGGCCCTGCTGCCACACACTGTAGCATTCAGAGTCTGCTGCACACCAGCCTGAAAAATCAGGGCTTCCCTTCACCTGAGGTTTACACTGACACATGCTAGTATTTGCCAAGACAGGAAATGAAATCTCAGGACAACACGCTGGCAAGTAGTCTCTCAGGAGCCTGAAGAACATGCTGTGAGTGTGCACGGAGGTGCATGTTTTAGGAAACAGATGCTCCGGCTGTTAAGAAGGTTCTGTTGCGAAAGCCCCTCATGTGCTGGGCTCTGAGTCAGAGAAAGCATAACTCAGCCAGACGGCAGTTGCCCTGAACAAAGCCGGACAGGCTGGCTGGCGTGTGGTGCGGGTCGGGGAGGTTCACTGCAGTACGCCGTCAATGTTTAAAAGGCATTGCTTCCTAAAGAAATGCTCAAGAGGTTCTCTCATTTGAACATGCCAGATCTTTTTGGGAAAAAGAGAAAAGGACCAGCCAAAATTTCGTGGCAGCCTTCTGGTGGGAGTAGTTGCTTTTCACATAAGGTTTACAGCAATTACTACGCTAGCAAAAAGGGAATATTTAGGAATTCTTGGGTGTAATGAGCATATGTCGATGATCAGTCACCACTCTGAAGACTGTTTCAAGCATTTTAAGAGCGTGAACATTTTACATTTCCAAGCAAGCACTAGCAATGCTCACTGAGAATTAAACTGCACTAATTAGAAATAACAGTACACAAAGACCCTTATCACTCCTAGCAGACTGATCCACTAGGGTGCAGCAGAAAAGCCTATAAGAGAACACATATCTTAACTTCTACCAAGAGAGACACAAACACACATTTCCTCACAAGCTCCAGAGACCCCCAGCATTGCTCAGGCTGCCCGGTGTATTCAGAGAATGAATGCACTCTTTCAGACCAGAGCGTGTCTGGAATTTCCTCCAGTGCTCTCCAAACACAGGTGGTACATCAGGAAGAAGGCAGGAGGAGGCTCAGACTTACAGCATATGTAATGTCCCTGACCAGCACATCAACAAGAAAGTTGTTTATGCAGATATGCAGTAGGGATGAGACATGATTTTCGAATAGTCGAATATTCGATATACGTTCGAATATCGAATAGTTATTTCGAATACCATTTTAGCCATATCTCACTTAAAAACATGGAACAGAAATGAAGACATTTCCTAACCAATATTTCATGTAATGCATTCATTCAGCCTGAAGGTGTCACTAAACTAAATAACAGAAGAAGAAAGCAGATCTACCGGGCTAACATCTAACTGACTACGGGGAGGCTATCGATTGTGAGCTATAACAGCCCTGGACTTTCTTTACCAGCTCGGCAGTGGTTCCGGTGGGGTGAGGCCATCTCATAGGTGAGTTGCTCATTGAAGATATTCATTTACTGTACTGTGATTTGGAAGGTTTGGAAAGAAAGCCATGCACAAAATAAAAAAAACAAACAAAAAGTAAAAAGTGCTCTGTTCAGAAGGCTAAAATCGCTCTGTTATTGGTGCTGATGTACATCATATTTACGTTAAACGACGGTGTCGTGTGATTAAACAGTTTGTGGAAAAATAAGTTACCTGTTTCTCACACACTGTCATCATGTGTTTGTGTGTGCGTGCGGGGGAGGGGGTCGATTTTCAAATAATATTCGAATAGTTCTCATCAATTTTCGAATAGTATTTTTGCCAAAAAGTCACATCCCTAATCTGCATCTCATTAATCCTAACCCAAGGCCTAAAATTTCCCGACCAATACCCGATGTAGATGCAACAACACAACCCAAAACAATACTGTATCATTAGAGCTATGTTTTTGTGCCATAATGGACAAATGCATATATTGTTTCTTTTAAGTTTAAGAGTTTTAAACACCAGGACAAAACCCCCAAGTCTCCAAAATAGTAACTTTTCAAAAGAAACAAAGAATTCAGACCGGTTTTATTTGTTCATTCATGATAAATTGACTAAGTGTAAAAGTTCTGGCAATATAAAAGAAATAAATGAATAAAAGCAAGAAAGAAGGCCAAGGTTTTGATCTGAAGGCAGCAGCATGTCCTTATTTCTTTTATTTCTTTCCCTAGTTTCCCTAGTTTGCTTTAGTATAAAAATAGGATTGAACATTCCATTTTGGTAACAGTTTTCAAATGCACACAGATGCACACACAAACACACACACACACACACACATATATACACACGTACAGCTGTTTGCTCTTCAGTCACTGACCTATTTATGACAGTAGAAGTCCTCTCTTTGTCTTTCTCTCTCTCTCTCTCACCAGGGCCGGCTCTATGCTGGGGCAAGAGGGGGCAACGCCCCCTCAAACAAACGTCCTGCCCCCTTAAATCAAGTTGAGAAAGAAAATGATAGATTACCCACAAAC